>JAZKLR010000033.1:1800000-2205956 GCA_037103525.1 Ganaspis brasiliensis | reverse complement strand
CCCCTATCCTCTCACATTCGGGGAGGTTTCTGTGTGAGTTCCCCTATCCTCTCACATTCAGGGAGTTTTCTGTGTGAGTCCCCCTATCCTCTCACATTCAGGGAGGTTTTTGTGTGAGTTTCCTTTTCTTCTCACATTCGGGAAGGTTTCTGTGTGAGTTCCCCTATCCTCTCACACTCAGGGAGTTTTCTGTGTGAGTCCCCCTATTCTCTCACATTCAGGATGTTTTTGTGTGAGTTCCCCTATCCTCTCATATTCGGGGAGGTTTCTGTTTGAGTTCCCCTATCCTCTCACAGTCAGGGAGTTTTTCTCTGTGAGTCCCCCCTATCCTCTCACATTCGGGAAGGTTTCTGTGTGAGTCCCCCTATTCTCTCACACTCAGGGAGGTTTTTGTGTGAGTTTCCTTTTCTTCTCACATTCGGGAAGGTTTCTGTGTGAGTTCCCCTATTCTCTCACATTCAGGGAGTTTTCTGTGTGAGTCCCCCTATTCCCTCACATTCGGGAAGGTTTTTGTGTGAGTTTCCTTTTCTTCTCACATGCGGGAGGTTTTTGTGTGAGTTTCCCTATCCTCTCACATTTAGGGAGTTTTTTGTGTGATTTTCCCTATCCTCTCACGTTCGGGGAGGTTTTTGTGTAAGTTTCCCTATCCTCTTACATTCGGGGAGGTTTCTGTGTGAGTTCCCTATCCTCTCACATTCAGGGAGTTTTCTGTATGAGTCCCCCTATCCTCTCACATTCGGGGAGGTTTTTGTGTGAGTTTTCCTATCCTCTCACATTCAGGGAGGTTTTTGTGTGAGTTTCCTTTTCTTCTCACATCCAGGTAGGTTTCTGTGTGAGTTCCCCTATTCTCTCACATTCAGGGAGTTTTCTGTGTGAGTCCCCCTATCCTCTCACATTCGGGGAGGTTTCTGTGTGAGTTCCCCTATCCTCTCACATTCAGGGAGTTTTCTGTGTGAGTCCCCCTATCCTCTCACATTCAGGGAGGTTTTTGTGTGAGTTTCCTTTTCTTCTCACATTCGGAAAGGTTTCTGTGTGAGTTCCCCTATTCTCTCACATTCAGGGAGTTTTCTGTGTGAGTCCCCCTATCCTCTCACATTCGGGGAGGTTTCTGTGTGAGTCCCCCTATTCTCTCACACTCAGGTAGGTTTTTGTGTGAGTTTCCTTTTCTTCTCACATTCGGGAAGGTTTCTGTGTGAGTTCCCCTATTCTCTTACATTCAGGGAGTTTTCTGTGTGAGTCCCCCTATTCCCTCACATTCGGGAAGGTTTTTGTGTGAGTTTCCTTTTATTCGCACATTCGGGAAGGTTTCTGTGTGAGTTCCCTTTTCTCTCACATTCAGGGAGTTTTTTGTGTGATTCCCCCTATCCTCTCACATTCGGGGAGGTTTTTGTGTAAGTTTCCCTATCCTCTTACATTCGGGGAGGTTTCTGTGTGAGTTCCCTATCCTCTCACATTTAGGGAGTTTTCTGTGTGAGTCCCCCTATCCTCTCACATTCAGGGAGGTTTTTGTGTGAGTTTCCTTTTCTTCTCACATTCGGGAAGGTTTCTGTGTGAGTTCCCCTATCCTCTCACACTCAGGGAGTTTTCTGTGTGAGTCCCCCTATTCTCTCACATTCAGGGACGTTTTTGTGTGAGTTCCCCTATCCTCTCATATTCGGGGAGGTTTCTGTTTGAGTTCCCCTATCCTCTCACATTCGGAGAGGTTTTTGTGTGAAGTTCCTTTTCTGCTCACATTCGGGAAGGTTATTGTGTGAGTTCCCCTATTCTCTCACATTCAGGGAGTTTTCTGTGTGAGTCCCCCTATCCTCTTACATTCGGGGAGGTTTCTGTTTGATTTCCTCTATCCTCTCACAGTCAGGGAGTTTTCTGTGTGAGTCCCCCTATTCTCTCACATTCGGTGAGTTTTTTGTGTGAGTTTCCCTATCCTCTCACATTAGGGGAGGTTTTTGTGTGAGTTTCCTTTTCTCCTCACATTCGGGAAGGTTTCTGTGTGAGTTCCCCTATTCTCTCACATTCAGGGAGTTTTCTGTGTGAGTTTTCCTATCTTCTCACATTTGGGGAGTTTTCTGTGTGAGTCCCCCTATTCTCTTACATTCAGGAAGTTTCCTGTGTGAGTCCCCCTATCCTCTCACATTCGGGGACGTTTTTGTGTGAGTTTCCCTATCCTCTCACATTCGGGGAGGTTTTTGTGTGAGTTTCCTTTTCTCCTCACATTCGGGAAGGTTTTTGTGTGAGTTCCCCTATCCTCTCACATTCAGGGAGTTTTCTGTGTGAGTCCCCCTATTCTCTCACATTCGGGGAGTTTTTTGTGTGAGTTCCCCTATCCTCTCACATTCGGGGAGGTTTCGGTTTGAGTTCCCCTATCCTCTCACATTCAGGGAGTTTTCTGTGTGAGTCCCCCTATTCTCTCACATTCAGGGAGGTTTTTGTGTGAGTTCCCCTATCCTCTTACATTCGGTCAGGTTTCTGTTTGAGTGCCCCTATCCTCTCACAGTCAGGGAGTTTTCTGTGTGAGTCCCCCTATTCTCTCACATTCGGGAAGGTTTTTGTGTGAGTTTCCTTTTCTTCTCACATGCGGGGAGGTTTTTGTGTGAGTTTCCCTATCCTCTCACATTTAGGGAGTTTTTTGTGTGATTTTCCCTATCCTCTCACGTTCGGGGAGGTTTTTGTGTAAGTTTCCCTATCCTCTTACATTCGGGGAGGTTTCTGTGTGAGTTCCCTATCCTCTCACATTCAGGGAGTTTTCTGTATGAGTCCCCCTATCCTCTCACATTCGGGGAGGTTTTTGTGTGAGTTTTCCTATCCTCTCACATTCGGGGAAGTTTCTGTGTGAGTTCCCCTATCCTCTCACATTCAGGGAGTTTTCTGTGTGAGTCCCCCTATTCTCTCACATTCAGGGAGTTTTCTGTGTGAGTCCCCCTATTCTCTCACATTCAGGGAGGTTTTTGTGTGAGTTTCCTTTTCTTCTCACATCCAGGTAGGTTTCTGTGTGAGTTCCCCTATTCTCTCACATTCAGGGAGTTTTCTGTGTGAGTCCCCCTATCCTCTCACATTCGGGGAGGTTTCTGTGTGAGTTCCCCTATCCTCTCACATTCAGGGAGTTTTCTGTGTGAGCCCCTATCCTCTCACATTCAGGGAGGTTTTTGTGTGAGTTTCCTTTTCTTCTCACATTCGGAAAGGTTTCTGTGTGAGTTCCCCTATTCTCTCACATTCAGGGAGTTTTCTGTGTGAGTCCCCTTATCCTCTCACATTCGGGGAGGTTTCTGTGTGAGTCCCCCTATTCTCTCACACTCAGGTAGGTTTTTGTGTGAGTTTCCTTTTCTTCTCACATTCGGGAAGGTTTCTGTGTGAGTTCCCCTATTCTCTTACATTCAGGGAGTTTTCTGTGTGAGTCCCCCTATTCACTCACATTCGGGAAGGTGTTTGTGTGAGTTTCCTTTTATTCGCACATTCGGGAAGGTTTCTGTGTGAGTTCCCTTTTCTCTCACATTCAGGGAGTTTTTTGTGTGATTCCCCCTATCCTCTCACATTCGGGGAGGTTTTTGTGTAAGTTTCCCTATCCTCTTACATTCGGGGAGGTTTCTGTGTGAGTTCCCTATCCTCTCACATTTAGGGAGTTTTCTGTGTGAGTCCCCCTATCCTCTCACATTCAGGGAGGTTTTTGTGTGAGTTTCCTTTTCTTCTCACATTCGGGAAGGTTTCTGTGTGAGTTCCCCTATCCTCTCACACTCAGGGAGTTTTCTGTGTGAGTCCCCCTATTCTCTCACATTCAGGGACGTTTTTGTGTGAGTTCCCCTATCCTCTCATATTCGGGGAGGTTTCTGTTTGAGTTCCCCTATCCTCTCACATTCGGAGAGGTTTTTGTGTGAAGTTCCTTTTCTGCTCACATTCGGGAAGGTTATTGTGTGAGTTCCCCTATTCTCTCACATTCAGGGAGTTTTCTGTGTGAGTCCCCCTATCCTCTTACATTCGGGGAGGTTTCTGTTTGATTTCCTCTATCCTCTCACAGTCAGGGAGTTTTCTGTGTGAGTCCCCCTATTCTCTCACATTCGGTGAGTTTTTTGTGTGAGTTTCCCTATCCTCTCACATTAGGGGAGGTTTTTGTGTGAGTTTCCTTTTCTCCTCACATTCGGGAAGGTTTCTGTGTGAGTTCCCCTATTCTCTCACATTCAGGGAGTTTTCTGTGTGAGTTTTCCTATCCTCTCACATTTGGGGAGTTTTCTGTGTGAATCCCCCTATTCTCTTACATTCAGGAAGTTTCCTGTGTGAGTCCCCCTATCCTCTCACATTCGGGGACGTTTTTGTGTGAGTTTCCCTATCCTCTCACATTCGGGGAGGTTTTTGTGTGAGTTTCCTTTTCTCCTCACATTCGGGAAGGTTTTTGTGTGAGTTCCCCTATCCTCTCACAGTCAGGGAGTTTTCTGTGTGAGTCCCCCTATTCTCTCACATTCGGGGAGTTTTTTGTGTGAGTTCCCCTATCCTCTCACATTCGGGGAGGTTTCGGTTTGAGTTCCCCTATCCTCTCACATTCAGGGAGTTTTCTGTGTGAGTCCCCCTATTCTCTCACATTCAGGGAGGTTTTTGTGTGAGTTCCCCTATCCTCTTACATTCGGTCAGGTTTCTGTTTGAGTGCCCCTATCCTCTCACAGTCAGGGAGTTTTCTGTGTGAGTCCCCCTATTCTCTCACATTTAGGGAGGTTTTTGTGTGAGTTCCCCTATCCTCTCACAGTCAGGGAGTTTTCTGTGTGAGTCCCCCTATTCTCTCACATTCGGGGAGTTTTCTGTGTGTGTCCCCCTATCCACTTACATTCGGGGAGTTTTCTGTGTGAGTTCCTCTATCCTCTCACATTCGGGGAGTTTTCTGTGTGTGTCCCCCTATTCTCTTACATTCGGGGAGGTTTTTGTGTGAGTTCCCCTATCCTCTCACATTCAGGGAGTTTTCTGTGTGAGTTCCTCTATCCTTTCACATTCGGGGAGTTTTCTGTGTGAGTCCCCCTATCCTCTGTATAGGATAGGGGTAATATTGTTTTGTATTAACAGACTTTGTATTTTAATAATTTTACGTTGAATTTTTCATTTGTTTAAGCAACTTATTATTGACAAATTATAACTTTTTTAAATGAAGAGAGAGAGTAGTAGCCATTTTACAACTTCTCTATTTTTTAGCTTTAGTTAGTACTAATCAATAAATAAAAGAAAAAATTAAGTTAAACTGGTAACAACTAATATTAAAAATTGTTTAAACAAATTTTTTTCTTAGTTACAAATTTTTTATACAATTAGCCTAGAAAGATGCAGTTTTTTTCGCAATTTTGCAATTTACCGTACTTTATATAATTATGCATAAAAATAAACAATAAATTTATTATTTAAATAATTTTTAAACAATTAATTCTTGTTATTTACTAAGTTTTTACACAATACATATAAAAAATACAGTTTTTTTCTAATTTTGTAATTTACCGAATTTTATATAATTACCGATAACGATTATAAATGAACATATAATTTAAATAATTTGTAAAGGAATTATTATTATTTACTTACTTTTTAGACAATGCAGTTTGACGATGCGCATTAATTCGGTAAATTTCAAAAGAAGGAAAAAACTACATCTTTCTAGGTGCATTGTATTGGAAAATAACAATAATAATTTGTTTATAAATTGTTTTAATAACAAGTTCATGTTTAATTTTTATCTGTAATTACCGCGTCGATAAATTGCAAAATTAGGAGTAAACTGCATCTTTCTAAGTGCATTGTGTAAAAAGTTGGTAAATAACAAAAAGTATTTGTTTAAACAGTTTTTAATTAATAGTTGTAACTAAATTTACCCAGTATCTAATATAATTTATTGAAATTATACTTATACCATTTTTTGAAATATAAAGTAATTCAACGAAAACTGACACAGAAATTTTTAAATATTTTTAAACTTTACATAGTCATTAACCTATCAGATTTTTACAAATTACTGAATAATTTACAAAATAGAAGCCAAAAATATCACTAATTAAAATAACATAAACTACTTTAAAAAAATATAAATTTAAAAAAGTCGACTTTTGGCCAGAAAACCGGGTCTCCTGGCCCAGTGTGCAGGGGGACAAATCATGCGATATGTTGGAATCCGATTGATCAGTTCCAGATATATTTTTTTAAAATTTTTAAATTTGAAAAAAATGTTTTTTGGCAAAATTATTTTAAATATTTTAAGAAAGTTAAAATGTAAGCTTTTTTAAATTTATTTTTTAAAAACGCATTGATTAAGCTATTAGCGAACCTTATAGTACAATTTGATTCAAAGTTATTGACATTTCAAAATTCTAAAATTTTAAAAATCCAGGTTTATAATATTATTTTTCTAAATATTTTTTTGCAAATGTTAAGATATTTTAATTAACTTGTAAGTGATTAAAAAATACATCGATTATGCTATTTGCTAGACTTTTGATTTTTTTTTTTAAGTCCAACATGCGTTTTACGTTTAAATAACCCATTTTATTCAGGGTCGGCGCGAACTGTGTGGATGGTGTGGAGTACTCCACACCCTAAAATATTCGTGGTGTGGAATCCACACCCCGAATCGTCCAAAATACTTACAATTATTTGTTAATATTTTGGTCTCAGCTTCCCCCTCCCCAATCTTTTTGACAATTTCACACCCCGAAAAAATTTGTTCCGCCGGCCCTGATTTTATTGACAATTTAAGGCTCAGTACTTTTAATCGTAACTTATTGAAGTATCTGTCCATTTTTGAAAAAGAGAAATTTATATTTGCTCTATGAGGAAGCAATGTGTTCAAGAAATTGACACAAATGAAAAATATAATGTTCGAATGTAAATACCTGACGTAGAACTTTGCAGCGGTTTTTTTTTTGTTATTTTTTTTTTTACTAACATTTAGTCATTTTATTACTAATAACAAAACAAAATTTAAACAAAATTTCAGCCACGATTTTGCAAATGATTGGTTATTTTTGGCTAGTTGAGATTTAAAAAGAAAGTTAAATCGGAGAAATATTACACTGAGAAAAAAATGCTATTGAATCAAATACCTTCATGCTATTGAATTCCATGTCATTACTTCATTGACAGATTTATTAGTTCATATTAGTTCATACTCAATTGTTAATTTATTTAAATCAATAGCATATTTTAATATTTATTTAACATAGTTCTCTTAAAATGTTGTCATGGTATTTTTGAAAGAAATATTTGAGTATTTGAATCATATAAGAAACTGTAGAATTGTAAACACCCTGCTTTAGATTTGATAGCATATGCTTTCGTTTCGAATAAACGGCGTATTTGAGGACTGCCAATAGCAGATGTTATTGAATCCTTAGGCACTGTATTTGGGCCATTAGCGCGTAGGTCTTAGCAATGTTCTTCCCCCACCTCTTGAATTGTAGCTTATATAAGCAGTTCGTGAAACGGCTACCAGCGAGCGTATGGCATAGTGGTTAGAGCGTCGGGCTTTAGGCCCAGGGGTCTCGCGTTCGAGACCTCTCAGCGTCAAAAATTTGAATTTATAAGTTATGCGTTAGAATTAAGATGTATATGTTATATGTATAAAAATAATGTAAAAATGTTATAAAATAGTATAAATAATAAATATCAAATATAATAAATAAATACAAAGATTCCGTATAACTGATAGGATGTTACCAGTTAATGAGAATTAATATTTATTTTGACTCATTATATTTTATATGAATTTAATTAAATAAAGAAGCAGTTCGGTTGAAATAAAATCAAATCAATTATAGTTAAAGTTAAAATGTATTTAAGAATACGTCTTTACAAAACGAGAGCAGGCAAGGGACTAAATAGTCATAGTGTCGAATTCACTATAGTTTAGGAGACCCCACAAGTCGGGCCATATAAACAAAGTTGAGTATGTGCATGTGACACATATATGTACATCTACAGTTAATTATATTTTAATATATATAAGAAAGAGAATTATTTTGTACATTTCAATATAATTATCTCCCAAAAGTATGGTGTTATTGCTTCAAAGTCAGATACTTTCGATTTGATAGCACCATGCTATCAAATTGAAAGCATCTGTATATAATGTAACAAACTGCTACTTTACTATTGGACCATGATAGTCAATATGTTTTTAATTTCATTTCTTCTTATAATTTGATTTTTAAATAGTATTTTGTAGATAAAATCATTACACAAACGAATTTTGTTGAAAGAAAATTTTCCGTTGAAAATGTCAAGCTATTAAAACTTCTTCTTCCTGATTATTTAAAAAAAATGAAGAATTACTAACCTTGAGTAACATTTTTTTAACAACGGTCCAGTAAATTAATTAAATATTGTTGTAAAATTTGTATTATTTTACAGTTTAAAATATATTAGTTTATATTAAAAAAAAAATTTTGTAGAACCGTGTTTTTTTTAATTAATTAAAATATAGTCATTTTGCGCGTTTTGTTACTGTTTCCATGTAAAAGTCCCAACTTTATAAAATATCTTAAAAACGAAACGGTAAAATTCAATAAAATTGTAACAGTACATGTAAAGTAATGCATTTAATATGTCATTAAAATTTTACAAAAATCTATAGAAATTGGTTTTTTTTGATAAACCTCCTTAATCTAAACAAGTTAATAGCTTATCTTTCTGCATCTCAACTATACTTTAGCAAACGAGAAGGTAAAGCGCGCGTATATTCTTTTTGCTAGTAATAAGAAATAAATTAATAACAGTTAAAATATTCTATTTCATCATTATTATTATATTTACTTTAGGTTAAAATTTCGAAAGAATGCTCTATTTTTTTCCTAGGACAAAAATAGACGCCATTTTTGTATGATCAAATAAATGAACGACATCTAATTCCTATCATCAGGTATCTAAAAGCGCCTTGGTTTCTGCCTTTAGAATAAAAAGTATCGTAAGCAACACGGAAATAAATACAGCCCAATTTGTTTACATTGATGTCCTTGTTATTAAATATACTATTCTATAATTTTGTGCGTAACAGTCATAGTTTGCGAGATATTTGCAAAACAAAATTTCACCCCTTTATTCAAAATGGCGGGTAAAGTTACCACCCCCCCCCCCCCCCCCCCCGAGGTCGAAAACTCAGATTTAAACTCTAAAGAATACCCTTTCAAATAAAAAAAATTTTGATTATGCTCTATTAATGCGTTGTCCTAAAGGTAAAATAATTAAATATTGCAAGGTGACTTTACCTATCGAACACCCGGTAGTTGCGTACTTTGCAACATTCCACAGACTTACCTAATTATTGTTTGAAAAATGGTTTAGATGAAACTTATTTATTTTTCAAAACACAATCTCTTTCATTGGAACATTTTTTACAAAATTTGCATTAGATTCGCGGATGTATATCATGTTAGCAAGACAACATTGTAAAAATCAAAAACACTATATTGCAACATTTGCCGTTAATTTGCCGCTAATTAATCGTGAAAAAAATAATTTTGCCGTTTTCGTTTTTTTTAAAAAAACAGGGTGCACGGCTAACTTGATATCAACTTAGCAGTACACCCATCACAAAATCCACAGTTTTAAAGATAGAACAATTTTAAACAGGTCAGAATTTGCCGTTTTTTTGCCGTAATCGAACAGCACTAACAATTTTTCAAAAAATCAAAAAAAAATTATTTTTATCAAAAAAAAAAATTTTTTTGATTTTTTGATTTTTTTTTTTTTACATTTTTAGAGTAAAAAACTTATAATTATCAACTATTTTACAAATTTTAGAAACTTACTAACAGAATATTACTCATTCAACAAATATTTTTGTACCACCAAACTTATAAAAAAAAAATGGTCATTAATGGAATTTAATAATTGCCGTTCGAAAAAAGCTAAGAAACCGACCGCAGATAACACAAGTTAAACTAGAAAAAAAAAACTTCAAAAAAACTTTCAATTTTTTACACTTTTTTCTGAAAATATGCAATAAAAAGTTAGCGCATCACGAATGAACCATCACAACTAAATTCTCAAAAAGTATTATTAATACGTTTAGAAGCACTTTCAAACTTTCAGCGATCTGAACAGAATTTTCAGGATATTGAAAATTTACAACTTGATTTTCATGACTTTACGATTTTTTACTAATTTCTAAAAAACGATTAAGTAATTTTATTTAGCATTCTTAGTCTAGATATCAGAAAATATTTGAAACAAGTAAGAACTTAAACAACTAAATATAAAAATTTTATTCATTAAAAACCTCGAATGCACAAAATAGCCCCACAAGATAAAATGTTCAATAATATAGCAGCAAAATTTAAAAGTGGCAAAATCAAATAATACCACGCAAAGAGATGCGTAAATCATCTATAACCAACTGACTTAGAAGATTATCCGCTATAGCCCAAACGGAAAACTCCCATCACATAAAAACTCCCGAAAAGAACCTAATTTACTAATTAAGCGACTGTACTGCTAACTTTTACAGATTTTTCAAAACTAACTGAATCTACAGCCCAATGATGATGATTACTGATCAATAATCCTCACGGATAAATCATTCAGCCCAAACGGCAAATTCCTAACACATAACAAATCCCGAAAAGAACCTAATTTACTAATTAAGCGACTGCACTGCTAACTTTTACCTATTTTTCAAAACTATCTGAATCTACAGCCCAATGATGATGATTACTGATCACCAATCCTCACGAATAATTCATTCAGCCCAAACGGCAAATTCCTATCACATAACAAATCCCGAAAAGAACCTAATTTACTAATTAGGCAACTGCACTGCCAACTTTTACCTATTTTTCAAAACTAACTGAATCTACAGCCCAATGATGATGATTACTGATCACCAATCCTCACAGATAAATCATTCAGCCCAAACGGCAAATTCCCATCACATAACAAATCCCGAAAATAACCTAATTTACTAATTAAGCGACTGCACTGCTAACTTTTACCTATTTTTCAAAACTATCTGAATCTACAGCCCAATGATGATGATTACTGATCACCAATCTTCACGGATAAATCATTCAGCCCAAACGGCAAATTCCCATCACATAACAAATCCCGAAAAGAACCTAATTTACTAATTAAGCGACTGCACTGCTAACTTTTACCGATTTTTCAAAACTAACTGAATCTACAGCCCAATGATGATGATTACTGATCAATAATCCTCACGGATAAATCATTCAGCCCAAACGGCAAATTCCTAACACATAACAAATCCCGAAAAGAACCTAATTTACTAATTAAGCGACTGCACTGCTAACTTTTACCTATTTTTCAAAACTATCTGAATCTACAGCCCAATGATGATGATTACTGATCACCAATCCTCACGAATAATTCATTCAGCCCAAACGGCAAATTCCTATCACATAACAAATCCCGAAAAGAACCTAATTTACTAATTAGGCAACTGCACTGCCAACTTTTACCTATTTTTCAAAACTAACTGAATCTACAGCCCAATGATGATGATTACTGATCACCAATCCTCACAGATAAATCATTCAGCCCAAACGGCAAATTCCCATCACATAACAAATCCCGAAAATAACCTAATTTACTAATTAAGCGACTGCACTGCTAACTTTTACCTATTTTTCAAAACTATCTGAATGTACAGCCCAATGATGATGATTACTGATCACCAATCTTCACGGATAAATCATTCAGCCCAAACGGCAAATTCCCATCACATAACAAATCCCGAAAAGAACCTAATTTACTAATTAAGCGACTGCACTGCTAACTTTTACCTATTTTTCAAAACTAACTGAATCTACAGCCCAATGATGATGATTACTGATCACCAATCCTCACGGATAAATCATTCAGCCCAAACGGCAAATTCCCATCACATAACAAATCCAGAAAAGAACCTAATTTACTAATTAACCGAGTGCATCGGTAACTTTTTTTTTAACAGTTATTTTGGTTGTTTTATACAGCTCTAATGGCCTAATGATTATTCAAAATAAGAATAAAGTTAGTTTTAAGTTTGTTTTATTAATGTGAAGAACAATTTTTGAGAATTATTTATTAAAAGTTAACATTAGGTTTGACTACACTGCAAAAACATGGTGTCTTAAATTGGCCAAAAATGTCTGAAATTAAGATACTTTTGGTGTCTAAGACACGAAAAACGTCTTATTTTGAGACATTTTTGAACAATTGAAGACACCTTTTTATGCAGTGTACTTATAATACTTTGGTTTTATAGAAATATTTTTTTTGTAACATATAACCTACGTAAATTAGATTTGTTTTAAATATATTTTTGCTTTGGTATGTTTAATTTGGTTTTAATTTTTTATGTTTTTCTGTAAACCAACGTTTTTGGTTTAAAATTGTAGTTTTTTGGAACTTTCTGTGGTGTGTTTTTAAATCCATCATTAATTAACCAATTTTTTGTTCGTTTAATTATTGCTGTATAGTGCCCTACGGAAGTTGATGATCTTACTGCAAAAACTTTTGTCTTCTAAGTGTCTTATTTTAAGACACAAGACATTAAGAAAGCGTCTTACAGTTATTTCAAGCTATATTTCATTGGTTAATAATTTTGAAAGATGTTTTCTCATTGGTTTAAAATTAAGACACTTTAAAACGTCTTAAAAGTGAGGACAAAAATGTCTTAAAATAAGACACTTGTTTTTACAGTGTTGCTCATTACATTTGGGCCCTCGTGCTGCGAAAATAGCGTAAGTTGCTTTGCTTTTAGGACATATGAATGATTTTTGTAAGCAACTTAGTTTTACCTTACAGTCGACGTCGATTCCTATGAGTACAATATCACCTAGATATACATCTAGATATACATCTAGATATACAATATCAACACGATATATAATAGAGGGGAGAGGGGGTTAAGAAAATGTGACGTAATTTTAAAGGGAAGTTGACAAATATGTAACAATTTTTTACAAGGGGGAGGAGGGTCAAAAAAAAAGGAAAAAAGGTATGACATAATTTATGGACGGCCCCAAAATATAATTATTTGAAAAACAAATTATTATTATAAATAAAAATTCAGAATATAACGTTATTATTCAATTTACGAAAAGGCATGGGCGTTGACACATAAATTTTTTAGTCTCATGTATCCCAAAAAGAAGATAAGAAAAAGGAGTAAGTAAATTATAAATCCTAATTTTTAATAAATAATATAAATATTATTAAATTAGACATGGGAAAGGAAATTAACATTTTTAAAAGAATGTAATTTAAAAAAAATCTTATTGTCATTAAAATTAAATCACAATGTAAATAAAATTTAAAAACAAAACTACAATTGACATAATAACATCTAAAAATAACAGGCTTCGCAGTGACATGAAGAAGAATATATTAGGGAATATAGGGGACTGAATACATAAAATACTACACAGACAGAATTGTGGAATTATTTATTTAGAAATGACTAAAAAACATCTTTAAATGTAATTTTTTTCTCATTTAATAAAAGCTAGAAAAATTTGCAAAAGGAATGGGAATTTGGATCGATTAAAATTTGAATAGATTAAAAATTTGAGAAATTAAGGTTCGAATTATTAGCAAATTGGAAACAATTAATATTTAATTTTAACGAGATAAAATAAAAATAGAGCAATACATTGAAAAATATAGAAAATCTGCAAAAAAAAGTTCCACAAGCAATAAAAATATAATAAAAGGTATTTAAAAATATAAAAATACTGTAAAATAAATTACAAAATAAAAAACAGTGAGAATACACTGCAAAAACTGCTGTCTTCTAAGTGTCTTATTTTAAGACATTTTGGTGTCTAAGACGCAATTAATGTCTTAAAAAGAGACATTTTTTGCGTCTTAGATACAAAAAACTCATCAAAATGTCTTAAAATAAGACACTTAGAAGACATCAGTTTTTGCAATGTAAAATAAGAAATTCTTTAAAAATGAAAAAATTCAGGAAGTTATTCACAAAATGAAGAAAATTTAAAAAGAATGTGTAAATAACTTACCAAAATAAAAGTAAAACTAGGTAAGAATTATGTCCATTTCATGGATATTTCGCTTCCAAGTAAGCAAAATAATTTGCTTCCTCATACACGGAGAAAAATTTGGAACAGTTTCTGTCTTTTCTGTGGGAGCGCATTTCTCCCACAGTTTTGACTGGTGAAATCTAATGCATTAACTGTGGGAGAGCTGCTCTCCCATGACTTTTACTACTGAATTTGCCTTGTATTTTCTTGGGCGAAAATTCCTCCCAAAGAAAAGACAGCAGCTCACCTTCTTGGTGCAGCTTTTCTCCCAAATTTCCCTCCGTGTAGAGAAAGCAAGAAATTAATAATATATAAGTTCATTGAAGAAATTGTTAAAAAAGAAAATTTTTAATGGAAAAAAATGTAAAACTATGAATTATTTTACGAATTCTTGATCAATTATAAAAGTTATATAGGTCAATCGGTTCGTTTTGAGATAAGAAATATGATTTTTGTATTCTTTACGTTGTATTTTTACCTTGAAAAAAATTGTTGGCAAAAAAACGATTTTTTTCGATGAAAACAGGTGCTCAAAAAAATTTGGTTGGGTATTTTCGAAAATCCCTGTGTCCAAATTTAGATATTCATAAGCTTGATAAGGCATCTAAATGTTATTGGAATCCGTTAAAGCGTTCTCGAGATATCTTGTACACAACAAACGCTATACACACACCCACACTCACACACACACATACATACATACATACACACACACATCTGGACATTTGCTTAGGAATGAAAATTTACGCTTTTTAGATGAAAATAAGTCGAATTAGACTATTTTTGGAAAATTGAAAATCTTAACGATCACAAAGCTTCCTCTATGAGGAAGCAAAATTGTGGCTGAATGATTTATCTGTGAGGATTGGTGATCAGTAATCATCATCATTGGGCTGTAGATTCAGTTAGTTTTGAAAAATAGGTAAAAGTTGGCAGTGCAGTTGCCTAATTAGTAAATTAGGTTCTTTTCGGGATTTGTTATGTGATAGGAATTTGCCGTTTGGGCTGAATGAATTATTCGTGAGGATTGGTGATCAGTAATCATCATCATTGGGCTGTAGATTCAGATAGTTTTGAAAAATAGGTAAAAGTTAGCAGTGCAGTCGCTTAATTAGTAAATTAGGTTCTTTTCGGGATTTGTTATGTGTTAGGAATTTGCCGTTTGGGCTGAATGATTTATCCGTGAGGATTATTGATCAGTAATCATCATCATTGGGCTGTAGATTCAGTTAGTTTTGAAAAATCTGTAAAAGTTAGCAGTACAGTCGCTTAATTAGTAAATTAGGTTCTTTTCGGGAGTTTTTATGTGATGGGAGTTTTCCGTTCGGGCTATAGCGGATAATCTTCTAAGTCAGTTGGTTATAGATGATTTACGCATCTCTTTGCGTGGTATTATTTGATTTTGCCACTTTTAAATTTTGCTGCTATATTATTGAACATTTTATCTTGTGGGGCTATTTTGTGCATTCGAGGTTTTTAATGAATAAAATTTTTATATTTAGTTGTTTAAGTTCTTACTTGTTTCAAATATTTTCTGATATCTAGACTAAGAATGCTAAATAAAATTACTTTATCGTTTTTTAGAAATTAGTAAAAAATCGTAAAGTCATGAAAATCAAGTTGTAAATTTTCAATATCCTGAAAATTCTGTTCAGATCGCTGAAAGTTTGAAAGTGCTTCTAAACGTATTAATAATACTTTTTGAGAATTTAGTTGTGATGGTTCATTCGTGATGCGCTAACTTTTTATTGCATATTTTCAGAAAAAAGTGTAAAAAATTGAAAGTTTTTTTGAAGTTTTTTTTTTCTAGTTTAACTTGTGTTATCTGCGGTCGGTTTCTTAGCTTTTTTCGAACGGCAATTATTAAATTCCATTAATGACCATTTTTTTTTTATAAGTTTGGTGGTACAAAAATATTTGTTGAATGAGTAATATTCTGTTAGTAAGTTTCTAAAATTTGTAAAATAGTTGATAATTATAAGTTTTTTACTCTAAAAATGTAAAAAAAAAAAAAATCAAAAAAATTTTTTTTTTTGATAAAAATAATTTTTTTTTGATTTTTTGAAAAATTGTTAGTGCTGAATATTGTTCGATTACGGCAAAAAAACGGCAAATTCTGACCTGTTTAAAATTGTTCTATCTTTAAAACTGTGGATTTTGTGATGGGTGTACTGCTAAGTTGATATCAAGTTAGCAGTGCACCCTGTTTTTTTTAAAAAAAAACGAAAACGGCAAAATTATTTTTTTCACGATTAATTAGCGGCAAATTAACGGCAAATGTTCCAATATAGTGTTTTTGATTTTTCCAATGTTGTCTTGCTAACATGATATACATGATTCGCGGAAAATGCAAAATTATGATTTTGCATCCCCCCAGTTTGACACATTTGGCAATATAAAATGAAAAATATTAATTTTGTGTAAAAAGTTTTATACAAATGTTGTAAAGAATGTTGTGCTCTATAAAACTGCTTCTCACAAAATTTTGCGTAACAGTCATAGTTTGCGAGATATTTGCAAAACAAAATTTCACCCGTTTTTTCAAAATGTCAGGTAAAGTTACCACCCCCCGAGGTCGAAAACTCAGATTTAAACATTGTGGACAGTACCCTTTCGAATAAAAAAAAATTAGCCATGTTCTAATTAATCATGGTTAAAATGTTTAATTTGACTGGACTATAGAGGTTTTCTAAGAAGGGAGTAGGATTTAATAGCAGTAAAATCTTTCTTCATTTCATAAATATGTGCCAGTGATAAATAAAATATTTTATTGAAAAACCTGGTATTTTTAACATTGTAATAAAAATTTAAATACTTTTTTCACTAAATTTTAATTATTCTCGAATGAGTTTAAACTTTAAATAACAAAAATATTTTTTAGAAATGCATAAACCACTACATATATGTGAACTGTTATACTGAGACACTGCGCGTAATAGTTTTTTTGCAATTACTTAGGACTTAGGAGTTTAGGGTCAACCAGTTATGGAATTTTGATTGTCAATCTACTTGGAAAATTAGCAAGGTTACTGCAAATCATCCAGACTATTACTAAAAAATTTTATGTGCAGTGTGTCAGTATAACAGTTTACATATCTAGTAGTTTATACATTTCTCAAAAATAATTTTGTTATGTAAAGTTTAAACTCATCCGCAAATAATTAAAATTTAGTGAAAAAAGTATTTTAATATTTATTACAGTGTTGAAAATACCAGGTTTTTTAATAAAATATTTTATTTATCACTAGCACATATTTATCAAATTAAGAAAGGTTTTACCACTATTAAATCCTACCTGCTCCTTAAAAAACATCCATAATATATTCCATTGTTTGAAAAGTGCATAAAGCAGGAATAAAATATTCCTCACCAAGAGTACATAACTGCAAATCTCGATTTTTAATAAATTAAAGAAAAGAAATTGGATTTTTTCAAAAAGCCCTCCGCCGATTATTTTCTTTTTTATTTTAAAATAAATTTGAACAAATATAGATTCAGAATCCGCAAAAACATTTAGAACGACAGTGATTTTTACAAAAAGAAATAGGGGAATAGGTTCGATTGTGGGCACCCCTGCAAAATTTTTGACAGAAAAGAGGTTTGTCCAATGGGACATATGTCAAGTGTGTGTTATGACCGTACGTAGTTTTTTGTGCTAATACAAAATTGAACTGACACCTGTGCTTTTTGCTACAAAGAAATTAATTTTTTCACAAGTTAAAATTAATACAAAAGTGGAATTGAAGTGGACAAAAAAAAACTAGAAGTAAAGTGGATATACAGCGGAATTAAAGTGAATGTGAAATGGAAGTAAAATGGAAGTGAAGTGAAAGTGAAGTGAAAGTGAATTGCATTAAAGGGGGAGTGAAGTGGATGTCATAAGTTCTATCGTATGAGGTAATTTTGACGCTAAAGGCCTTTAAAGTAAATAAGTTTTAGTTTTTAAATTAAACTTTAAATAGTTTAAATAATTTCATTTTTAATCATGTAATGAATAATTAAATTTTGATGTTTTTTCATATTTGCGGTGGTTTTAGTTCATTTTTCTCCATTGTTGCTAATTTTTTAAGGGTGCCCACAACCGAAACAAATTTTTTTTTTATAAATAATGGCCGCTTTATTAAATTTTCAATAAGATTTTTCTATTCGACGGAATCAATTTAATTTCTTTGCCAGAAGTTAGCTAGGGTCTCAAGCTTTCCATACATATGTTGATGTCCTCATCATATTTATTGGGAACAAGTTATGAGTCAAAAATCAGAAGGGTACCCACAACCGAACCTTTTCCCCTACTGTGGCAATTTTCTGCACCAATAGCCGCTCCATTAGGATTGGTAGCAACTATATACATAACTATAGTTATATTAAAAAAACACTTATAGTAATAATAATTATTAAAAACGTACCCCATACTATTTCCACTAGCCCTGAATCTTACAATTTTTTCTACAGATAGACACTTTCGTAAAACCCGTTTTTCGGAAAAAACTGTCTGTTACGACAAATTCAAAATCGCACAAAAATACCTACTTTCCATAAAGTAGCATAAAGCGATGAAATGCCTATTGTCTGTCGCGGTAAAACTTGACACCAATGCAATCCGGGGGAGGGGGGCACAGTAATACAACTTTGGTTTTGCCTACTGCCAACAGCACTCGATGTGGTGAATGTTATAACTAATTTTGTAACGAGGTGCTTGAATATTCCCCAAATCTTATCTGGACTAAATCTTATCTCGATACCTCCATGCTGTACGGTTCTATCTTTGAGTAGCTGTCAGTACCGTTCTAACTCAATTTTTTTCTAACCTTTGAACCTTTTATTCCTTTGATTTTGTGATATTAGTCTTTAATTAAAATTTTTTATTGTTAATAGTATAAAAAGAAATATGTGTAAAGTAAATTTCAATAATAATATCATTATATTAATCACTATTTTCAAAAATTGAAAGCGAATAAAGCTGTAAAAAAGGTTAGGCAAAACAAATGAGATTGAACGTTTCTAATAGCTACTCTAAGATAGAACAATACTTCATGGAGATATCGATCTGACCTAAATCTTATTTGGCCTTAATCGTATTTAGCCTAAATTTTATATGTCCGTAATCTTTTTTGGCATAATTTTAGTATTGTCAAAAAAATTGTTCAATAGGAAAATTATCTCAAATAGGATTTAGGCCAAATAAGATTTAGGACAAATAAGACTTAGACCAGATAAGATTTATGTCAAATAAGATTTAGGCCGAATAAGTTATAGGCTAAATAAGATTTAGACCAGAGAAAGTTTGGGGAATATTCATGCACTTCATTTTATGTTTTTTCTAAAGAGGGTCTCTTGTCGTCAGGCAAAAAAAAAAAATAAATCTGACTATGTTAGTCAGGTCGGTAAATATACGTTGTTTCATCTCCCTATCCCGTCATTCATTTCTTATATAAAAGGATTAGAAACTAGCTCTCATTCTTTATTCCTTTTATAGTATGTATAACTGTTACTTTCATTTGCTGATTCGCTTATGCAACTGAAAATAAATTTTGTTTTTATATGCTCATATATTTGTAGTATTTATCGCTATTTTATTACCAGTATCAACATTTTTAATTTATTTTATATCGGACTCAGAACAAAATTTTCTTGGCTTTCGAAGATATAAAACACTTATCAACTTAACGATAATAGATTACAAAAACTAAAACATTTTTTAGTAACGACACTTGTTTTAGTGAACAGAGATTCATTATAGAAAATATCTAGCATTAAAAATATAATTTCTAATTGCCTTAACATTATTATTACTTCTTTGTTTACAGAAAAGTTTTGGTCTTTTATAATGTACGAGGAGATCTTCAATGATGTACAAAAAGTAAAGGATGTCTTGGAAAAAGCAGGCATAAAAAATTTTCGCTTATCAAGAATCTTTAACCTTTTGGAGACTTTAAAATCCCCTACGATTGTTGCACAGGTTTTTATGGAATCAAAAGAATTAAATAATTTTGTACCAAGTAGTTCAGTTTCTGATATTTCTGTACAACTACCTTGCAATCATTTTCAAAATATTTCTAAAGAATCAGAAATCGAGGTTCTCAAAGAAATAAAAAATGAAAATAAGGTCCGAATAACTGTAGACCTAACTAAAATACCTAATGATATTGTTTCTAAAACAGCAAAAATAAAGGAATTAATTGAAGAGAACAGTTTCTCGCACGAATCGCTCGTTGATTATATTAACGAAAACAGTATTGCTGAAGATAACAGTATGAATCAAAATGATTTGTCAAATGACTCTGATGTTGAAAATTACTACACAACTTCTGATTATGAAGAAGATATCATTAAAAAAGAAGAAAAAGAAATCAGGACAAAATCCCCACCACCTATTTTAAGCATACTTAAGGATTTGTGTGAAAATCCCATTTTGCCTAATGAACCTACTCATTGCAATTTCAATGAAATTAGTGAAATAGATAATTTTGAGATTCTTGAAGAAAATAATAATGATCCTAATAATAACAATAATCTTGGAGAAATTCAGTTAGTCGAGCAATGTCAACCTAAAAGTCCAGTAGCAGGATGCAGTAAAGACTTTTTTAGTAGAGAATCCGAAAGGACAGTTCCACCAATCATTTTATCTAATCCCAGCGAAATCTCTAACATATCAATAGCGAGATGTTCATCCGATAATTCTTTTCAAGACAACTTAGAGCCTCAACCAAGCTGCAGTAAGGATTTTATTGAACTTGAAGAAAGTGATAGTGCAGTTGAAGATCATGATTTTCAAACAACTTCGCAAGTTGACTATGAGAAATTATTAGAAGAAACAAAGTCAATTAATCGATGTTTTCCAGATTTAAGCGGTGATATGATTTTTTCTATGCTCGATAAGTATAAAAAAGCCACCAATCGAATCACGATTGTTTTATGGGAATTACTACCTAGAGAAAGACCAGAACCTAACTTTTCTAAAAATAGGACACAAAATAAATCTCACTCTGCTAGTTTTAAAGAAGATATGGCTTCATGTACATCATCTAGAATAAATAATAAAACTATAAAGAAGATACAGCAGGTTGTAAGAAACAATGAAAAACACCATTTTCCTGAAATCGATATGTGCTTCCCTTCTACAGAAGACCAACCCTTACACCAAAGCTCGTTTGAAACAGTTAACAACGTAACGAACGACCAACAAAAAGTATCTTTTAAAGATAAAGATGAAATTATTTTAAGTTCCAAAGTAATAAAACCAGCACAATTTACTTATCAATCTAAGCCAATTTCTGGAAACCAATCTAAAATCATTAAGAAAAATGTGTTATCGACGCCAAAGTTGATTCTTAATACAACGGAATTGAATTTTAAAAGTCAGTCTCATCAGTCAGCACCTAAAAGAAAATTATCTTCTCCGACAGAAAAAATTATGGAAGAGAGATACGTAACAAACGATATAGAATGTGTCAACAGAAAAGCTAGTCCGTATGTTTCGCAAAATTCTGTTCCTTTGTCAAATATAAAGAAAATAAATAAACCATATGATGAAGTAACTAAAAATAAAGAAGAGAATTCAGAACCAAATTTTAAAAAATTGAAAAACATTGAAAAAATAACTTTACTAAATAATATTATATCTCTTCCAAATTTCGCGCCTCCTAATGATTCTAAGTTACTATCTTCAGGATTTCAGAAGTATTATAAAATCAATAATGATTCTTGTAATATCAAAGACATAAAAAATGAAACATTAGAAAATTTTTCAAACGTTGATTTACCTGATTTTGAAATTGAATCAACTCCTGTATTAGAGTTTTTAAAACCTAATGGAGAAAATCAGTTTTATCAAACGCCTTTAATGAGTTCTTCAACATCTAATACTGCTCAATTTCAATTTCACTCTAATAATAATCCGATAAAATCGACTAGTTCTATGAATCCATTAAAATGTATTAACCATTCACTTATTTTACCCGATTCATTTTCTGAGAATACAAAAATGAATAAAGGACTAAAAGCTTCTGAAGTTCCCTGTAAAGATACGTATTATAAATTAAGAAGCATTTTTCCTGACATTAATCCTGAATTTATTAAGCAAAAGTGTATCAGTCCTCCGTTTGATGTGAAAAGTCTCAACATGGAACAACAACTTAATATGTATGTTGAAATTTTATTAACTGAGGGATCTAATCATAGGCAAATTCACAATGTTGGAGAAGAATCAGATGATGTGGGAAATAAAAATGAACAGTATGAAAATCTCTTAGGAATATTTCCAGAAGCGGATCCAATGTACTTACGAAATTTTGTGGATAATAATTATAATAATCCAGACAGCCTAAAAAATTTTATACAAAAACATTTAGAAAATCCTTCTTATCCTACAAGGACTCAGAACTTAGAGAAAATTAAAATCACACATCAAATCAAAGAATACACAACAGATTTTAATGTTCAAAAGTTTCTACAGATATTTCCAGATCCAGTTGTTCATTTTGAGAACCCGGATAGAATATGCACTTATAAACCTATGGCAAATGAGTTTTTGAAAGATATCTTCCGTAAACATAAGGTAAATTTACTTGACCTTTTAAGACTCTATTTTATTTTTATACCAAAACATTATGTTTGTTGGCTTTAAAATATAATTTGAATTATAAAAAAAACAAGCTAATTATTTTTAAAATTATTAATTTTTTAATCTCTTATAAATGTTTTCTTAACAACTAATTAACATTTGTTAATTAAAAACCGGCTAACAAGAAACCAAATTTATTGCAACAATGAACAAAAATTATATTTGAATATCAATTTTCAATATTTAAAAGGGTGGATCCAATATAGCGGACAATCTAGTAGACGATATTATAAAAATTTATTAAATTGTTGTGGTACTTTTAATATACGCTGGTGTGAGTTTGTCGGTTTGTGCCCGCCAATTGTGGACGATAATTAATGAACGGAGAAAAACAGTTGATAATCATTTTGTATCTTTGAAAAAGGCCGATAGATATAATTTTACAAAGTACATTCCAATAAGTATCAGTGTATTTTTGTATTTCATAACAGCAAGAGATTCGGATGCGTTTAAATACCTGAATTTATGCAACTGTGTTTCTGATGTTACAATAAATGAGTGAGCACCTTAAATTTTCGTAATAGCAGGCGCTAAAAAAATCTCTTTGCAAGTGATCGTTCATCTCTATCATTCTACTGTTTATTGTAAATAGCGATTCTAAAAAACGTCTAGAGATCATGTTTCATATAAATTAAAATATTATTACATATTTATAATCCGATATTTTCAATTTTGAAAATCGGATTACATACTTGTAATCAGGAACCCCAAAAACCACTGAGTAACCAATTTCAAGCGAATTGAAAGAATTTTTAAGAATTTGTCGGCCATATTTGATCCACCATTTTGAATTTTGAAAACCGAAATTCATATTCCAAATCAGCGACCCCAATAACCCTAGAGTTCCAACCGAAATCAATAAATTTTTTAAAATTTGTCCGACATATTGGATCCACCATTTTGAATTTTGGAAATCTAAAACAAAAATTGTACTCAGCAATTCCAAACACTTTTTAGGCCTTAACCTCAGCTTTTTTTGTAATGTTGTTTAGCAAGAATTACATTTTTTCAACAACAAAAAATCGCTTATTTCTAAGTTAATTTGTTTATAACATCTATTTTGTTAAAAATAAACTTTTTTTATTGCGTTTTAGTGGTAAGGGATTTTCTATAATAAATTGTAAATAATTTTTGTCGTTGTGACAAATAGTCTAAGAGCTGACTACATAAAAATGACATGTGAGGAATGCTCTGAGCAAAAAGCCACCCTAAAAAAAAAGTTGACTAAGGTTTTGGTCAATGATATGTAGTCAAAAAACAAAAATTTTAAGTAGGTTCTTAGGTCTGTGTAATGCGTGGTTGCCATGTTATCAGGGGCCCAATTTTATTGCAGCGTATTTTTCAACTGCCAATAACTTTTAACCGGATGAATGAATTTAAAAATCTTATGGGTGTTTTTTGTGCAGAATTTCCTAAACTTTCAAATAAAATTACTCATTATTTTTATAATTTTATTTTTGACAAGAAAAATACAAAAAAATGTTTGTTTTTGCTTCCTCATAGAGGAAGCTTTGTGATCGTTAAAATTTTCGATTTTCCAAAAATAGTCTAAATCGACTCATTTTCATCTAAAAAGAGAAATTTTCATTCTTAAGCAAATGTCCAGATGTATGTGTGTGTGTGTATGTATGTGTGTGTGTGTGTGTGTGTGTGTGTGTGTGTGTGTGTGTGTGTGTGTGTGTATAGCGTTTTTTGTGTACAAGATATCTTGAGAACGCTTAAACGGATTCCAATAAAATTTGGATGACTTATTAAGCTCATGAATATCTAAATTTGAACACAAGGATTTTTGAAAATACCCAACCAAATTTTTTTGAGCACCTTTTTTCATCGAAAAAAATCGTTTTTTGCCAAAAAAAATTTTTATGCTAAAAATACAACTTAATGAATACGAAAATCATATTCCTTATCTCAAAACGAATCGATTGACCTATATGACTTTTATAATTGATCAAGAATTCGTAAAATAATTCATATTTTTTGCATTTAAAATTCCTCATTTTAAAATAACTTCCCCAATTAACTTACATATTATTAATTCCTTGCTTCCTCTATGAGGAAGCAAATTATTTTGCTTACATGGAAGCGAAATGTCCATGAAATGGACATAATTCTCACCTAGTTTAAATTGTGACCAACACTCCTGTCTAGGAACTTTTTCAAAGCTACCTAGAAATGATCCTTATTTTATAAACTTTTCAACCCCCTAAATCCCATTTTCGGGGAGCAAGATTCGTAAAAGCTATAGGTTAATGTGTGCTACAGTACACCTTACACGGTACGCTTAAAAAAAAATTAAACCAAAAGTCAAAAAACTTAAAATTTTCTTGTGAATTTTGAAAGTGTTATGTTTATAGATTAAGAAAATCGAAGAACCAAAATATTTCATCGAAAGCTTTTTGAGAAAAGCGGAATTGAATTTTTTTTATAATTGCACTGTGTAACAGTTAAAAATTACTCTGAGTCGGAGCTAGCCTAAGTTGATCGTCTTAAAAAAACTAAAGGAAGAAATGTGTACTAAATTTTCCCCCTCCCTCCAAAATTTCATTTTAGAGTTAAAAAACTGTTTTTCTGCAGTTTTTTTTTGTTTTTTGACTACATATCATTGACCAAAACATTAGGCAACTTTTTTTTAGGGTGGCTTTTTGCTCAGAGTATGCCTCATGTATAAGGTACATGGAAGATGAATATATTAATAGGTTCCGATTGTGTTTCTGAGTTCAGAAGATCATGTCTGTCTCCACGGTCAAGTCTTTCCCAAAAGAAACGACTCCGTCGTGATTTGTGAAAGGCTTCAGGAAGATTAAGGTCGAGGACGGACGGTCGAAAATGATAAATCTGATAAGAAAAAAAAGTGATAAGACTCAAAGATAAAAATTATAGAAATGAAAAGTATTTTTTACTAGAAAACGTGTAATATAATTGGCAGACAATTTCCTGGAAGAAAAATGCCTGTCAGACAACGTCAAAGGTACGTTATTTTTAATGAAAAAAAACTGATAAGACTCATGACTAAAAATTATTGGAAATAATTAGTGAGTATGGCGATTGACAGACAAAAATTCGGAAGATAACATCGTGTCAGACAACGATGAAGAGCGCCGTTTTCATAGGTTTTTGTACATTTACGACTGGACCGTGAAATATTTATTTTGCAAATAACTCGCAACCTATTGCTTTTGTACAAAAAATTGAGAACATGATCTTTTAGAGCACGTTATTATTTGCAATATTTGTAACAAACATTTTTTAATAAAATTAATATTTTTCAGGTTACATTGCAAAATGTGACAAAGCGAGGGGATAAAAAACCACATTTTTGCAATTATATCGAGTTCTGTGCAATGTATGAAAATTTTTTATGAATACAAGATATAGAGAATAACAAAATAAACAACTTTAAATTTTACTTTCTTATCGTACAGTAATTAGGTTAACCTTAAGAACGCTGCAAAGTGCGCAAATACCGGGTGTTCTAATGCATTGTAATCTGACAAGGGTACGTATGGTACATGGTACAGTATAGGTACTTATGTTAATATTGTACACCCTGTATTTGCGTACATCGCAGCGTTTACAATTTTATCAAGTTCTATGCAATATACACTACCGTCGGCGATTGTCGGTACGATCGGTGCGCGAACAGAGAAAAAAGTCTGCTGACTTTAGAAGATGATAATTTGAATTAGGAAAAAGATAGAGACTTGAAACTTAGATTGTTTGAAAGCCTGAAGAATTCTGCGTTTAATAATATATAATTCAAAAATTTTGAATCTACTGGAGAGATTAAACCACTTGATACGGTTCTGAAAATATTTTAAAAATTTTTCCATTTTTGATTCCTTTGTTTGAGGCCCTGCATTTTCTAGAAAAATTGAAAGAAAAAATTGAAACTTACATGGAATTAAAGACTGTAGTATCAGCTTTAAAAAAATGCTTTGACATTTAAAAAATATTAAGTAGTTCTCGAGAAATACAAAAAAATGTCTGAGCATATTTTTCTGAGTGTCAGTCGTCGATGCGGCACCTCTCGCTCTTCCTGTTCGTTGTGTCAGGGCCGAATAAGTGTCAATTCGAGGGGGTGTCTGTTTGGCGCATATGTAGTATTAAATTATTATAATTTTATTATTACAATATTTTATCATTATTCAACTACTTTTATTATAGTTTTATTGTTAAATAAAAGTGTTATTGTTACTAAATCATAAATTAATATAAATAACAATGACACTTTTATTTAACAATAAAACTATAATAAAAATAGTTGAATAATGATGAAATATTGTAATAATAAAATTATAATAATTTAATACTACACATGCGCCAAACAGACACCCACTCGAATTGACACTTATTCGGCCCTGACACAACGAACAGGAAGCGCGAGAGGTGCCGCATCGACGACTGACACTCAGAAAAATATGCTCAGACATTTTTTTGTATTTCTCGAGAACTACTTAATATTTTTTAAATGTCAAAGCATTTTTTTAATGCTGATACTACAGTCTTTAATTCCATGTAAGTTTCAATTTTTTCTTTCAATTTTTCTAGAAAATGCAGGGCCTCAAACAAAGGAATCAAAAATGGAAAAATTTTTTAAATATTTTCAGAACCGTATCAAGTGGTTTAATCTCTCCAGTAGATTCAAAATTTTTGAATTATATATTATTAAACGCAGAATTCTTCAGGCTTTCAAACAATCTAAGTTTCAAGTCTCTATCTTTTTCCTAATTCAAATTATCATCTTCTAAAGTCAGCAGACTTTTTTCTCTGTCCGCGCACCGATCGTACCGACAATCGCTGACGGTAGTGTATATTGCATAGAACTTAATAAAATTGTAAAAATGTGGTTTTATATTTCCTTGCTTTGTCACATTTTGCAATGTAATCTGAAAAATATTAATTTTATTAAAAAATGTTTGTTACAAATATTGTACATAACAATGTGCTCTAAAAGATCATGTTCTACATTTTTTTGTGCAAAAGCAATAGGTTAATAGTTATTTGCATAATAATTATTTCACTGCCCAGGCGTGAATGTATGAAAACGTATGGAACTGATGCTCTTTACCGTCAGTAGCGGCTTTAGGGCTATGGCTTTAGGGCACAGCTACGTCCAGGTATGTAGACGTAACATACTTCATGTACAGCTATCGTCAGATATGGTTTAACATATTTCTATAGGATTACGTGCTAAAATGTTAAAGCATATCTGACGATAGCTGTACATATAAAAGAAAATTTTTGAACTGTCCAGGTCAAAGGATAAGATTTTTTTAATTTAGCTTAAACTTTGCTAGAGTGTTTTCAATGTTAGTGGAAGTGTAAACACTCAATTTTTTCAAATTTTATAAAATAGTTTTTGAGTTACACAGTTTTAAAATTAAAAATTTTTTAAAATGTAGTTTTTTAAATTTATTATATTTCTAAGCATATTGCATATTATAGGGGGTGGGGGGGAACAACAAAATGGAACTTCGCCCGGGGCGCAGAAAGTGCTAAAGCCGGCTCTGTTTATCGTTGTCTGCCACGATGTTATCTTCCGAATTTTTGTCTGACAATTGACATAGAACTGTTCCCACTTGAAAATTCCCACTACGTCGTATACGACGTCGGAAATTGGAATCGTGAACGACGTACTTTATAGGGCTTGCAATATGCATAGTTTTCAATCCCGCGGGATTATTTGCAGAATCCGACAACAATCCCGCGGGATCCCGCAATGTTTTTGAAACACTCCCTGCGTTGAGGGAAATTAATTAATTTATTTATTTCTTTTGTGATCAAAAAAGAAAATATATATGGATTTAGGTATTTATTGACATTGGAAGTATATTCTGCAATAGTCCTTTTTTACTAGTTCCTGAATTTAGTGCTTAACTTCACCTCCGTCACCAACCACTTATTAAAGTTCGAGAATGGGTACCCAGAATTCCGTGTGTCCCGTAATCAGACCACACAGGTCAACATCTAGGGGCAGACTCCTCGAGTCTCCCCTTTTCGGATTTCTAATTGTCAAATTAGTCCCCTCCTTGTATTAATGAGAGGGGATTTTCCTCTGTTCTCTTACTGCGTCTGTCCATAATACTTTTTGGGTATTACATAATCCCCCTTTTGGACATGGGACCATGGACCATTTCCAAAATCGCCCCAAACCTTCTTAGAGTTTGTTAACATCTTCTTTCAATCGTCTGCCCCTTATTTATGTTTTCTTTAGTCGAACCTCCTTTTCATCTCTCTATTCTCTATCTCTCCTGTCAAATATTATCTTCTCCCTTCTTGACGTTGAATTCTAGTTTCTCATTCCTCTTCTTCTACTTCCCTCTGTTTTCTGTCATTCCACCCACTCGGCATTCTCATTTATACTAAACACCTCTTTTTTTATATATATACTTTCTTAAATCTAGTCTATTATATATACCTTTTATTTTTTTATAGTCTCCAATTTCGAAAATTTGGAAGGCATTAGGATAAACTTCTTTTTCTATTTTATATGGTCCGTAATATATATGCCAGAATTTATGTACTGTTTTCTCTTCTTTATACAAAATGTGAGGGACCTTGATTAAAACCAGATCATTTTCTTTTAATTCGATTTGTAACGTTGTGGATCGTTACTTATAGGATTTTTAAATAATAATTTGGAGTTATGATATTCAAGTTTGCTAAGAGTATTTCTTTTTTCTTTAGTTGTTGAATTCTATCGTTTCTCTTATTCGTTTCTGCGTGTGGTTTTGGTCGTTGGCTTAAGTGTCCAATAAATAATGAGTTGCGTGAGGTCAGCTTCGTTTTCTGAGCATTTTTCGTAGGTTTTCGGATTCTTGGATCAAGGGACCAATCATAGGGCCGAGGGACAAGGACGGAGATAGGAAGAAGAACGCAGGGAAGAGGGGATCGACCGGCTGATCAATTTCGGGACTAGGTCACGGCCATAATTGATTAGTCAATTAATCGTTCGTTGAGACCACGCGCTCGGGGAAGTTGAAATTAAAGTTTTGAAATTGTTAAATTGTTAGTAAGTGGTGAGTGGTTAAATAAAGAGCGAATTGGTGAAACGTGTGTTTTGTTTTTCTTTGGAAACAAACCTGTCTTGTTTTGTGGAAATTTGTTTTCCTGCGTTGCCGAGGTCAAAAGCAACAAGTGGTGCTATTTTCAGCGGAAAGCCGTTAGTAAGTTCAAAGTTATCAACTTTCGTGTCTCAGTCGGATTCTACACTAATTCGTGGATTTGGAGGATCTCCCCTTTGGTCAAGCGTTGGATTTTTGGTGTTCATTTTGGGGTGAAAAGTCAGAATAAGAGTTTCGCGTTTCGAGTTGAGTGTAAAATTTAAACAATTAGTAACTCGTTACAGATTTTTGAAATTTTATTTTGACATTTTCCTCTTTTTATTGCTTGTATTTTAAGGTATTTTCGTGCTTTTTTCAACTGTATTTCTCGTGGTACTATTTCGTGTCTAATTCCTAACAGTTCTGAAATTTTGTCTAATGGAGCCGTACCGAAATGGAGTTCGTGTGGAGATGCACCTGTACTCGCGTTTATTGGAACATTTAACCAGTCCTGAATTTTCCCTACGTAATTCATCCAATTTGTATGTCTTTCTGAATAATACGTTCTGAACATTCTCCCCAATTCCCTCATCGTTCTTTCTACGGGGTTCGATTGAGGGTGGACTAGGGTCCAGTGATCCGACAGTATTCTTTTAGGTTTTCCTCTATCCACAAAATACTTAATTAATAATTTTTCCAAACATTGAAACATTCAGAACTTTTGTTCTCTGACAAATATCGCAAGTTTTTAATATTTTTTTTACATCTTTTTTTAGTCCCCTCCAATAAAAATTATTTTCTAACTTTTTAATGGTTTTTTGCACCCCCGCATGTCCTATTTCTTCGTGAGTGTAATCTATTATAGTAATTTTATTTTTTTCTGGAATTAATACGCGTTCTCGAATTGATCTTGGTTGCTTATGGAACATTATTTTACTTTTTAAATAGTAATTTTTAACGTTCTTTCCCTCATTTAATTTCGCGTATGTTTTATTTGTTTTCTCGTCTTTTTAGGGTTCCGTACACAAAGTGTACAATCGGAACCCTTATGACGAGATTCGTGCGTCCGTAGACAAAAATCGTATCCCCCCCCCCCTAGACGCCAAACTATTTGACTTAGAAAGCTCAAATTTGGCACACATATGTATTTTCACGTGTAGATTACAGGAAAATTATAGAGAACGTGATTGGAAGGATTGGTCATAGTGTTGTCAAGGAAATAACAAGATTTTTGAGCGTTTTTAAATTATTTGTGCTGAAAGCTCTTGCTATATACTTAATACCGCTATGACCACTACCTTCTCTATAATTTTCCTGTAATCTACACATAACAAGACATTTGTGTACCAAATTTGAGCCCTCTAAGTCAAATAGTTTGGAAGATCAGGGGGGAAATGGTCCATTTTTTATAAAAAATGCAATAAAAGCTAATGTTTCTTCCACTGTATCTGACAAACTATTGTATTTACAGTGCTGAAATTTGGTACACACATGTAGTTTGACGTGTAGATTACAGAAAGACTAAAGAAAACTTTGTTTCAGGCTGTTATCATAGTGGTTTTAGCAAAAAATCACGACTTTTTTTAAAAAATGATGAAAATAACCATAACCCCACCCACTTAACTTTCAACCTATTTGTCTTAGAAAGTTTAAATTTAATATAAAAATGTGTTTTCACGTGTAGATTACAGAAAAATTATAGAGAACATGATTATAGGGCTTGGTCATAGCGTTGTCAAGCAAGTAAAAAGATTTTTGGTCATTTCTTGTGCATATTGGCCTAAATCTATCGTTATTACTTTGACAGCACTATGACCATCACCTTCTCTATAAATTTTATTTAATCTACACCTGAAAATGCATGTGCATACCAAATTTTAGCTCTCTAAGTCAAATAGTTAGGCAGATAAGGGGGAAGATACGGTCATTTTTTAGTTAAAATGCATTTAAAATGCCATTCCTTGGCGCTTATCAACAAAATTATTTGACATAGAGTGTTATAATTTGTCATGGACATGTAGTTTTATTTGTAGATTACAGAACACAGGTTGATAACTTTGTTGCAGGCTGTTATTATATTGTTTTCGAGCAAATAACCACGACTTAAAAAAATGGTTAAAAATGATCATATCTCCCATCCCCCTTATCTGTCAAAATATTAGAATTAGAGAATATAAATTTGCAAAAAAGGATAAATAAAATCGGGCAAGTACGAGTTACACCCGTACTAAAACTAAGGGTCCCGCACAATTATTGTTAAATATTGTTAAATATTGTTGACACAAAAATTGTATAAAATTTTTTAAGATACTAATTGTAATTTTCAATTATTTCAGAAAGAAATTTTATAATTTTTACCATTTTGTGGAATAAAATATGTATTTGTGTACGCTGCACAAAAATGTGTTACTAATATAAATAATAGTTCAAATATAATAAGTAAATATTCTTATTTACCTTTTATCCTACTTTCCAATTTAGATACAGAGTTTTTCTAATTTTGTCCAATAAGGTCGTTAAATTGATATTTAATAATTAAACAATTGTATTTTGATAAACTACGAACTAGTCAGATTAATTTATGTAATATTTTATTCGACAGCGTACACAAATACATATTTTATTCCACAAAATGGTAAAAATTATAAAATTTCTTTTTGAAATAATTGAAAATTACAATTAGTATTTTAAAAAATTTTATACACTTTTTGTGTCAACAATATTTAACAATAATTGTGCGGAACCCTTGGTTTTAGTACGGGTGTAACTCGTACTTGCCCGATTTCATTTTTGAAGTTGTTCCAAATTTTTAAAACTTTTGATTAATAAATTTTCTAATTCTTTACTATTTTTTCTTTGATTTTCTTTTTCATTCAAAACCCTTTCTGTTGCTACTATACAATCTTTATCCTCTTTATTATTTATTTCTCCCATTGTAATTCGACTAAAATAATCAGCTGGAATATTATCTTTTCCTTTGCAAAATTTCATTTCAAAAGAAAAGTTTTGAATGAGTGTTGACCATCTTGCTAGTCTTGAGTTATAGAATGGTGTTTGCAAGAGAAAAGTTAACGGAAGATAGTCTGTTATAATTCTGAATCTTATCCCCAACAAATACTTCTGTAATTTTATCAACCCGTACACAATAGCGAGAAGTTCGAGTTCAGTAATTGAGTAATTTAACTCGTGAGTTGTTAAACATCTGCTTACCAGTGAGATTATTCTCTCATGTCCTTCGTCGTCAAATTGAGACAAAATCGCACTGATTCCTTTCTTACTCGCATCGGTCCTCAGATATAACATTTTTCCTAAGTCATAATGTGCCAGGGGTACCGTATTTACGAAATTATCTTTTAACTTTTTAAATTCTTTTTCTATTTCCACGGACCATACATATTTATTTTTTTTTACTTAATAATTTTCGAAACGGATCAATATATGTTGCATATTTATTCACGAATTTACTATAATATCCGAATGCGCCTAACACAGATTGTAGATCTTGTCGAGATTTGGGGAAGGGATATTTATAATTCCTTGAATTCTTTCCTCGTCGGGTTTTATTTCTTCTGGTGTTAAATCTAATGTTTTATCTAATTTTAGGGTTAAACCTGCCTCGCTCAGTCTCGTGAAAATTTTATCTAAGTGCATTAAATGCTCCTTAAAATTTTCTGATGAAATCAATATATCATCTACATATCCTGTTACAAAACCAGCGAATTCGTTTCCCAGGACTTTGTTTATTGCCCTCACAAACCCGTTACTTGCTTCTTTTGTTCCAAATGGAACTCTACAAAACTGGTAATTTTTTCCCTCGAAAACGAACGTGGTGTATTTTCTAGAATTCCTCTCAAGTGGTATTTGTAAATAGCTTTGTCTTAATTCGGTTGTGCTGAAAATGTGCTTTCCCTCATATTTTTGTAATATGTCGTTAATTTCCGGTGGACCATAATTTTCGGGATATATTATTTCGTTTATAAATCTACCGTCCAGGCATAATCGGATATCTCCATTTTGTTTTTCGACTACTCTAAGGGGATTACAAAACTCATTCGTCGCTGGTTCTATTATTTTTTTATCTAAAAGTTCTTCTATTTTTTTCTAACTTTTGGTCTTTTTGCGATAGGTACCGGATAATTCCTACTTATACAGGGTGTCCGAGGCGAGGGTGTACATATTAAGAGGTGATAATCTCTGATCAAAAGCAAGACGAAAAGTCTTTTGCAGTTTTTGAAACTTCGCAATAGTTAACGAGTTATAAGAAAAACAATTTTGACCAATAAGGAAGGTTTCTTAACATTTCGGGTGTTGTTAATCAAATGTGGGCCCATCCTCCCTAAAACTATACTCCCTGTGGCGAGCCCGAGCTCTCGAAAACTGACCTGCAATTAGTTCTGCTCCACGGAAAATTTTTCTTCGCAAGTATCTTGATATTATGAAAAAAAGTGTGGTTTGAAGGAGGGTGTACCACACTTGACAAACAACACCTCCTGATGCCCGAAATGTCAAGAAATCTTCCTCATTGGTCAAAATTTTTTTTTCTCATAACTCATTAACTATTGCAAATTTTCAAAAACTACAAAGGACTTTTCGTCTTGTTTTTTATCAAAGATTATCACCTCTTAATATGTACACCCTCGCCTCGGACACCCTGTATATTTGTTTGTATCTTTAACTCGAATTCTAAATTCATAACCCTTTATACATCCCGGCTTATTTGAGAATATCTTTTTATGTTTATTTAAACGTTCATAAATTAATTGCTTTTCTTCATTTGATCTATTCTTTATTCCATTTATTGAGTCGTGTATTTCTTTATTCACCCCACTTAGTTTTTGTCTATTCCCAGCCCCAAAAATGAGAATCTCATTCTCATTTTTGGGTTTTTCGTTTCCAATTTTATCATTAGTTTTATTTTCAGATTTCTTATTTATTCGATATGTCTCAGATTTGTCACCGTCTTTGTCATCCGTCTGTCTCCTTCTATTTAATTGTTCTTCTTGTAAAGCGTCACGTCTGTTTTCGGTATTTATATTTACATTTGTTTCTGAGTGCTTCTTAATTTGGTTAGATTGCCAGTATTATCAGTTTTTAAAATTTTATTTTTACTTAAAAACTCGTCACTTTTGTCGCGCCTCCCTACTTTTTTTTCTCAACTTTCCTTATTGTCATCAGAAATCCTTTTATCATTCGTCTGTGTATAAACTGTTTTATTTTCCAAAATCTGATTTACAACCATTTGTTTCCAGATGTTCAATTTCTTTATAAAGGTTATGTCTGGTTCTGTCAATTTTTCATTATTTATAACAATAAAGCAATTATTATATTTTATTTCTACATTATTTATCCCACGCCAATTTGTTCCATAAATAATATCATAACATAGTAGATCCGGAATGATTAAAAAGCAAGTCTCAATTTCTTGATTTCACACTTTTATTTTTAAAAATGCTTGTCTTTTTACTTTGCACGGCTTTCCTCCAAATGGTCCATAAACTTTTATTCCCGACGTCACTTAGTTCAAGCCCGTCAATTACGCTTTCGGAAATGCATTCAATTTGTTATCCCGTATCTATCACCGACTTAAACTCCTTATCTTTATATTTAACATTTAATCTCGGACATGCATATTTTATTTTTTCTTCCCTATTATTTTTTAGCTTTGTATCGCAGTTAAATGTTAGGTCCTCTACAATATTCCCAATCCATCGACATATAATGGGACCTTCATTATAGTCGTTTTTTAGTTTAAATACTCTGCTTTTTCTTCCTCATATTCGGATTCATCATTTTCGGGTTGTTCTCCCTCTACAATCTCTCGCATCATACCTACCACTCTCTTTCCTTCCACCCCTCTCTCCCTTTGATTTCTCCAATTTACTTGATTATATTATATTTTCCTCTTTCTTAATTCCTACTATCCCTTCTCCAGTCCTCCCTACTGTTACCCACTCTTGTCCTCGCTCTCATCTCTCCCTCTATTTTCCCGCCTATCTCCTACTCTTTCCCGACCATTTTCCTTTCCTTGTTCCCTAAATCTATATCCATCTTCTTCATTTTCTGTATAACTTGTGCCCCATTTCTTTCTATTTGCATAACTTTCATCTCTTACATATCTTTCTCTTTCTTCGCATTTTCCCCACTTGTTTTCTCTTTTGTCGTAATTTTTAAAATCATTATTTATTGGCCTATTTTTTATAATAATTTTTATTTTCTTCCCCTTTTCTACCCTGATCTATCTATCTATCTTTTTGATAATATCCAGCAAATTCCCTTTCAGTACCATCAAGCCAGGCAAGAGTTTTTGTTATTTGAGATGTATTTGATAAATTTACAGAAGCTAAATTATCTTGAATTCTTCTAGGTAACTGTCTAATAATTGCGTAATTTCTCGAGTATTCTGAGAGCGGTGGTTTAATAAAATTTGCTTGTCTGACTTGATAATAGAAGTACTAGACAAATGTTCCATCATTTTTCGAAAAACATTTATTTCTCCACTCGAAACCCGTTTCGGTTCTATATTCGATGGAGTAAAATTCATCAAGAAAATCCCTTTTAAATGAATCAAAATCCCTCCTTTTTGCTTCATTTGCATAAATAGACCTGAGCGGAAAACCGGTTTTTTACTTTTTGTTTAAACCGTTTACACTGGTTATTCAGGTTACACCGGTTTTTTTTTAAATCGAATAACCGGTTATTTTCAAAAAACTAAATAACAGGTTATTTTTGAAAAAACCAAATAACCAGTTATTGAAAAAACCCGAATAAAATTGTTTATTAAAAAAAAACTGAATTAACCCTTAAAGTGTAACGCTGGGTCACTTGTGCCCCTGCCAAATTTGAAAAATTGAAATTTGTTCACTATTTTGATTTGTTTGAACAATTGAGGAGCAAGCGGACAAAAGTTCATAAGTCCATTTTTTGTTGTTTCGAGAAAATTAAACAAATACAGTTTATCACTTAACCCTTAAAATTAATTACAAACTAGAAAAGCAATACTAAATTCTTTATATAAAAATTGTTTTTGGATTTCAGACCTCTTAGTATCAATTAAAGTTAATTATATATAAACAATATTTTAGTTTCGATAATTCTTTCTATTAAAAAAAAATTGAAATTGCAATTCATATTGGTTATGTCTACTGTTTTTAAAGTCGAAATTCTTTACAAAAAAAATTGTTTGCTTTAATTTAACTGTGACAGATCGATTTGTAATGTCTTAAATATACCAAATTTGTATACATCTCAATTTTTTTGAAAAATGGACTTATCCACTTTTGGCGGCTTACTCCTCAATTGTACTGCTTAAATAAATGAACATATCGGCAATATAATAATTAGTCCTTATACTAGGATAGTTGATGTAAGACTATGAATTTTCTAAAAAAATTTCAGAGCAATTTAAAGCACTTTTTAAAGCGCAAGGCACAAGTGACCCAGCGTTACAGCTTAAGGGTGCCGAAAAACACGTTACACTTTAAGGGTTAATATTAAAAGTAAATTAATTTTAAAATTAAATTGCGGATTAAAATTAAGTATAAAGATTGTTAAGTATTAAAAGTATTAAGATTAAGCAGTAAAAAAGTTAATTTTTCTTTTGAATAGAAAAATTGTAGTAAAAAAACCCATTATGTTTTAAAGTGCTTTTAAGATTTACTTCTTCACATTCATTTTTCTGAACGCAATCGTAATATTTAATTTTAATCTTAAATTCAATTTTAAAATTAATTTGGTTCTTTTTCAATAACCAGTTTTATTTGGATTTTTTCAATAACCGGTTTCATTCGAATTTTTTCAATAACCGGTTTTCGTTTTTTTTTCTTTAAGATCATCGGTTATTTGGTTTTTTTTTTAAGAACCGGTTATCAGGTTTATTTTTAATATAACCGGTTACGGTTATTATACCGAAAACCGATTGCTACACCGGTTTTTTAGAAAATCTAAAACCGTTTATAAATTTCCGTAACCGCCCAGGCCTAATCCGCGAAAGTTCATAACCACGTCTGTCTGTGACCGTGAGCGCTTCGGTTTTGTCTAGAGACATTCGAAGACCTCTGGCACACAGTGGGACAAAACGCTCATTTTTTGTTCAAAAAAGTCTAGAGCCCACAAATATTGACTGAATTTCAATTTTTTTTTTAAATGAAAGGTTATAAAATTCTTAAGGAGACTGTGGTCTTACTTTTTTTTAAGAACAATTGTTGTTATTGTTTATTTTTATCAACAAAGTGAAAAATAATGTTATTAATTTTTTTTTTTTTTTTTCGTATAAATGATTGATGAGTGTTCTGAAATGCTTTGAATCATTAAAAAGTCTCTTCCACATTAAAAATTATTAGTTTTTACATGTTTTTAATAATTATAAAAAGATTGTTATAAACAATTTTACAAAATTTCCAGAGTGTATAGATTCTTTGCTTCTTTTTGGTTGAAACTCGCTACTCGGGGGTTTTTGGGGTCGCTGATTTCGAATTTGAAGTCCGTTTTCAAAAATTCAAAATGGCGGATCCAATATGGCGGATGAAAAAATTTCAAATCAATGGGATTGTCATGAAACTCGTTACTCGGGGGTTTTTGGGGTCGCTGATTTCGAATTTGAAGTCCGTTTTCAAAAATTCAAAATGGCGGATCCAATATGGCGGATGAAAAAATTTCAAATCAGTGGGATTGTCAGGAAACTCGTTACTCGGGGGTTTTTGGGGTCGCTGATTTCGAATTTGAAGTCCGTTTTCAAAAATTGAAAATGGCGAATCCAATATGGCGGATGCAACAAATTTAAATCAATTGGATTGTCATGAAACTCGTTACTCGGGAGTTTTTGGGGTTGCTGTTTTTGAATTTTGAAGTCCGTTTCCCAAAATCCAAAATAGCTGATCTAATATATCGGATAAAAAAATTAAAAGACAATTAAAATTCTTATATAGTGTTTTTCAATCTGCTTGTCTGATTTCGGTAGCTTTTTGTCTAAGATAAGCAATATAGGGATCTGAATTGACAAGAAGCCTATGTGCTAAATCTGAATTTGTATCAATTCGTGAACATTTCCTTGTATTAAATTCGCGAAAGTTTCTGTAATCTTTGTTACGTGCTTCAGATGCTTCTTCCGAATATTGTCCAATTGGTAAAAGGAAGAATTTGATGACATCAGCTCCATGTAATAATATTTTATGCACAGTTACAGGCATATAGTACCATGGATACAAGGTAACATAAAGTTTTGCGGTACCAAATGTATATATTTTAAATTCATTCATATCACATGGTTCTGAGCTCGTAAGTTTATGCAAAATATTAGCATATCTTTCAATTAATTCAAGATTCACTCCTGTAATCTCTGAAGTTAGCTGCGGATCAGCAAAAAATCGTCTTGCAGTGTTACCATCGTTAGACGTACCTGAACCATGTTTCACTTGATCAATAACTAAACCAGTTCTCTTTTTGAATTCTTCACATATTCCTTTTTTGGCAGTTTTCTTTAATTCTTTTAAAGAATCAGTATTTACCCTCCATTTTTTAAAATTTAAACGATAGGCTATTTCTAGAATATTTTCCATGAAATGCAATCTAGCGTGTAAAGTTGATAATCCAAATTCATACGCGTCCCAATTCACAATTTTTGCTTTAACACTATCCAAATTATTCATCTCCTTGGGTGTAGCTTTACAAATATAGCAGGTAATTGCTGATGGTGTTCCTGTCAGAGGTTGACATACTTTTCTATCAATCATTGTTAATTTGTTATTGGATCCGCCATTTTGAATTTTTGATAACGGACTTCAAATTCGAAATCAGCGTTCCAAAAAACCCCCGAGTAACGAGTTTCCTGACAATCCGACTGATTTGAAATTCTTTCATCCGCCATATTGGATGCACCATTTTGAATTTTTGAAAACGGACTTCAAATTCGAAATCAGCTACCCTAAAAACCCCCGAGTAACGAGTTTCATGACAATCCCATTGATTTGAAATTTTTTCATCCGTCATTTTGAATTTTTGAAAACGGACTTCAAATTCGAAATCAGCGACCCCAAAAACCCCCGAGTAGCGAGTTTCAACCAAAAAGAAGCAAAGAATCTATACACTCTGGAAATTTTGTAAAATTGTTTATAACAATCTTTTTATAATTATTAAAAACATGTAAAAAAAATCTGACATCGCGCTTCGCGCTCCGTCACATTCTCATCGCGCGCTTCGCGCGCAGGGCTCGCTTCGCTCGCTAGTTTCAGCGCGCCTCGGGGCGCGCGAGGGTCGTCGTCGCGCTTCGCGCTCCGAAGTTTTAGTAAACGTCGCGCTACGCGCTCCGTATTTGGAATGAACGTCGTGCTTCGCACTCCGATCATTATTAATCTTCTCGTCAGGCTGCACGCTTCGACCATGTAATGCATGCTTGTCGTTATCGAAATTAAATACTCTCCCTACGACATGAGCCAGTTTAATCTGGACTGTTTAGCGCTATTCTAAATTGGGTTTTCACTTAAAATGTAAAACTTTTTTTGTCTTAAAGTTCTACGCCTTTAAGGAATACATTCTCATCACGGCACTCGCGCTTCGCGCTCGATACTAATACTTTCCGGAATATTTGCGATTTACTGGAGAGAAAAGAAAAATCTCAGTTACTTAAATCTTCAAAGCAAAGGGTTGTTGCACCTAAATGTCATTAAAAAACACTACAATTTCTGTTTGAACTTATTGATATTAGTTGACTTCTGCCTCGATACAATTCCATGATTGAGTAAGACTAGTCTTCAAATCAATATAGTATTAAACTCAAATTTAGAATACAATTAAGAGCAATGTCTAACAAACAGAAATTGTACGTTAACACAATATGTCAGTAAGTATTAATACTTTAAACACGCTTTTTTTCCTCAAATTATTACTATGTATTTTTTTTATTTTTAAAATAATATAGACACTTTATTTGCGTGCAGTATAATAAATTACAAAAGCACCAAAAAAAAGTGTCATAGACAAGACACTACACTAGTGTATTGCTATGTAATTTTTCGCACTAATACACTGAAAAAAATGTTTAGTCATATCAACAAAAATTTGGTTGAGCCAACCAAATTTTTGTTGCTATGACTAAAAATTTGGTTAAGCCAACAAAATTTTTGTTCATATGACTAAACATTTTTTTCAGTGTACCTAATGTGGAGTTAGAATTGTCAGATTGGCTTGATTTGTTGAGTTTAGATCCAACACTGCAAAAAAAGGTGTCTTGTTAACGTCTTACGGTAAGACGGTTTTGGTGTCTAAGACGTGAAAAACGTCGTCACACAAGACATCTTTGCCGTCTAAGACACCGAAAGTGTCTTACCGTAAGACGCCTCTTTTTGCAGTGAAGTGCTCAAGAACACGAATATAAGCAAAAATAGGAAAATGAAATCGCCGAGATAGTACACTGCCGTACTAAGGAAAAACTTAGGGAAATGACATTTTGGTAGAACTGAGAAAATCAAGAAAAATTGTTGGCATTAAGTACCCGGATAAAAATTAAAAAATTGTTGAATTTAAATTCACATTGTGTATAAAATGATAATTTTCTATTTAATTATGAAATCAAAAGTTCATTGTTTAAACAAATTATATGAAAAAAAGGGAAATGCGAGTTTTTCTAAATGCAAGCATGGCGTTTGCGTAGTTTTTATTTCGTATACAGCGCTCAGCTTTGACCACGTTTTTGATACAAATAACACGCGAGTAACTTTGCCTAAGTTTTTTCTTCTGATCTTATACCCGAGCTCGAAGCCTTGTACGATTTTTGGACTACGCAAAGCACTTTGCTTAAGTTTTTATCAAGTATTCTTTCATTTTCTGGAGTTTCTAAGATTTTACTAATAATTTTTTACAACAAACACAAAAAAAAATTATCTCGTTAGCAGAGGAATATTCCTCTTCTATTATTACTCAATTTGTAAGAGAATTTTGCGAGAGCAAAAGGATTTTTGACACATAGCCACTCTTTTGTTTAACTTCAACCTAATTTAATAGTATAAAGAATTAAAAAATAATAAAAAATTCTGATACTTGAGATATATTCGGGAAATTATATACTCTAATTTTAAAACGGGTAAATTTTTTATGTAAAAAAATATCAAGTTTGTGACAAATTATGAATTTTACAATAATATGTGAAATTTGTAAATTTGACAAAAGAAGAAAGAAAAGGAAAATCCTCTCAAATAGAAAGGGATAATTTAGTGACCATAAAGAAGAGGTCAAATTGCATCAAAATGAGAGGAATCCGTTACTCTTAGAATTTTTTTTTTGTAAATAATTTTGAAAAATGATTTAAACTATAACTATTACACTGCAAAATAGGTGTCTTAAATTGTTCAAAAATGTCTTAAAATAAGACATTTTTCGTGTCTTAGACACCAAAAATGTCTTAATTTAAGACATTTTTGTCCAATTTAAGATACCATGTTTTTGCAGTGCACATGCAGTTCTTTTCAACGAATCTATTGATACCCAAATAGAGACAATTCTCACTTTAGATTAAGATGCAGAAGGAAAAAATTCATTGGAATAATTCAATTCGTTTATTTCCATTTAATGGAATCAAATTCGTGTTATTGAGCAAATTTTTGAGGTATTTTCAAAAAATTTTGCCAATCCAAAACTTCTGACTTCAAATTCGAATTCAGCACCCAAAATCAAAAAGAAATACACTATTGTAGTGTCTAAGCGGATTTTTTTTTTGAAATTTGCTCTAATTCGTGTTTATCAACAGTTTTTAAGTTTAACCCAAAAAATTTTGTCAATCTTAAACTTCTGACTTCAAATTTGGATTCAGCACAAAAAATCAGATAGAAATACACTAGTGTGTATTTCTATTGTGTGCCTGTCTCATTATTTCTTTTATGCCAAAAATGTGATCTTAAAATATTCATTACTTAAAATTTATTCTTAATATATTACTAATAACCACATAATATTACTTATTCACAAATGTTTTAAATTTAAAAGAACTTCAATTTACTCAAATATTTAAATTTCAAAATATTAAAACTGTTTCTAAAGGCTGAGACCCATTTTTTCGGAATCAGGAGGTCTCAAAACGTCGAGAAATGTAGGTTTTAGCAAAAGTTCAAAATCGCACAAGTTTAATACCTTCTCATTTAGGATGAGAATGTAAAAATGAATTTATTCAAAATTTCCAAAATTTTTTAAAAAAGTCAATATTTTTTGATGCAGTTTTATTAGTTGTGATCAATGAAAGTAAATAGGAAGAAAAAACCGGGAGTTTTTTTATTTTTTTGAAAAAAAATAGTGTTTCTGTATATGATTTTCCCATATTATGTTCTATTTTTTGCATATATAACGTGTATTTTGAGGATTTTTAAGGTTTTTAGCAGTTAAATAGTTAGTTTCTTGTTAATTTCTACTTGAGTTTAGTAAGATGTTAATGCGTCAACAGTTTGCTAACCGATTTACACTCCCCCTTCCCCTCTTCTCCTCAAACAAGACTTTTACACAATTGTAAAACTTAAAAAATTCATATCTTTTTGGGTTTGCATTATATCAAAAACTTTTATAAATGAAATTTGTTTGTTTTTTCTTGTACTTTAAGAAATAAAATAGAGAAAAAATTTTTTTTAATTTTTTTTTTTTTTTAAGTTTGAAAATGTTTTATTTTTGACATTTTTGGTCCAAAAAAGCTGGCTAACGAACTCGATCTGTATTTTTGGTCACTTAAAACGCAAACCAAATTTCAAATTGATAGATGAATTTTTACTCAAGTTCATGGATTTCAAAAATTTTTACACAGACAGACAGACATACAGACAGACACTTTCGTAAAACCCATTTTTTCGGAATCAGGAGGTCTCAAAACGTCGAGAAATGTAGGTTTTAGCAAAAGTTCAAAATCGCACAAATTTAATACCTTCTCATTTAGGATGAGAATGTAAAAATGAATTTATTCAAAATTTCCAAAATTTTTTAAAAAAGTCAATATTTTTTGATGCAGTTTTATTAGTTGTGATCAATAAAAGTAAATAGGAAGAAAAAACCGGGAGTTTTTTTATTTATTTGAAAAATAATAGTGTTTCTGTATATGATTTTCCCATATTATGTTCTATTTTTTGCATATATAACGTGTATTTTGAGGATTTTAAAGGTTTTTAGCAGTTAAATAGTAAGTTTCTTGTTAATTTCTACTTGAGTTTAGTAAGATGAGAATGCGTCAACAGTTTGCTAACCGATTTACACTCCCCCTCCCCCCCTCTTCTCCTCAAACAAGACTTTTACACAATTGTAAAACTTAAAAAATTCATATCTTTTTGGGTTTGCATTATATCAAAAACTTTTATAAATGAAATTTGTTTGTTTTTTCTTGTACTTTAAGAAAAAAAATAGAGAAAATTTTTTTTTTAAATTTTTTTTTTTTTTTTTTTGAAGTTTGAAAATGTTTTATTTTTGACATTTTTGGTCCAAAATAGCTGGCTAACGAACTCGATCTGTATTTTTGGTCACTTAAAACGCAAACCAAATTTCAAATTGATAGATGAATTTTTACTCAAGTTAATGGATTTCAAAAATTTTTACACAGACAGACAGACAGACAGACATACAGACAGACACTTTCGTAAAACCCATTTTTTCGGAATCAGGAGGTCTCAAAACGTCGAGAAATGTAGGTTTTAGCAAAAGTTCAAAATCGCACAAATTTAATACCTTCTCATTTAGGATGAGAATGTAAAAATGAATTTATTCAAAATTTCCAAAATTTTTTAAAAAAGTCAATATTTTTTGATGCAGTTTTATTAGTTGTGATCAATGAAAGTAAATAGGAAGAAAAAACCAGGAGTTTTTTATTTTTTTGAAAAATAATAGTGTTTCTGTATATGATTTTCCCATATTATGTTCTATTTTTTGCATATATAACGTGTATTTTGAGGATTTTAAAGGTTTTTAGCAGTTAAATAGTTAGTTTCTTGTTAATTTCTACTTGAGTTTAGTAAGATGAGAATGCGTCAACAGTTTGCTAACCGATTTACACTCCCCCTCCCCCCCTCTTCTCCTCAAACAAGACTTTTACACAATTGTAAAACTTAAAAAATTCATATCTTTTTGGGTTTGCATTATATCAAAAACTTTTATAAATGAAATTTGTTTGTTTTTTCTTGTACTTTAAGAAAAAAAATAGAGAAAATTTTTTTTTTAAATTTTTTTTTTTTTTTTTTTGAAGTTTGAAAATGTTTTATTTTTGACATTTTTGGTCCAAAATAGCTGGCTAACGAACTCGATCTGTATTTTTGGTCACTTAAAACGCAAACCAAATTTCAAATTGATAGATGAATTTTTACTCAAGTTAATGGATTTCAAAAATTTTTACACAGACAGACAGACAGACATACAGACAGACACTTTCGTAAAACCCATTTTTTCGGAATCAGGAGGTCTCAAAACGTCGAGAAATGTAGGTTTTAGCAAAAGTTCAAAATCGCACAAATTTAATACCTTCTCATTTAGGATGAGAATGTAAAAATGAATTTATTCAAAATTTCCAAAATTTTTTAAAAAAGTCAATATTTTTTGATGCAGTTTTATTAGTTGTGATCAATGAAAGTAAATAGGAAGAAAAAACCAGGAGTTTTTTAATTTTTTTGAAAAATAATAGTGTTTCTGTATATGATTTTCCCATATTATGTTCTATTTTTTGCATATATAACGTGTATTTTGAGGATTTTAAAGGTTTTTAGCAGTTAAATAGTTAGTTTCTTGTTAATTTCTACTTGAGTTTAGTAAGATGAGAATGCGTCAACAGTTTGCTAACCGATTTACACTCCCCCTCCCCCCCTCTTCTCCTCAAACAAGACTTTTACACAATTGTAAAACTTAAAAAATTCATATCTTTTTGGGTTTGCATTATATCAAAAACTTTTATGAATGAAATTTGTTTGTTTTTTCTTGTACTTTAAGAAAAAAAATAGAGAAAGATTTTTTTTTAAATTTTTTTTTTTTTTTTTTAAGTTTGAAAATGTTTTATTTTTGACATTTTTGGTCCAAAATAGCTGGCTAACGAACTCGATCTGTATTTTTGGTCACTTAAAACGCAAACCAAATTTCAAATTGATAGATGAATTTTTACTCAAGTTAATGGATTTCAAAAATTTTTACACAGACAGACAGACAGACAGACAGACATACAGACAGACACTTTCGTAAAACCCATTTTTTCGGAATCAGGAGGTCTCAAAACGTCGAGAAATGTAGGTTTTAGCAAAAGTTCAAAATCGCACAAGTTTAATACCTTCTCATTTAGGATGAGAATGTAAAAATGAATTTATTCAAAATTTCCAAAATTTTTTAAAAAAGTCAATATTTTTTGATGCAGTTTTATTAGTTGTGATCAATGAAAGTAAATAGGAAGAAAAAACCGGGAGTTTTTTTATTTTTTTGAAAAAAAATAGTGTTTCTGTATATGATTTTCCCATATTATGTTCTATTTTTTGCATATATAACGTGTATTTTGAGGATTTTTAAGGTTTTTAGCAGTTAAATAGTTAGTTTCTTGTTAATTTCTACTTGAGTTTAGTAAGATGTTAATGCGTCAACAGTTTGCTAACCGATTTACACTCCCCCTTCCCCTCTTCTCCTCAAACAAGACTTTTACACAATTGTAAAACTTAAAAAATTCATATCTTTTTGGGTTTGCATTATATCAAAAACTTTTATAAATGAAATTTGTTTGTTTTTTCTTGTACTTTAAGAAATAAAATAGAGAAAAAATTTTTTTTAATTTTTTTTTTTTTTTAAGTTTGAAAATGTTTTATTTTTGACATTTTTGGTCCAAAATAGCTGGCTAACGAACTCGATCTGTATTTTTGGTCACTTAAAACGCAAACCAAATTTCAAATTGATAGATGAATTTTTACTCAAGTTAATGGATTTCAAAAATTTTTACACAGACAGACAGACATACAGACAGACACTTTCGTAAAACCCATTTTTTCGGAATCAGGAGGTCTCAAAACGTCGAGAAATGTAGGTTTTAGCAAAAGTTCAAAATCGCACAAATTTAATACCTTCTTATTTAGGATGAGAATGTAATAATAATTTTTAATGTGGAAGAGACTTTTTAATGATTCAAAGCATTTCAGAACACTCATCAATCATTTGTACGAAAAAAAAAAAAATTTAATAACATTATTTTTCACTTTGTTGATAAAAATAAACAATAACAACAATTGTTCTTAAAAAAAAGTAAGACCACAGTCTCCTTAAGAATTTTATAACCTTTCATTTAAAAAAAAAATTGAAATTCGGTCAATATTTGTGGGCTCTAGACTTTTTTGAACGAAAAATGAGCGTTTTGTCCCACTGTGTGGCATCCAGCCAGCTCTTTGCTCGTCGCAGACATTCGTTCACCAAGATTTCAAGCGCTTTTGCAGTTTTGGCTGTGCATACGATCAACGCGTCGTTCGCAAAGCCGATGATCACCGCGCCTTCAGGTAGACCCCATTCGCAAGAAGTCATCATGAGAGACGTTCCATACGAACGGTCCTATCCTCGAGTCTTGAGGGGCACCTCGATGCATCTTTTCCTTCAGAGTGCAGGTTTCTCCCTCGTATTACCCAGTTTTCGCTAAGATAATTACTCAGGTCTACAAAATCAGACTTTTTTTTTTTATTAGATATCGGAGTGGTTTCCGATGTATTTTTGTGCGCTGAACACGATGCCGGGTTCCAAAATTGCGCATCACGTCATGATTTTGAGAAAAGTGGGGGTAAAGACCCTCAAAAACGTGTTTTTGGGGTTTTTAACATTTTTTTCCTCTTTAACCTGACGTGCTAGAAACTTCAATAAGGTCTTAAATTAAAGCTTGAAATGTGCACTTTAAGATCCATATTTGAAAGCCCAAAAAAAATAGAGGCTTTAGAGAAAATTGGGGGTAAAGACCTCAAAAAACTCGATTTTGGGGTTTTTCAATATTTTTTTTCTCATTAACCTAACGTGCTAGAGACTTTAATAAGGTCTTAAATGAAAGCTTAAAATGTGCACTTTAAGATCCATATTTAAAAGACCAAAAAAAAATAGAGGCTTTAGAGAAAAGTAGGGGTAAATATCTCAAAAAACGTCTGTTTGGGATTTTCCAATATTTTTTTTCCTTAATCTTAGGTGTTAGAGTCCTAAAGTGCACCTTTTAAGCTTTCATTTAAGACCTTATTAAAGTCTCTAGCACGTCAGGTTAAAGAGAAAAAAAATATTGAAAAACCCCAAAAACGAGTTTTTTGAGGTCTTTACCCCCACTTTTCTCTAAAGCCTCTATTTTTTTTGGTCTTTCAAATATGAATCTTAAAGTGCACATTTCAAGCTTTAATTTAAGACCTTATTGAAGTTTCTAGCACGTCAGGTTAAAGAGGAAAAAAATGTTGAAGAACCCCAAAAACACGTTTTTGTGGGTCTTTACCCCCACTTTTCTTAAAATCATGACGTGATGCGCAATTTTGGAACCCGGCATCGTGTTCAGCGCACAAATATACGTCGGAAACCACTCCAATATCTAATAAAAAAAAAGCTTATTCATTATTCGCAACATGCAGAGCAGTCTTCCTTTGTTTCTCATCAAATTGATGAGATCTTCCCATCGCGCGTTGTTAAACGCGTTGCGCATGTCTATAGCTACAAATGCGTAGAAGCTCTTTTTCTTCTCCGGACCTACTTTGTCCTTTCCTTCCTTGGCTAGCTCCACTTTCTTTTGTATGGCATCTACTGTGGACAGGCCTTTACGGAAACCAAATTGGTATTCGGATAGCCTATTCTCTCCGGTCAATTGGAGCTACATTCTTTGCAGAACCATGTCCTTTAGAAGTTTGCCCATCGTATCTAACAGACATATTGACCTGTAGGATGAGACGTTATCTAGAGGTTTGTTACCTTTCCTTAGGAGGACCAGTCTCTGTCTTTTTCAGTCACGGAAGACCTCTCCTCTTCTTAAGCAGTTGTTAAAACAATCTAAAAGAATCTGGGGCGACGCAACGATCACTTGTTTAAGGATCTTGTTGATGTTTGGTTCTGCTGTCGGAAACAAGCCCTTGATTATTTGTTGCAACAGGCCGGGGGTCTTTTGCCTCGTTTACCAATTTATTGGTGGCGATTTTATATCCTAGACCCCATGGGTCCTTCTCGACGTCCTCGATTAGTTGCTTCCAACATCTTCGTTGTGACGTTCGGATCTCTTTTCTGAGGATCCTTTTGACCTCTTTATATGCGTCCTTTAGCAGAGGATCTCCCTTATAGCGGGTATATATCCTTCTTGCTCTGACGCACGCTTTTTGCAAAAAGGGCAATTCCTCAGACCACCAGTATTCGTAGCGTCTTCTGTATGTGATGCTTCTATGACTCGGCATTGACGCGTCGCATGCGGTGATAATCATATTCTTTACCGTCCGCACCTCACCATCCAGATTGTTCGGCCTCTTCACCCATCTCAGTTCATCAATGAGGCGAGATTCTTCAAGGGAGAATAAAGAATCGTCAAATTTCTTAATATTCCACATAGGGCCGTTCTTACAGGAAGCTACCTGTGTTTTTGCTCTAGATGTGTCTCCCCCTGAGACTGAAAACTTGATGTACTGGTGGTGACTTTCAGTATGATCCTCAGAGACCCTCTAATCATTTATGCACTTGTTTAGGAGAGACGAGGTTATCGTAAGATCAATAATTGATCCGATCTTATGGTCTCTTCTAAATTTCACTTTTGGCCCTGGTTTACAACCATCAGAATGTTCCTGGAGACCATTTCTGCGATTAAGATTCCTCTATTGTCGAGCCTTGTCTCGCCTCAGTCTGGCGACTTTGCATTAAAGCCACCGGTGACGAGAACATCCAGCCTGGATTCTCGCAGGCTTGCCTCGAGTTCATCTATCTCGGCTTCGAAGGCTGTCAGTGGATCGTTGGGTGAGAAATAGCAACTTTACATGCGTATATCTGAAATATTTACCTAGACGAACCTACTGTTCATCTCCAGGAACTTGTCCACTCTCAACTGCGGATTGTAGACCTGAATGGCTGACCTTCCTGATGTATCCTGGTACCAGGGAGCAAGATCGTCCAAAAAGACGTCTTTTTCGACGTCCTTTTCTACGTCAAATTTACTCTTTTTTACTTTTGAAAAATTTGAATATTGAATTATTGCATATAAAAAAAAAATCCCGAAATTCTTGAAAAAGTAATAGGAAAATGGGAAGGATATAGGAATTTGTTCTTTTATTTGTGAAAATGATATGCATATAAATATATAAATTATAAACTTATTCTCTGCAAAAAATTCACAAAATATATTAAAAATAAAAACAAACAACTGAAGCAAATAAAACAATATCACTTATTTACACTAATAACATTAAGTAATATACGAAATGAAAACAACAATAACAGAACGTTAAAGACATCAATAGTTACATACTTGCGACGCTGAGCAACAGACGGTCATTTTATTCGCGCATGCGCATGAATGAAAATGAATAATCTTTAATATATTTAACACATTTATATATTATATTATATATTTTCATATATACCCTGTAAAAAAATTTTCAGAAATTTTTCCGAAAAAATACGGACAGCATGAAATCCCCAAACGGTGGAAATTTTTCCGAAGAAAAAATAGGTTTTATTTTAAACATTTAGGCAACTATTCCTACTGATGAATAGGAATGTCTTCCGAATACGTCGGATATTTGTCCTGACATTAAGTTAGAATTTTTTCCGAAATTACCGGAAATTATTCCAATTTTGTACATGAAAAAAAGGTTTGGATTTAATAAATAACAATTCGTTTCTAACCAAACTGGGTGGTTGACTATGGCCTGACTTAAATCATATATGAAACATTACATATACAGTTGTAATAAAGATATATGTTTATCCTGATAAAAAATCCCCATTGTTAATTAATTAATTACAATCAAATCAACAGAGAAACAACAAGGAAATTTTTTTTAGTAGTAAATCCAAGCGACGCTGAGATTTGAACACCCTAACCTAAAGCTAAATGCATTTACGCAGACGAGACGAGCGTTCTAACCATCGCGGTTAGTGTACTCGTCTCGTAATATCACAGTAGGCCAATATGGCAGACGCAAAATAAAAAGTCGATTGGATCCTCTTGAAACTTGTTACTGAGGGGTTTTTGGGGTCGCTGATAACGAATCTGGTGGAATATGTTTAAAATTTAAAGTGGCGGATCCAATATGACGAACACAAAATCAAAGATTGACCAAATCTACTGGAAACATTTCACTCGGAGATATTTGAGGTCTCTTATAACAAATCTGGTGACACAATTTTCAAATTCAAAATTAAAGGTCCAATATGGCGTACACAAAATCAGAAGTCGATCAGGTCCTCTTGAAACTTGTTAATCAGGAGTTTTTTAGGTCCCTGACAACGTATCCGGTAAAATATTTTAAAAATTCAAAATGGTGGATCTAATATTGCGGACGCACAATCAAAAGTCGATCTTTCTTCTTAAAACTTGTTTCTTGGGGGTTTTAGGGGTCGCCGATAATCTCTATATGTGAGATGAAAAATTCACGGTTGTTTCTTGCTTGCTTTTTGTGTTACCCGAAACTAACAACGACGATGTGAGCTTCTAGTGAAATTCCCTGAGAAACAAGTTTCAAAAGAATCCGATTGATTTCTGATTTTGCGTCCGACATATTGAATTCTGAAAATAGGACTCCATATTCGTAATCAGCCAACCCAAAAACCCCCGAGTAGCAAGTTTCAACCGAATTTAAGAAATTTCCAAAATTTCGTCCGCCATATTGAATTTTGAAAATCAGACTTCATATTCGTAATCAGCGAACCCAAAAACCCCCGAGAAACAAGTTTCAAGCGATTTCAATAAATTTTTATAAATTCGTTTGCCATATTAAATCCGCCATTTTAAATTTTGAAAATCGGACTTCAGACTTGTAACTAGCGAGCCCAAAAACCCCTGAATACCAAGTTTTATGAAACCAAATTAATTTTTTAGTTTTTATCTCCGCCATATTGGAGCCGCCATTTTGATTTTTTCAAATCTGATTTTAAATTCGTAATCAGCAAACCCAAAAACCTTTGAATACCAAGTTTTATAAAAATCTATTAATTTTTGAAATTTTATGTCCGCCATTTTGAACTTTTTATATCTGACTTCAGATTCGTATTCAGCGGCTCCAAAAACTTTAGACAATATAATTTATTGTAGGAAACTTTAGATATTCTAGGAATTATGACTTTTGGCCAACATTTCAGGTTACCTGGCCCACTGTGGCATCGGACCATCTTGACTATGAGATTCTTTTTTCAAAGAACTTGGTGATCTCAAGTTTTGTTTGGTATCTTATCGAACACAATTTGAAAATATTTAACTGAAATAGGATAATTTTTATTCGGAGAAATTACCATTTTTTGTATAATTTGTAAATCTGTTTATATTATTAAGAAATATTCAAAAATAGAAAACATTTCTAATATTGCAGTTTAAAATTTTAATTCGATCATTACTAACAATGTTAAATTTTTCTAATTGAAATAACCATAAGCTTAGATTTATCTAGTAAGAATAATTATTTATCGTTACTAAATTACCAATAAATTAACTAAGTAAATATTCTTAACAATATTAACAATCTGATCAAAACAGATTAGTATAAATTTAAATTATATGGATTAGGAAAAATAGAGAAACATGAAAATGTTCTAAAGCAAATTTGTTAGAATAATGATTTAATAGATTTTTTTGTAGAATCTTAATTGTACATAACATGAACATGAGAGAATATTGATTTTGCAGAAAACCAAATATACAGAATATTAATATTTCAGAATTGTTATTTGGTCAAAAATTAATTTTACCGAAAGTTATTTTTATCGAAACTTAATTTGTGCGAATCGAATTTTAATAAAATATCGAGTTTGCAGAATATTAATTTTGCAGAATCAAAATTTTCCAGAATGCTAATTTTATAGAATATAAATTCTACAGAATAATAATTTGTCCGAATATCAATTTTGCAGAAAATCAAATATACAGAATATTAATTTTGCAGAATCGCTATTTGGTCGAAAAATAATTTTACCGAAAGTCATTTTGATCGAAATTCAATTTGTGCATTTTGGATTTTGATAGAATATTAATGTTGCAGAATCATAAAATTGCAGAATCACAAGTTTGCAGAATGCTTATTTTATAGAATATAAATTCTACAGAGTAATAGTATGTCCGAATATTAATTTAGCAGAAAATGAAATATGCAGAATATTAATATTACAGAATAGTTGTTTGGTCGAAAATCAATTTTACCGAAAGTCATTTTGATCGAAACTTTATTTGTCCGAATCGCATTTTGATAGAATATCAATTTTGCAGAATGTAAATTTAACAGAAACTAAATTTTGCAGATTGCTAATTTTACAGAATATCAATTTTGCAGAATGTTAATTTTGTCGAATATTAATTCTGCAGAAAATCAAATGTACAGAATATTAGTATTGCAGAATCATTGTTTGGTCGAAAATCAATTTTACCGAAAGCCATTTTGTTCAAATCTCAATTTGTCCGAATCGAATTTTGATAGAATATTAATTTAGCAGAAAACTACATTTACTGATGCATTGGTGGACTCTAGCGACAAAGTAGGAAAGGTAGTAAGAGAACATCAATGACGTATGCGTGAAAAGTGAATGACGTATGGACATATATGGGACGGTGGACAGGCCAGGGAACACGAAGACCTTAAGTCTCCAATTTGATTTTAATCGACTTTTATTATTTGAAATATGTATCATTTCAAGGAAATTCCTTTTCCTTACATCACTCGAATAATTCAAAATCTTTGAATTTTTGAAATAATTTGATTTAACTTTGAAATTAAATGTTTACTCAGGGCTAAAGACTCCTCAAGATTACTAACATAACCACGATGGTAATTAATTCTGGTTTTAAGAAAACCGGTTTTTTTCTTTACGGTTAAACCGCTCTAACCGGTTATTCAGGTTGAACCGATTGTTTTGAAAAAACCCGAATAAAACTAGTTATTGAAAAAGAATTGAATTAATATTGAATGTAAATTAATTTCAAAATTGAATTTAATGAGAATAGTTTAAATGTATGCCTGTGCGGAAAACCGGTATACCGGTTTTTTTTCCGGTTTTTCTGGAAACCGGTTTCCGGTTTTTTTTTTTCAAAAAACCGGTTTTCTTTTTTAAACCGGTTTTCATTTTTAAACCGGTTTTCTTTTTTAAACCGGTTTTTTTGTTAAATACCGGTTCTTCGAACCATTCAAACGCAATACCGAATCTAACCTACTTACCATGATGCAGGTATGCAGGAAACCATTGGTTTGAAGCAGTTTTACTGCGTAAATTTTATCAAGATGTCTAAACTTCCAATTAACTGAACTAACATTTGTCTGAATTTTCAATTCCTCTAACTCGTATTTGTCCAAACGTCCAAGTAACTGAACTAGCATTTGTCCGAACTTCTAACTCCTCGATCTCACATTTGTCAAAAGTTTCAACTACCCGAACTCACAATTGTCGAAACGTTCAACTTCTTGATATCGCATTTGTCTAAACCTTAAATCTCCCAAATTTGCATTTGTCAAAAACTCCAGCTACCCAAATTTGCACTTGTCCAAACTTTCAACTCTTCGAAATTGCATTTGTCCAAAATTTCAATACTCCAAACTCGCATTTTTTAAAACATTCATCTCCCTGAATTTGCATTTGCTCTAAAATTTAACTCCCCGAAATCGCATTTTTCAAAAAAACTAAATTCTCGAATTCGCGTTTACCCAAACTGTGAAAACCCTGAACTCGCATTTGTTAGAACAACCAAATCCTCGAAATTTCTTCTGCCTGAACTGTCAGTTGCTTGAACTCGCATTTGTCCAAACTATTAAGTCCCAAAACTCGCATTTGGCCGAACTCTTAAGTACCCAAACTCGCATTTGTCAGAACTCTTAACTCCCCAAAATCACATTTGTCAAAACTATTAAGTCCCCAAACTCACATTTGACAAAACTATTAAGTCCCCAAACTCACATTTGTCAAAACTCTTAAGTACCCAAACTCGCACTTGACATAACTCTTAACTATCTAAACTCGCATTTGACATAACTTTTAACTATCTAAACTCGCATTTGATCGAACTTTTATATCACCAAATTCGCATTTGTCAAAAGATACTCTTCGAACTATCATTTGACAAATTCCTTAACTCACATACTTAACAAATCCCCGAACTCGCATTTGTCAGACCCTCGGAATGTAGCCTCTCTAAAGAACCCTTCTGATTGGCGGGTAACTTTCCTGGAAACATTACCCGCCAATCAGAAGGCTCCTTTAGAGAGACTACTTTCCGAGGGTCTGACAAATGCGAAATCGGGGATTTGTGAAGTATGTGAGTTAAGGAATTTGTCAAATGGTAGTTCGAAGAGTTGAATGTTTTGACAAATGCGAATTTGGTGATATAAAAGTTCGACCAAATGCGAGTTTAAATAGTTAAGAGTTCTGCCAAATGCGAGTTTGGGTACTTAACAGTTTTGACAAATGTGAGTTTGGGGTCTTAAAAGTTTTGACAAATGTGATTTTGGGGAGTTAAGAGTTCTGCCAAATGCGAGTTTGGGTACTTAAGAGTTTTGACAAATGTCAGTTTGGGGACTTAAAAGTTTTGACAAATGTTATTTTGGGGAGGTAAGAGTTCTGACAAATGCGAGTTTGGGTACTTAAGAGCTCGGCCAAATGCGAGTTTTGGGACTTAATAGTTTGGACAAATGCGAGTTTAAGTAATTGACAGTTCAGGCAAAAGAGATTTCGAGGATTTGGTTGTTCTAACAAATGCGAGTTCGGGGTTTTCACAGTTTGGGTAAACGCGAATTCGAGAATTTAGTTTTTCTGACAAATGCGATTTCGGGGATTTAAATTTTAGAGCAAATGCAAATTCAGGGAGATGAATGTTTTAAAAAATGCGAGTTTGGAGTATTGAAATTTTGGACAAATGCAATTTCGAAGAGTTGAAAGTTTGGACAAGTGCAAATTTGGGTAGCTGGAGTTTTTGACAAATGCAAATTTGGGAGATTTAAGGTTTAGACAAATGCGATATCAAGAAGTTGAACGTTTCGACAATTGTGAGTTCGGGTAGTTGAAACTTTTGACAAATGTGAGATCGAGGAGTTAGAAGTTCGGTCAAATGCTAGTTCAGTTACTTGGACGTGTGGACAAATACGAGTTAGAGGAATTGAAAATTCAGACAAATGTTAGTTCAGTTAATTGGAAGTTTAGACAAATTCGAATTCGGGCAATTGGATGTTCGGACAATTCCCACTGGGCCAGGAAACCCGATTTTTGGCCAAAAGTCGAATAAGTGCAAAGATTTGCTTGAAACTTTTCACTCGGGGGTTTTTTGGGGTCGCTGATTACGAATCTGATGTCGAATTTTCAAAATTCAAAATGGCGGATCCAATATGGCGGACATGAAATCTAAAAAGACTATAGATTTGCTTAAAACTTTTTACTCGGGGGTTTTTGGGGTCGCTGATTACGAATCTGATGTCGAATTTTTAAGATTCAAAATGGTGGATCCAATATGGCGTCCAAAATTAAAAAAAATGTTTATATTCGCTTTAAACTTTTCACTCGGGGGTTTTTTGGGGTCGCTGATTACGAATCTGATGTCGAATTTTCAAAATTCAAAATGGCGGATCCAATATGGCGGACATGAAATCTAAAAAGACTATAGATTTGCTTAAAACTTTTTACTCGGGGGTTTTTGGGGTCGCTGATTACGAATCTGATGTCGAATTTTCAAAATTCAAAATGGCGGATCCAATATGGCGGACATGAAATCTAAAAAGACTATAGATTTGTTTAAAACATTTTACTCGGGGGTTTTTGGGGTCGCTGATTACGAATCTAATGTCGAATTTTTAAGATTCAAAATGGTGGATCCAATATGGCGTCCAAAATTAAAAAAAATGTTTATATTCGCTTTAAACTTTTTACTCGGGGGTTTTTGGGGTCGCTGATTACGAATCTGATGTCGAATTTTCAAAATTCAAAATGGCTCATCCAATATGGCGGACATGAAATCTGAAAAGACTATAGATTTGCTTAAAACTTTTTACTCGTGGGTTTTTGAGGTCGCTGATTACCAATCTGATGTCGGATGCTCATTAAAAAAATGTATGGTCCAATATGGCGAACAAAAATTCAATACAATTTTTAGATTTTTTCGAAACTTTATTTATGGGTTTTTTCGATGTTTCTGAATCCAAATTTCACATCAAAACCTCAACAACAAAAAAATGGTGAATCAAATAAGGTGGTTAAATTTTTAAAAACTGAAAGGTTCGTTTGCCTGCAGTTAGCCTACTATCTTAGTAGTTACCAAGGTATACCACGAGGAGGTTGCAGTATAAGTCTACACCTCTTTTAATTATCTGGGAGGTTTTTGTGTGAGTTTCCCTATCCTCTCACATTCGGGAAGGTTTTTGTGTGAGTTTCCTTTTCTTCTCACATTCGGGAAGGTTTCTGTGTGAGTTCCCCTATTCTCTCACATTCAGGGAGTTTTCTGTGCGAGTCCCCCTATCCTCTCACATTCGGGGAGTTTTCTGTGTGAGTCCCCCTATCCTCTGTGTAGGATAGGGGTAATATTGTTGTGTATTAATAGATTTTGTATTTTAATAATTTTACGTTGAATTTTTCATTTGTTTAAGCAACTTATTATTGACAAATTATAACTTTTTTTAATGAACAGAGAGAGTAGTAGCCATTTTAAAACTTCTCTATTTTTTAGCTTTAGTTAGTACTAATCAATAAATAAAAGAAAAAATTAAGTTAAACTGGTAACAACTAATATTAAAAATTGTTTAAACAAATTTTTTTCTTAGTTACAAATTTTTTATACAATTAGCCTAGAAAGATGCAGTTTTTTTTCGCAATTTTGCAATTTACAGTACTTTATATAATTATGCATAAAAATAAACAATAAAATTATTATTTAAATAATTTTTAAACAAATAATTCTTGTTATTTATTAAGTTTTTACACAATACATATAAAAAATACAGTTTTTTTCTAATTTTGTAATTTACCGAATTTTATATAATTACCGATAACGATTATAAATGAACATATAATTTAAATAATTTTTAAAGGAATTATTATTATTTACTTACTTTTTAGACAATGCAGTTTGACGATGCGCAGTAATTCGGTAAATTTCAAAAGAAGGAAAAAACTACATCTTTCTAGGTGCATTGTATTGGAAAATAACAATAATGATTTGTTTAAAAATTGTTTAAATAACAATTTCATGTTTAATTTTTATCTGTAATTACCGCGTCGATAAATTGCAAAATTAGGAGGAAACTGCATCTTTCTAAGTGCATTGTGTAAAAAGTTGGTAAATAACAAAAAGTATTTGTTTAAACAGTTTTTAATTAATAGTTGTAACTAAATTTACTCAGTATCTAATATAATTTATTGAATTTATACTAAGTACAATAAATCTTGATAAATTTAAGTATTTTTTACAAAATACAAATAAAAAACTTCTTAGCCACCCGACCTCAGGTGTGTGGCATGCTGTGAGGCGATCATAAACATCATTATTTATATTTTTATAGTAAATTTATGAATTCGAGCAAAAATGAGCATATTAAGCTTAAAGTACGTATAACAAAGAATACATAAACATGTACAACTTTTCAAAAAGTTGGGGAACCCTTGAATCAAATATTGTCCTTTCTGCAAATTGTGCTCATTTTTATCTTTTATAGTGTTAAAATTGTGTGAAAATATAATATCCAATAATTAGTTATTGGTTTTTTTCCTAGTTTGAGACTAAGGTTAGATGTCATGAAGTAACGATTAAAAAATATTAACTCCATTTTCTGAAATATAAAGTAATTCAACGAAAACTGCAACAGAAATTTTTAAATATTTTTAAACTTTACATAGTCATTAACCTATCAGATTTTTACAAATTACTGAATAATTTACAAAATAGAAGCCAAAAATATCACTAATTAAAATAACATAAACTACTTTAAAAAAAGATAAAGTTAAAAAAGTCGACTTTTGGCCAGAAAACCGGGTCTCCTGGCCGAGTGTGCAATTGCGAGTTCTGGTAGTTGACTTTTCGAACACTTGAATTTTGGTTAATTGCGAGTTGGGTCATTTGGGTTTTGGAGGAAATGCAGGCGACCCATTTCAATGACAGCTACAGAATTTTCGATTTTAAGTTTATGACTATTATTTGAAAAACATGTTGTTCAGTAACAGTTATTGAAACTTTAACTAAATAAATTTATATTTTATTAGCTATTTTTTGTGTTTTTTGCAATATTTTAATTTTAGAATAAATAATAGTCAACAACTAAACGGTAAATCTTTTGGTCTTTCAAGAGTAATATGATTCTTTAATATTGAATTATTTTTGTTTTAATTTTAAATTAAAACCAAAATGTACATCAAAAGTTATTAAATGATATATTTCAAGTTAGGATGTAACAGTTGAATTGTTAATAATTAATTTTTCCAATTAAAAACATTCAAAGGTTATTATATTATTTTTATTTCTCTTTAAATAATCTCGCCGGAACTTCCTTGCCGCCAACCAAAGGGAGATTCAGCCGAACCGTCAGGTTTGCCAGGAAATCGGAAAAACGACGACCCGAACAACTTGTAACAATTTGCACATTCCAATTTAGCAGGAAATCAAAAGATTAAAAGAATCCACACGATGCCGAAGGAGGACCCCAAAAACACTCCCCCCAATAACACAACACAATTTCAAATAAAACAGTTATTTATTGTCCCAACGGGGAACTCACTAGACTACAAATAAAAAGGATAATAGTATCAAAAATAAAGGAACTCAAAATGCGAAGAATTTTCGCGACACCCGGAAGAAGTCGGCCCAAACTGCCACACGTGCTTTCTCCAGGAAAGCCCTTTTTCCACTCTCTGGTCGGCGGTCTCGTCGATTCCACTGCCCTTCAGGCCCCGGCGCGACAAGAAATAGCTCCGCCCACTTTCCTCTCGGCGTCTCCCTTCCACGGCCGGTCCTCTCACTTACTCCGCAAACGAATACCTGAAAAAGAAAAGAGGTCGCCACCGGAAAAACACGGGAAACGTCGGAAAATCCCGCGCACACCCCTCTAAAGCTCCGTGATTTGTCAAAGGCTTATCACGCGGTTCGAGAATACGAATATCGGGGTACTGCGACGAAGCAGAAGTCGGGCGCAATTTAGGGCCGTAACCAAAAAGGCGCTTGTGCTGCACCGACTAGTTATTTAAAAATTATCAATAGTCAACACTAGGACTAAATAAGTAAAATATCTCTTAACCACCAAATGAATTCGTCAGTGACAAAATGCTTCGTCACAATCCCCTCCCCTAGGCCGATACTAATCTCTAGTATCGCCTACTCAATAAAAACATAACGTAAAAACAAAAATAAACATTTTTTTTTAATCGCCTCTCTGAAACCCACGGCTTCAAAAGACTCCTCTTCTCTCCCTGTCACCCCTCAAGAACTTTTTGACACCAGACTTGCTCAATTAAGGAATTCACTTTCTTGGCGGTATGAAACGTTTGAGATTGGACACATGCACTTTGGTAACGCGACGATTCTCATTTGTTTTTAACACATAGACTGAATCCGATAATTTTTCGATAATCTCGAATGGCCCTTCATACTTAGGTGCCAGTTTTGCCGAAAACTTTTTCGCCGCGTTTGACAACTTGTGTGTCCGCCACAATACTAGATCCCCCACGTGAAATTCCGCCACTCTCTTATTGCGATTGTAAAACGCCGTTTGTTTCTCTCTCTCTTTATCAATAAACCTCGCGACCAGATCTCTCAACGCGTCTAATCTCTTTAATCGATCGTTCCACACTTCCGGATCAATTCTCTCGACAATCTTTCTCCCCTCTACCTCTCTACGCAGACTTTTGACCAGTTTAGGGTTCCGTCCGTAATTAAGGAACGCGGGTGAGAACTTAGTGGTAGATTGGACAGCAGTATTCATGGCATGACGAAACTCATGAATATGCTTGTCCCACTCTCGATGATCCTCCCCTATAAAAGTCGCGACCATAGTCTTGAACACACGATTACTCCTCTCGACAGGATTTGCCTGTGGATGATAAGGCGGCGTGGTGAGATGCTGAACACCATAATCATCCAGGACTGACTTTAGGAATTTATTATCAAATTCCTTTCCATTGTCTGTCAACAAAAATTCTGGAGTCTCCCACCTGAACAAAATTAACTCCTCAAACGCCCGTACAATGGACCTGCCATCCACAGACTTAAATGCTTGACCTCCACCCAGCGAGAGAATAAATCTTGAAACACTACTAAATAGCGGCATCGACTCTTGCTTGGAGGGAATTCCATGCAGTCAGCTGCCACTACCACCCAAGGTCTCTCAACTATCCTCTGTCCCATAAGGCATTGAGGACCTTCCTGTGAGACCTTATGATACTGACACTGAGGACACGCTCGCACGAATTGTTGCACATCGTGCCACACACCCTGCCAATAATATTCTCTCGCTACTCGGTCATAGGTCTTCTCAATTCCCAAATGTCCTGACGAGAACTCTGAGTGCGCACTCTTGAGCACTCTTTCGCGATACTCTAGAGGCACGACTAACTTCCACCCCTCTTCATCCCCTGTATACGGCAATAACAATGGATCCTCCCTAAATCGATATAAACTCCCTTCTAAAACTTTCCAACCTGGGAATCTGTTAGGAAACTTCACCACCAACTCGAGTCTTTTTAGATACCACGGGTCTGAAATTGTTTCAAACGCCGCCACTTCTATAAACTCCTCCTCGTACATCCTAGATAAGGCATCCGGAACGTGATGGTGAATTCCCCTTCAGTGAACGATCTCAAAATCCCACTGCTGCATCTCGAGGGCCCAACGCGCCAATCTACCCGTCGGTTCTTTTAAATTTCGCAACCGTTTTAAAGCACTATGGTCTGTACTGGCCGTGAATTTGTACCCCTCGATATATGGTCTTAGTTTCTTAATCGACCACAACAACGCCAAACATTCTTTCTCTGTGACACTGTAATTTCTCTCGTGCACAGAAAGAGTTTTACTCACGAACACTATGGGATGTTCACCGTCTTCCCCCTCCTGAGTCAAAACTGCCCCTATCGCGTAACCACTCGCGTCGCATTGAATCGTAAATGGCTTCGTAAAGTCTGGTCTTGCCAAGACCGGTGCCGAAGTCAATTTATTTTTCAATGCTTGAAACGCCTCTTGTTGCTCTTCTCCCCACTCCCAAGCTCGACCACCATACCTAAAAAACGACGGAGCTGTTTTATGTTGGTTGGTGCCGGATAATCAACCACTGGTGCGATTTTCTCTGGGTCCGGTCTCAATCCTTGACTGTCGAGTACATAACCTAAATATGAAACTCTCGAACACTCAAATTCGCACTTTTCCGGATTTACCACCAACCCAGCCTCCGCCAATTTTCTCAAAACGATCTCCAACCATTCTAGATGTTTCTCATAATCATCAGTAACGATGATTATGTCATCCAGGTACCCAAACACATAAGGCTCGAACTCAGGTCCAAACAACGAATCAATTAACCGCTGGAATGTCATCGGGGCATTTGTGAGTCCAAATGGCATTCTTTTGAACTGCCACAAACCAGAACCAGGAATAGCAAACGCTGTATATTTTCGACTCTCAGGGGACATCGGCACTTGATGGTAAGCCTGCTTGACATCGATTTTTGAAATATATCGTGCTTTCCGTAATTTATCCAAAATCGAGTCAATGGAGGGGATGGGATATGCGTCTCTGACTGTCACTTTATTTAAATCTCTGTAGTCGATACAGAAGCGCAATGAACCATCTCCCTTTTTCACGATAACTGGAGCACTGCTCCACTCACTGGCCGATCTTTCTATTACTCCCCTCTCTAGCATCTTTTGAACTTCCTGATTAGCCCATTCTAATATCATAGGCGACATTCTACGAGAACGATGTTTAATCGGTGTTGGATCAGTGATTCTTATACTATGTTCAGTCAAAGATGTCATACCATGTTCCACCTCCTGCTGTAAAAGCAGCTTATCCACCAATTTTTGAATTTTCGATCTCTGCCCCTCTGATAACTCACAAATCCCTGCACATTCCGCAAAAATATCCCCCTCCACACTATTTCCTATACCACCTCTCCCCTCTGGACTCAACTCTCCATACTCCAAAAATTTGTGCCATTCCCCCTCTTGAACTCTCCACAACCCCCTTCCTAACCTCACATCCATGTCCGCCATTCGATAAAAATCCTGACCCAAAATCATGTCATGGGACAAGTTATCTACAACCAGTAAGTTAAACGGTTGAGAAAAACCATCTACCGTTAACCATAGCCTCAATTTACCCAATGCTGCTGTTGATCCGCCAAGCGCGCTCCCAATTGCTGTATTCGCTTTCGTGAGTCTATCCCGAACTTTTTCTGCTAATTCCGGCCCAACCAGCGAAACCGTAGCGCCCGGATCAAACAGCGCTGTATAAGGTTTGTCCGCTATCACTACTTTCAAAAAATAACGATTTTCCATAGATGAGGCATCTATCCTCTCCTCTATCACTTCAGGAGCAGCTGTATTCTCTACAGCATCACCCCTCCCCTGGACTGAACATGCTGATGGGACATCAGTAGATTCAGTCCCAACACTAGCTTGTAAAAGCCCCTCAATATTGGATTGCGTCCCCTGCACTAAGAGTTCCGTCCCGGATTGCTCTTCAGTGGGTTGCGTCCCAGAGTCCACAACTTCCGTCCGGACTTCCAGGAACTGGCTTTTGGACTCACAGAGTTGCGTCCCAGACCCCGTGGGCTGTATCCTTACGTCTCGAAGTTGCGTCCCAACGAATTCCGTCCCCTCACTACTGGATTGCATCCCAGCTTCCGTACCGATTGCTGGATCCAGCATGGGTAGAGTTTCCTCTTGAGGCACTGGCACCACTTGAATGGGTGTCCCATTTTCTCCCCCCACTACTGTCCACTGTAGTGAAGTTAGGGACACTGGGACATTTTTTTCCACTACAACATCCTCAATTTGATGAACTTTCTCTTGAATTCCTTGTTCCCCCGGTTGTTGTCCCACTTGTGTCCCAAATGTCCCACTCATGTCCTCATGTCCAATTTCCTCTATATTTTCTTCCAACTCTACTCTTTCCCCTCCGAAATACTCTTCCGCACGAATTAAAGTGAGGAAAATATCCGGATTCGCTTCCTCTTCCTCTATTGTCCCACCGACGAAGGTCCTGGGGGGGAAGGGTTGTTCAGTCTCCCCCCTGCCCCGTTTCCCAGCATCATTCTTAACTCCGCGCAATTGGGACAATTCCTAAACGTTGTCCCATTTGTCCCACACACCTGGCAGAACAAACGGTTGCCAGTGGGACGTGACAAGGGACACTCATTAGCATAATGCCCCTGCTGTTGGCATCGGAAACAAGTTCTCAACTTGCACTCCGATGCTCGGTGTCCCACTGACTGACACTGGTAGCATGCCCCGGTAAATCCCCTCGGGACACTAGGCCTGAACGCCGGTGGTCGTCCCACTCCAAACGTACGGTAGGGAACTTGTCCCCCTCCATAGGGACGATTCTGAGCTTGTCCCACTCCAAAGGGACGATTCTGAAACTGTTGTTCCAGATTACGCACTCCACTTGTCGATGGGATAGGAGGGTTTGAAGCCACCATTTGGGCATACGTCACCGGGGTTTGTTGTGCCGAGACCTGTTGAATAGCCGCTATTGGTGCTGTCCCAGTTGTCCCTACATTCACTTTCCCTCTTTGCGTCCCATTATCTCCCTTAGTTGTCCCTAAGTTCACTGGACTCCCCTTTGACTTAATATTCTTCCCCTTTTTCGTCGGGACAGTTCGGACTGTCCCACTTTCTTCCCCACTTGTCTCTGAACCCGAGACTCCCAGCAAAGCATTCACTTTCGCCCTTCGTAAATTTCCCTTTGGAGCCGCGGACGGAATTCTTATCTAGTCCCGGGACGGAGGTGGGACGTATCTCTTATCCAGATCTTTAACGCGTTCATAACGCCTCAGAATTCGCTCTAATCCCTCAATATTGTCGAATTCGGAATTCGACAATTGACGTCGGTACTCCGGCGTCAGCCCCTTGAATATAATCCTTAAAAAGGATTCTCGAGAGATGAGACGTCTCAGGTGTCCCACAATAATTCTCATATTCAGAATAAAATTTGAGATTTTTTCGCCCTTCGCTTGTGTCCTGGCTCGTGTCTTATCAAGAATATCATCATCAACCAAGGCCACTGAAAATTCTCGTTTAAAAAGTTTTTTAAACGAGTTCCAAGAACACAAGTCCTTACGCACGAGCCGGAACCAACGGCTCGCATTTTTACGCATAACACTCGGAAGGGCTGTTAAAATCTCCGAATCACTCAAAAGATTGCATTCTTTGCAATCTTCAACTCTCTCAAGAAATTCCTCCGCGTCCTCCTTCTCCCCTCCGGAAAACTTGATGTCCCAATCTTTTAAGAATTTGACAACTTTCGACCCCCCACTAACATTTGAATAAAAACGCTTACTGCGATAGTTTTTATTAGAAGTGGAGTCGGTCTCCGTTTCCGTCTCACTTGATGACAACACGATGCGTCGATGTTTCCTTTTTTTACTTGAACCGGAACTCCTACTTCCGGTGGATTTCCCCTTCCTCTTTTCCTTCACCTGTAAAGTTTCTGGAGGGGAAGGGGGTGGAGGTGAGGGAGATATGTCCTCGTGTCCCAGATTATCATTAGTACGCCCTCTCTTGTCCCATTCGCGACTTTCTACGGGGTTCACATATACCGGACGTCTCCGATTACTTCCCCCCTTTTCTGCACGCTGGTCTTGCATTTTCTGTAAATTGCTGGAAGTAATATACAATTGTTCCAGCAAAAACGCATTGTGGGCACGCAACTGTTCCAATTCTAACAGTTGCTGCTGTGCAAAAATTGCACGGTGATCCGGGCTCAACCCCCACGCTCCCACCCCCTGCCTCATACTCCACATATCTGGAGTCACTCCTAGTGCTGGAATACTTCCAGTCCCCCCTACCCACGTTACAAACGTCGGTATCCCTCGTCCGGACCCCGAGATCGTGGTAGTTATGGTGGTTGCCACCGTCGTTCTTTCCGTTACCCTAGGGGTCTCAAATATCGCGGTGGTCACTACCGGGGAAATGGTTGTCGTCCCACTACCCCCCTCCACTCGATCTCCGAACTCCCCTCTTGAATTTGGAAATTCCGGATTCACTGATGGCGAAGTCGCTCCTTCGCCCGTCACTTCCGGGTCAGTTACGGGTTCGGGCAATAATCTGGACCTACGGTTCCTTGTAACAAAAGGACTTGATCCTGCTCTTCCCTCTAAATGACCCACCAGGGCCTCGTATTTAAACTCAACTTCCGCTTCCTTCTGATCGAAAGTATCAAACCACGGAACCACTACCGTTTCCGGGAAGATATATTTTACTTCCGATCGGAGGAGTCTCTCGCGGAGTACCTGCAAGGTGCCTGTCACACTGCACTCTTGTTGGCCCAACACCTCAATCACCTGTTCCTGGGGCATTTTTTGAATATGCCGCCAGGCCTCCGCAATTTGCGGAATTTCCAAAATCCGCCACATTTGTTCGCGATATTTCTCCATCATTTCCGAAATAATTCGCGTCCTCTGAGGCGAAGTACAACTATTAGAGCGAGCCCCAAACAAAAAAAAGATAATAATAAGCAAGAGGAAAATACAATTTCACCCACGAAAACTGCCAAAAACTGCCCGAACACAACAAAAAAAAACTTTAAAGAGAGAAAAGTAATTTATATTTGTACGGCTCTACCGACACGTTATTACTCTCTCTCAACTTCCTCACTTCACCTCCCTTCTCCCCACCAGAACAAAAATCATAATATAATATAATACATAAAATTACACAATCAAAAATAATATTCTACCATAAATCAACGACACACAAAAAAAAAGTTTCTTCCGCTGTGTGGCCTTCCAAATCTGGTTCGGAAAAGTAAAACTTTTAAGTTAAGGGACTAAATCTCCGCTGTGTGGCTTTCCTGAATTTATTTTTCAGGACCAACCAAAAAAAAATTTTAAAATTACAGGGAGTTTCCGTGGAGTGGCTTTCCCAACATTTTCAGGAAAATTTCTCGCTTAAAACCTGTCGTATCGGTACTGTAATTTTAACGTCTTTTTCCCCCTCTCGTTCAACTGACCGCGGGGTACTCGAATCCGGACCTCGCACACACCCCAATAGAAAACACACAAAACAAATAAAAATTTTACTTCGGGTTTTATTTATTCGCAGAAAAAAAAACGTAATTGTTTTCTCTACTACAACAAAAAAAAACATTAATCGCATAAAAGAAACGACACGTCGCTTTTGACCCCGTGGTTTGAACCGCACTTCCGGTTTCACCACGTGGTGAAAATTGATCCGTGATCACTTCGAAAAATTCCCCTACTCCTCCTCACATCTCTCCTCCAGAACACAAACCCGAAAATACCTTTCGAATATCATATTTAATAAAACCAAAAATAAAAGAAACTATTAAATTTTATTCCACGCCTAATAAAAAAAAAATTTTCACTCAACCCGGAACACCATCAGCGCCTGCGCGAACCCTTCAACACCCTTCTTGACGCGAAAATCACGGAAAAGGAAATAATAATAATAAAAAAAAACTTTAATTTGATTTTACATTCCTCCCCGAGTACAGGAATCCACAATAATACGTTTTGACGTGGTATTTCTCACCGCTTTTAACGATACTTTGCCCGTGCGAAATTTAACACTCACGCATCGCACTTTTCCACTGAAATTTTCCGTTGACTCGCGACCACGTTTTTCCAGCCGGCTGAAACTCCACTTGAATTTCAGATCTTATTTTATTTTCACTTCTTTTTCGCTTTTCACACTTTATTCTCCGAAATAGTTCCTCCCCTCTAGAATATTTTTACACATTTTCCCGAATTTCGCTTTAATTTTCCCGTCCGGCACCCGCACTTCCGGTACACCTGTACTTGCACTCGCAACCACGTTTTCCGAAAAATCACGAAATTAATCTTTTACCCGGCTTTAATTCTACCCCGTTTTTTTTTCACGGAATTAATTCTTAAAACTTTACTTTATCCACTCACTTCATTTATTCGTCTCCCCACCAGATTTATTTCTTGACTACCCGACACTTCATTTTCTTTCTCACAATTTCACCTAATTTTCTTTTTGTCCACCCGTTAACTTTTTTACCGCTTTCTTTCTTCGTTCGTTTTCCGACCTTTTGACCTTCAGCAGAAATTCCCCACAAGGGATGCCAATTGTAACAGTTGAATTGTTAATAATTAATTTTTTCAATTAAAAACATTCAAAGGTTATTATATTATTTTTATTTCTCTTTAAATAATCTCGCCGGAACTTCCTTGCCACCAACCAAAGGGAGATTCCGCCGAACCGTCAGGTTTGCCAGGAAATCGGAAAAACGACGACCCGAACAACTTGTAACAATTTGCACATACCAATTTAGCAGGAAATCAAACGATGAAAAGAATCCACACGATGCCGAAGAAGGACCCCAAAAACACTCCCCCCAATAACAAAACACAATTTCAAATAAAACAATTATTTATTGTCCCAACGGGGAACTCACTAGACTACAAATAAAAAGGATAATAATATCAAAATGCGAAGAATTTTCGCGACACCCGGAAGAAGTCGGCCCAAACTGCCACACGTGCTTTCTCCAGGAAAGCCCTTTTTCCACTCTCTGGTCGGCGGTCTCGTTGATTCCACTGCCCTTCAGGCCCCGGCGCGACAAGAAATAGCTCCGCCCACTTTCCTCTCGGCGTCTCCCTTTCACGGCCGGTCCTCTCACTTACTCCGCAAACGAATACCTGAAAAAGAAAAGAGGTCGCCACCTGAACCTAAAGCTCCGTGATTTGTCAAAGGCTTATCACGCGGTTCGAGAATACGAATATCGGGGTACTGCGACGAAGCAGAAGTCGGGCGCAATTTAGGGCCGTAACCAAAAAGGCGCTTGTGCTGCACCGACTAGTTATTTAAAAATTATCAATACTCAACACTAGGACTAAATAAATAAAATATCTCTTAACCACCAAATAAATTCGTCAGTGACGAAATGCTTCTTCACAAGGAATAGATCTTGAATAAATTTTTTTAATAAACTTCCAAGTCAATGATTTTTAATTGTGTTTATATATACAATTATACGTTTCGACCTTCGACGAAGGTCATCTTCAGTAAAACAGTCTGAAAACCATCATTTCCATTATACTAATGTTACAAAACATTTTTTATAATAATTAAATATATAATAATTTACGTTTTTTGGATACAAGCGATCAGTCTAATATAATTACTTACTTTAATTTACACAACTAATAGACGAGACATAATAGCCGTGATAATGTCTATATAATCTGTAATAAGTCAAAAGAAATAATTGTTCAGTGATGGATTTCTGTTTTTTGTCCATTTGTGTGACCATGTACCTTAAAAAAAAAATGACATAACAATCAGATTGATTGTTTAGTATTTATGTATTCCACGTATCGTGAAAATGTAAGTAGTTAGAAATTCAGACAATTGTATTATGTTATAAGTAATTATATTAGACTGATCGCTTGTATCCAAAAAACGTAAATTATTATATATGTAATTATTATAAAAAATGTTTTGTAACATTAGTATAATGGAAATGATGGTTTTCAGACTATTTTACTGAAGATGACCTTCGTCGAAGGTCGAAACGTATAATTACTGATTTTTTTCGCGTCGGTCATTAGAAAAATGCAACATATTAAGAAAAATATTGAATTTTGGAAGACAAGATTAAAATTATCTCAAGTTTAACAATAATGCGCATTAATATTTTAATTATTTTAGCTGAAAATTTCAAATTTGTACCGACGATTAGTAATTTTTAACTAACCTCCTTAAGATTAAAATTAAGTATTAAGATTGTTAGGGGAGGGGGGGTATGGTTAATTCGGTAAAAAAAGGCATGTTTTTATGAATTTTTTTGTCGATGCGAAGTCTATCAGTTTATTTAATCAATTTCCATACAATAGAGCAACATTTGAACAATTTTTGGGTAAATTCTCATTCAAAAATATTTAAAATTGAGCTAGTAAATGTGAATTTACTGACGCGCTTCGAGAAAAAGTTGTTTTGCGGTGCGCAGCGTAACTCACAACAGAATCATCAGAAACAAAAAAAATCAAAATGCATTTGTTAAAGGAGACGTTTTTCAAGGTAACATCGCGGGGATTTTTTGTTTTTTAAGTTTTGAATTTTTGGTAGCACTTTGAAGTCAAAAAACCGACTTATTTGTTATTGTTAAATGTAAAAAAAAGTACTGTGGAAAATTTTATAACGATTGGTTCTATAGATTTTGAGTTATGTTTCGCATCGACTTAAAAAATTGCACTTTTCAGTAGAGCGCTTTAAAGTTTTACACAGTAAGAAATTCAAAATAAAATTCAATAATTCTGTAAAGCTCACATAGAGTCGTCAATGCCAGGTCCATACGGTAAAGTTCTTTCGTCCAGATACATTACAGTTTAAAATACTATAAAACAACTAACGCGAACGAAAGGAAATTTAAACTTTTGTCGACTTTTGTTTCTGCTCATCACGGGCGCGGCATGGAAACGGTTCAGATAGATAAAGAGCCGACCGCTAAAAACCGAGCTCTTAAGGTAAAAGGTGCGGAACACATTTTTAAGATAGGATTTTGTTTGTAGATTACAAATTGATATGGTTGCCTAAGCACAATGAAGGTATAGACAAAGGGCAGCTGATTAAACAGGTCAATTTTTTCGAGTTACTTACCTCATAAGGTAAATGCTGCACGATAGTGCCATTTTGTTCAGTTGAGCTGATTACAAAAAACATTGGTTGCCAGGTCTCAAGCGGGAATAACATTAGGCAACCTATTTATTTATAATTAACTTTTTTCGAGTTACTTACCTCACAAGGTAAATGCTGCACGATAGTGACATTTTGTTTAGCTTGATTTACTCATTACAAAAAAAAATTGGTTGCCAATTCTTAGATGGGGATAACATTAGGCAACCTAATTTTTAAATAAATTTTACGCTGCACGCTGAAAGAGACCTTAACGCAAGAGCAACTAAGGTCCCTTTTACCATCACCGTGGAGCATCGCAAGCAGTAGAACGGGCTGGATTACAATGTCAGAGCAATGCCAAACTCCAGCGCTGAGTCCAAAATATATTTATTTATCTAGATTGAATCGGTATTCCAATAAAAAAAAGTTGTTTTATACTTTAGTGAAAGTACTTTTCTGTTTAATTATATTATAGATTTCTTACAAATATCTGGTTTATACCCTTTAAAACTTGAGGTGGGAAACATTATTGTATAATATGTTATGAATAAAACGAAAATGATTGCAACAGCATTTACAATTTCAAGTCATACCTAAGCACCTAAGCAGGAATTTTCGTTGTATATCAGAGTTGATAAAATCGGATTTCCTTCAAGGCTTCAACTGGGCCAGTATGGGCTGGTAACGATTTAGAATCCGGCTTTGCAGTGATTTAAACAGAAGTGGACAATAGTACTAAATCAGTATAATGCCAGTTAAATTGTCAGTACTGGGTCAACAACGATTTTCCCAGTTGACCCAGTACTGACAAACAACTGGAATTACACTGATTCAGTACTATTTTTCAGTACTGACTAAATCAGCAGTGAGCCGGAGTTTATAGCGTTACGAGCCTGAACTGACTATTATAATAATCTTGGAAACTTTTCTAGGACCACAGTAACATTTTTTTAATTTTAATCTTGTATTTAATTTTAATTTTGTATTTAATATTAATTAATATTTAATTCAGCAAACTGGCAATTTGTCCGTCAAAAATAAACTCAAAAACCAGGCTGGAATTCTCTGGATCGCATTACCGCAATTATATGAATCTGAAATGTAATCATTATGTTCTTCTTTTAATGAAAATTTTAAAACTCGTTAATTTACTTTTTTTTTTCTTAAACTTAAAGTTTTTTCCGCAAATAAAATATTTTTTTGTTTTTAATAAATAACAAAGTTATAATAAAAAGAAAAAATCCCTTACAAAAAAGAAGTACGGAATTCATTACTGGGTTAAGTACTGGGTACTTTCTAAATCTGAAATGGTTAAAAACTACCATTTTAACCCTTTAACACCCGAGCAAAATTGAGAGTAGGTATAAAAAAATGTAACACCATTCTAGGGGTTTTCGGGGTCGCTGATTACGAATTTGATGTCAAATTGACAATTTGACAATTGACAGCTGTCAATTCAGTTGTCAACTTTTCTAAAACGTGATTATTGTTGATGAAAACTTCCTCTCGCGGGTTTTTGGGGTCGCTGATTAAGAATATGATGTCAAATTGACAATTTGACAATTGACAGCTGTCAATTCAGATGTCAACTTTTCTAAAAAGTGATTATTTTTGACGAAAATGACAGTATAAGGGTTTTTGGGGTCCCTGATTATGAATATGATGTATAATTGACAATTTGACAACTGACAGCTGTCAATTTATTTTTGGGGTCGCTGATTACGAAAATAATGTGAATTTGTCAGCTAACAGCTGTCACATAATCAAAATCAGCCCAGATAGTAAAAAGCAAAAAAAAAAGTTTACGCATTGTACAACCTGTCTTTTCGTCTGTCGCTGAGTGATTTGTCGCTCGCAGATTTTTTGAATTTTTAAAGAAAGTTGATAAATCCAGACTTAACAAAATTTATGAATACATACAAGTATTATAAATACATTTCACAAAAAGTTTCTATTAAAGTTACAAATCTCTCATACAGATAATTTGTTTTGTTGCATTTTTCTACGATTTGTTAAATACCTATATATAACATGAAATGTCCTTTTCTAAGTTGCTATTCAATTTCGTTCATGAAAAGTTCATTAAAAAATATTGATATTCAAGAAAGTTACAGGCGTTTTTGCAAGTGGGACATATACGTCCCGCAGGGGTTAAAGGGTTAACAGTGAAAACTCGTTTACCATTTACTAAAATTTTATTAAAAAACTACTAATTTAATTATTTTTAGTAATTTTAGGTTATGTTAAACTACTAAAAGAATTAGTAGATTTCTATTTACTAATTACATTTTTTTACTGTTTAATTAGTTAAATTTAACTGCTGAATTAGTAGGTTCTTACGATTAATTAGTTATTTTTTACTAATTGAAAAAGAGAAAACTCGTTCACGATTTTTACCCCTAAATGGTAGTTTTTAACTAATTCAGATTAAGAGAGTAGGAGCACCGTGTTAAGTACTGGGATAAGTATTGAGTAAAGTACTAGAAAACCAGTACTTTTTTCCCCATGCATTATTGAAACCTTATTCATGTTGCGCACTAAGTTTCTATAGCTCCTGCGGCTGCGCAACAGATTTTTTATGTATATTCTCTCTAAATCTGAATTAGTTAAGAATAATAAGGAATTAGTCAAATCGTGGCTGAGTTTTTATTTAGTCAATTAGTTAAAAATAACTAATTGTTAGTAAAAACATAACTAAAAAATAATAAAAATTGGACTAATAGAATTAGTAAACAGAATTTTATTAAAATATTAGTTATTTTGACATAACCTAAAAATGAATTTAACTAAAAGATAGTTATGTTTTTACTAAATGATTAGTATAAATATAACTATTTGAATTAGTGACTGAGTTTTTTCTTCCAAATTAGTTATTTTTAACTAATTCAGATTCAAAGAGTTAAATAGAAAAAAATACATTGAACACAAAATGACAGTTTCACAAAAATTTAAACAGAAAAGTACTTTCACTAAAGTATAAAACAACTTTTTTTTTATTTGAATACCGATTCAATCTAGATAAATAAATATATTTTGGACTCAGCGCTGGAGTTTGGTATTGCTCTGACACTGTAATCCAGCCCGTTCTACTGCTTGCGATGCTCCACGGTGATGGTGAAAGGGACCTTAGTTGCTCTTGCGTTAAGGTCTCTTTCAGCGTGCAGCGTAAAATTTATTTAAAAAGTAGGTTGCCTAATATTATCCCCGGCTAAGACTTGGCAACCAATTTTTTTGTAATGAGTGATTCAAGCTAAACAAAAGGGTACTATCGTGCAGCATTTACCTTGTTAGGTAAGTAACTCGAAAAAAATTAATTATAAATAAACAGGTTGCCTAATGCTATCCCCGCCTGTGACCTGGCAACCAATGTTTTTTGTAATCAGTGGCTCAAGCTGAACAAAATGGCACTATCGTGCAGCATTTACCTTATGAGGTAAGTAACTCGAAAAAATTGACCTGTTTAATCACCTGCCCTGTCTCTATACCCCCACTGTGCTTAGGCAACCATATCAATTTGTAATCTACAAACAAAATCCAATCTTAAAAATGTGTTTCGCACCTTTTACCTTACGAGCTCAGTTTTTAGCGGTCACCGCTTGGACTAAGAGGAACGGTCACTCAAATACTCGTAACTTCTACAATTTTGCTCCGATCAACTTAAAATTTTGACACAATATTCATAAAAAATTGTGCATTCACTTAAAAAAAAACTAAAAAATTGCCAAAGAAAAAATTAAATACCATACCCCCGCCCCCCCCCCCTTAAGTATTAAGATTAAGCAATAAAAAATTAATTTTTCTTTTGAGTAGAAAAATTACTTCTTCACATTCATTTTTTTAAACGCAATCTTAATATTTAATTTTAGTTTTAAATTCAATTTTAAAATTACTTTACTTTTAATGTTAATTCGGTTAATTTTCAATAACCGGTTTTATTTGGATTTTTTCAATAACCGGTTTTAATCGAATTTTTTCAAAATAACCGGTTATTCGGTTTTTTCAGATTAACGGGTTGTCCAGTTTTTTCAAATTAACCAGCTACAGTTATTATACTGAAAAACCGACTGCTAAATCGGTTTTTTAGAAAACATAGAACCTGTTATAAATTTTCATAACCGCCGAGGCCTATCACAGTCCATACAAATAATCTGATTAACTGATGTCAGACCTATCAACAACTGGGACAGGGTCTTTTTGGGATTTATATAGTGAACTTCATAATAAATTTCCATTTTTATACACTAAGTTTAAGGAGTGTCGTCCATTTGACAGAACTTCAAACTAAAAAGTGATTTTTAACAGCAAATGAAACTATAATTAAAATGATTTCACCAAATTCTAAAAGATTCAGTTGTACAATTATCAGAAAAAATTAGGTTGGACTAAAATTTGTTGTAAAATAATAATTATTATACACATTGTGTTTTTTCTTTAGAGGTCAGTAACCAATTGAAAATTTCCACCAATTTTTACAAATAATAGCTTATTTTTCTCTTTTAAACATTTTGTACAATTTCACTCGTTGAATTTTGTTTAAAATATTTTTTTCAAAAGTTGTTTAACAAATAAAATTTGTTTTTAACATATTTTTTTAACAAAACATTTTGAACAAAATTCTACGAGTAGAATTGTAGACAAATGTTTAAAAGAGCAAAATGAGCTATTATTTGTCAAAATTGGTTGAAAATTTCAATTGGTTAATGACCCTTAAAGAAAAATCACAAAATGTTTAATAATTTATTTTACAACAGATTTTGGTCCTTCCTTATTTTTTCTGATAATTGTACAACTAAATCTTTCAAAATTTAGTCAAATCATTTTAATTATGGTTTCATTTTCTGTTACAAACCACTTTTTAGTTTGAGGTTATGTCAAGTGGTCGACCGTCCTTAAGTTATTAATTTTTTGAAAACTGTGAAATAATGTTTTTTAATAAAAACATTTAAAGCAAAACAAGTATGTTATATTAAAATCTTTTTGTTAAATACGATTCTCAAATTGTTAAAACTTATATGTAGGGGCGACCGGGGCTATTCGGCTCCTTTGGTCAGACACATAGAGATATAAGAATAGAGCGCGCGAGTTGGTTTGATTCCCATGAGAGTCGGCGACAGTGGTTTTAGAGCGAGACAGCTGCGAAGGAGGCCCCCTGAGTGTGTCCTTCTATTACACACAGGGGGACTCCTTTGCAGCGGTCTCGCTCAGGGTGGCCAGACCGTACCATAATTATTGATTTGTACCATAATTTTAGCACCTGTACCATGTACCATAACTCATCTACTATTGACCTCTATTTGTACCATAATTTTGCCCGATATACCAATGCGTCTTTTATTGGTTGTTTATACAGTTCTATTCACATGTCCCAATCCCAAATTTTGTATGCTGCGATAGCAAGGACGTAAAACAATGTAAGTAGTGATTTTCAAATTGTTATAGTTCATATTCATAGTTGTTTTAACAACTATTTAATATATGAAAAACACTACTTTACAGATATTTTCTAGAAGCTAATGTATTGTATAATATTTGTAGAAAGTATAAGTGATAAGTAATTTTCTCAACTGTTTGCGCGTTTTCTTTTTACTCGTTGAAAAAAAAACTTTTTGCTACGGGCGCTACAGGTATAGAATTTGCCCCCCCCCCCCCCCCCGAAAAAAATTTCTGGCTACGGGCCTGCTTGTCAAATATTATTCAATATTATCTTCGTTAATAATTATCATACTACGCTTTATATAAAATTGTTATTATGAATATTTATATAAATCCTCTATTACAAAAAAGCAAAATCAGATGTTTTAATACAGGACTTATTTTATTAACACCGCATTTAATATTTATTTACTTTAAAATATTGTGTAGAAAATAAGTAATTTTATATAAAATTTTTAACTCTAACTTTTTTTAACTGAGACTGACAACAATAATTAATAAATATACTTTTATGTTCAGAATTATTAACGTGAAAATTAAATTATATATTCCTTCAGTAGCAAAATATGAAACATTGAATCAATATATATTTAGTTGTATTAGATAGTTTACTTAAATTTTTTCAATATATGTTATTTTTGAAATATTAATAATTACTATTTTATCTATAAAAAGTATTGTCCTCAAATATTTGTCATGTTAAAATTTTGAATTTCGCACCACGCATGCGCATTAAACATGAGTACCATAATGTACCATAATTTTGTGTCGACAATTCCATAATTGCGGTTCGAGAGTCTTGCCACCCTGGTCTCGCTCTAAAACCACTGTCGCGCATTCGAGCCACTCGCGCACTCTATTCTTATATCTCTATGGTCAGACAGGAAAAAAGCTAGGAAATTATTTTTTAAATCCAAACAAGGATATATCATTTAATAGCCTATTATTTGCACTTTCAAATTTGCAAGCACTTTTTGATTTATCTTTTATAGTTTTAGCTCTAGACAACTTTGAATGCAGTTATACCAAATTCTCAAACTGCAATTTTGGCAGCTAAATCGGCTCACCCTGCGGGGCAAATCCCCTAAAATTAAAGAGAATTCATTAGACCTTACTTTATTTTATTTTCTATAAAAAATAAAAAAGTTAGTACACTCATTATTGCTAATTATTAAAAGTAGTCATATTCTTTTCATAATTAGGCATTAAGCCTGCTAAGATGATTAACCGAATAACCCCACCGTCGAGAGAGCCCACTTACCCTACCCTGACTTTTGACACAAAACAAATACAAGTAAAATTTGATACCTATAAATAAAATAGCATAGGTGTATCGAAAGAGTACACCTGAGGGCATAAAAAAATTACCCAAAAATATTAAGCTCGTAAATAAGTGTACTAAAATCATAAAAGTTGGTAAGTAATAAACTGTACGTGGGACGCATAAAAACAGAAAACTTTACCTGACACGTGGTTGAATCAATAGAATTACACTAAATTTCGTTTACCTAACTAAAATGTTTCGACCTATATTCTATAGCGACGTTTCCTTCCTAGATTCTAATTAAAGCGTGAAATCGCTAATGACCCGAATTACCCGCCGGTTCGTATTGCCCTGCTCTCCCCTACATATATATATATATATATGGGACGTTCCATGTCAATTGGGACAAGGCCGGTGCCAAAAATCTATTGAACCGATTTTAATGGTTAAAAGCTTAAAATCTTCGTCTTTAAGTCCTTTATCAAATACGATGTGGTACTTTTCAAAATTCAATATGGCGACCAAAATATGTCGCTTTATATGAATGAAAAACACAACTTTATATGTTAAAATGTTATTTAAGGTAAGAAACATTGGACAAATAGCTTGTAAATAGATATTATCAACAACTGCATGTCTCTAACTGGAGATATAAAGACATAACGGCAAAATAAAACAAAAATTCAAAATGGCGGATCCAATATGGCGGACGAATTTTTGAAAATTATTCGGATTTAATTGAAAATCGTTACTCGGGGGTTTTTGGGGTCGCTGATTCCGAATCCGAAGTCAGTTTTCAAAAATTCAAAATGGCGGATCCAATATGGCGGACGATTTTTTAAAATTTCTTGGTATTAACGTGAAACTCGTTACTCGGGGGTTTTTAAGGGTCGCTGATTACGAATCCGAAGTCAGTTTTCAAAAATTCTGAATGGGGGATCCAATATGGCGGATGATTTTTTAAAAATTCTTCGTATTAACTTGAAAATCATTACTCGGTGGTTTTTTAAGTCGCTGATTACGAATCCGAAGCCAGTTTTCAAAAATTCAAAACGGCAGAACCAATATGGCAGACGATTTCTTTAAAATTCTTCGTATATACTTAAAAATCATTACTTGGAGGTTCTTGGGATCGTTTATTAGGAAACTGACGATATATTTCTAAAATTTAAAGTGGCGTTTCCAATACGACAGATAAAATACAATTTTGGTTATAACATTTTTGAAGACGAGTATTTTGGAAGCTCTCTGCGTTAACAGGGTGGTCTTCAAATTTAAATTATGAAGCCCGCATTACTTTTTTTTAAATTTTTTTAAATTTTTAATTTTTTTTTTAATTTTTACTTATTATTTCTATTTTTCTATATTTTTTCAATATTTTATATTTTTTACGTTTTTAAAGCTTGTTTATTTTTTACTCTTTAAAATGTTGTTATTTAATACTGCACAGTAGTTAAAATTTGTGTTGCATCTAAGTAACGTTTAACTTCCAATTTTTTTCCATCAATCGGAACAAAGGAATGTCCGTTTTGGATTTTGGAGCTAGCCAGCAAGCTCAAGCATCCAATTTCATCTTAACATCACATGACCTTTTTAATTCGGCAAAAAATAAATTTGAGAATATAACCATTTTTGAGTATAGTCAAAAACACCACAGTAGCACGCAAAAAAGACTTTCAAAAAGATTCTCTCAAGTTCCTTGTGTAACCAAAATCCAAAGCCGACATTCCTTTGTTCCGATTGATGAAAAAAATTGGAAGTTAAACGTTACTCAGATGCAACACAAATTTTAACTACTGTGCAGTATTAAAGAACAAAATTTTAAAGTGTAAAAAATAATCAAGTTTTAAAAACGTAAAAAATATAAAAAATTGAAAAAATAAAAAAAAATAGAAATAATAAGTAAAAATTAAAAAAAAATTTAAATTAAAAAAAATTGAGAAAAAAGTAATGCGTGCTTCATAATTTAAATTTGAAGACAGTTTCCACCCTGTTAACGCAGAGAGCTTCCAAAATACTCGTCTTCAAAAATGTTATAACCAAAATTGTATTTTATCTGTCGTATTGGAAACGCCACTTTAAATTTTAGAAATATATCGTCAGTTTCCTAATAAACGATCCCAAGAACCTCCAAGTAATGATTTTTAAGTATATACGAAGAATTTTAAAGAAATCGTCTGCCATATTGGTTCTGCCGTTTTGAATTTTTGAAATCTGGCTTCGGATTCGTAATCAGCGACTTAAAAAACCCCCGAGTAATGATTTTCAAGTTAATACGAAGAATTTTTAAAAAATCATCCGCCATATTGGATCCCCCATTCAGAATTTTTGAAAACTGACTTCGGATTCGTAATCAGCGACCCTTAAAAACCCCCGAGTAACGAGTTTCACGTTAATACCAAGAAATTTTAAAAAATCGTCCGCCATATTGGATCCGCCATTTTGAATTTTTGAAAACTGACTTCGGATTCGTAATCAGCGACCCCAAAAACCCCCGAGTAACGATTTTCAATTAAATCCGAATAATTTTCAAAAATTCGTCCGCCATAGTGGATCCGCCATTTTGAATTTTTGAAAACTGACTTTGGATTCGGAATCAGCGACCCCAAAAACCCCCGAGTAACGATTTTCAAGTAAATCGGAATAATTTTCAAAAAATTCGTCCGCCATATTGGATCCGCCATTTTGAATTTTTGTTTTTTTTTTTCGTTATGTCTTTATATCTTCAGTTAGAGACATGCAGTTGTTGATAATATCTATTTACAAGCTATTTGTCCTATGTTTCTTACCTTAAATAACATTTTAACATTTAAAGTTGTGTTTTTCATTCATATAAAGCGACATATTTTGGTCGCCATATTGAATTTTGAAAAGTACCACATCGTATTTGATAAAGGACTTAAAGACGAAGATTTTAAGCTTTTATCCATTAAAATTGGTTTAATAGATTTTTGGCACCGGCCTTGTCCCGGTTGACATGGAACGTCCCATATATATATTTTATTATTATTTTTTTAATTAAAAATATTTTTAAATTGTAGCTCCGAAGATGAGTTGGTATCAACTCGAAACATTAGCTGTCTTTATTAATGTTTTTTCATAAAGAAATTTTGACCAAAAAGCCCTTTTATTTCCTAAAACAACAACAAAAAGTTAATTTCATTAAAAAAAATTTTTAAAAAATCAAACTTATTGATAATCGTTAAACCTGATATCCTTAACCTATTAGTCTAAGAGCTGGCTACATAAAAATGCATGTTATAAGCCACATTAAATATTAATACATAGATGGGTTCCATTTGAGCCCACGAATACCGAATGCGAAGTCTGCCTGCGCGATTAGGACGATTAAGGCCGCGTACAGACGATCAAAAGTGATAAATTTGATAAGAAAAAAAATGATAAGCGACATTAATAAAAATTATATAAATGTAAAGTATTTGTTACTAGTAAACGTGTAATATGATTGGCAGACAATTTTCTGGACGACAAAGGGTTGGCAGACAGGGTCAAAGGTGCGTTATCTATAGTGAAAAAATGATGATAAGGGTCATTGCTAAAAATTATTGGTAATAGTTAATGAACTCTTGTGGAAGCTATATGTCAATTGGCAGACAAAAATTCGGACGATAACATCGAGGCAGACAACAATAAAAAGCGCGATTTACATGCGATTTGGAGCTATTGGATTAAATTGTTCATTTTTAAGAAATGTGAAATTTTTTTGCACTACATTAATTTTTAAACATAATTTAATGTTTTCATAGACTTTAAAACGAATATAATTTATTTTAAAATAGATTTTTTATAAAAATAAAAATAATAAAAACTGAAAATGTCATTTCTTTATTGACTTTTTAATTTTTTTGAAAAATAGATATTAGATTGAAACTTTTGAGAAAAATGTATCCCATTTTAAAAAAAGAAAGAGTAAAATCGGTCAGTTGGTTTAAAAGTTAGAGCAACTTTTCCGAATTTAAAAAGTTAAAATCAATTCTGACGCGAGCGACTGCTGTCGCGTGTCGCTGCATTCCCCCACTCCTTGTACCTAAGGAAGGTAAAATATCGCACACACTTTTACCTTCATTTTAAACAACTATAAAATGCAGTATTGATTTGGTAATTTTTTTGGTAATAGTGTAAACTTAAATCTTTCAATTGGTATAAAAATTTTTTTTTAATATTAATAAATAAATTGTAACGATTAAAAACAAAAATAAAAATTATCTCTCCCCCACCTTGGAATTAGGTGAATTTTTTTCCTTTCAAAATTTCAGAAAAATATTATTAATCGAATACATTTTATCCCGATATTATTAAACAAAAATTGGCTGAGGTACGCTTAATTGTTTATAGCTGAAAATATTACCTCTTTTCTCCCGCTATTTTTATGCAAGTAAACAAAAAAAATCAATTAGTGTATATATGTAAAGAATAGATCTAATCTTCGCAAGTAAAATGAGATCTTGAAAAATGTGATTTCTTCAGTTTCTTGGATTTCTGATACACCACAGCTAAAAGTTAGCTATCCATATAATATCAATTAAGGTTAGCTAAGGTAGCTAACTCTTAGCTATTGCTGCTAATTTTTTTCTCCGTGTAGGTTTGGGTGTGAGTGTAACTCGCACTTGTCAGATTTTTTTAAAAATCCTGATAATGAATAAAATAATGCTTAAAAAGACCTATAAAATGATAGGTCGCAAGATAATTTTCAATTATTTGGTTATGAGAAAATTAATTTAAACAGTTAAAAATTGCAATTTCTTAATTGTTAAATAATTTGTTTAATTTTAATGAAATCACTCTTAAACTTACAGAAAGTATTGCCTTTGAGACCTTTAATGAGTGTCTTAAATTAGACCCCAATTGTATAAATAGTTTTTAAACAAATCTATTTGTTAAGTAAGAACAATGTTTCTTTTCGTGTATCAGAAATCCAAAAAACTGAAGATCAAATTTATCACTTTTGATCGTCTGTACGCGGCCTTAATCGTCCTAATCGCGCAGGTAGACTTCGCATTCGGTATTCGTGGGCTCAAATGGAACCCATCTATGTATTAATATTTAATGTGTCTTATAACATGCATTTTTATGTAGCCAGCTCTCTGTCTATACAAATTTGAATAAAATTATAGGATTTAAATCTGATTTATTTTAATAAAACGGTCTCTTTAAGTTATGTTTGTATTACAGGTTGCTACAATATCCCATGTTTATCGAAGAAGACAATTTCATTTAAGTTTAACAGCCAATGAATTAACAACTATATTACCTGATATGAAAGGTAAACGAAATAGTATTCTCATTCCAACTGAAGACATTCCTCTTCTTCAAGAAATTGCATATATTAAACATAAAACAGAAATTGTGGATTATCTTGAAGACGTCAGAAACAAAGAATTACTTGAATTTGAAAATCTTAAGGTTACTTCTATTAATTAATGACTATTTGTTTGCTAAATAGTAATAATTTCTTCTAATTATTTCCATTTTTTTTACAGAAACAAGGTATGTTGATCGAATGTCAATGTTGTTTTAACGACGAATGTTTACCACGCAGATGTTTTACTTGCGAAAATGGCCATGCTTTTTGTCACACATGTATTTCAAAAGGAACTGCTAGTAAAATGGGTGACGGCCAAAACCATGTGTCTTGCTTTGCAAATTGTGATGGGGAGTTTAGCCTCTCTGTTTTGCAGGAAGTATTACCTCCAATAACATTTAGCATTCTTTTACAAAAGCGACAAGAGGCTGAAGTAATGGCTGCAGGTTTGGAAGGACTTGTATCTTGTCCTTTTTGCCATTTTGCATCAATTCCACCTGCTGAAAGTAAGGTTTTTAAATGTTTGAATCCAGATTGTATGAAAGAAACTTGTCGGTAAGTTACATCTTATATTATACTTAAAGTTCTTGTAATTACTTTTACTTTATTTATGTCCCAATTTGTAAAGATTTAATGTTCTGGAAAATTTAAGTTTTTTTTAATTTCAGAATGTGTAAGGAGTTAAACCATGTTCCATTAAAGTGCGATGAAATTTTAAAAGAAGATCAGGCTCGACTTCAGTTAGAAGAAAGAATGACAGAAGCTCTAGTACGAAATTGTTACAAATGCCAAAAGCCATTTTTCAAAGAAGAGGGTTGCAATAAAATGACTTGTGTTTGTGGTGCCTCCATGTGTTATTTATGTTCAACGCCTCTTGTTAAAGGAGACTATAAACACTTTAATGGTCAAGGAGCTTCCAATGCAAATTTGTATGCAAACATTTTATTTTATATTTTTGTTCGTTGATGTTTTTAGTTTTTAAATATAGTAGGGGAGTAGGCCTCAAGATGGGCAGGGCCCCAAGATGGACGATCCGTATAAATAATTTGTTTAAGGTGACAGCGGCTTATGTTATGTGTTTGTTTTTCTTCTACACATGACAAGTGATTTTGTGTCTAAAAAGTTTTGTTACAGTTTTTTCTTAAGTTGGTTAAGTTATTTAAATTTGTGAGTTACAATATGTACTTAACGTTATAATATTATTTATTTATCGTATAATAATATTCTAAAATGATTTAACTAATATTGTGTTTGTATACAAATTTTTCAATTTATGACTCAAAAAATGGTGTCGTGTACCCTAAGATGTGCAGACACCAATTCTCAATGTATTTATTTTCATATTATCGATTATACACTATTTTCAATAATTTTCTGAGCCACCTAATAGAAATTTTTTATTTTCCGTCATTAAATATGATGGGGACTTATGATAATCCCCCAAAACCCATTATTTCGAATTTTCAAGGAATCCAATTTCACAATCTAGAAAATCCATTTACCAAAAATGTAAAAATTAGAATTTTTGTATAACTGAATTTTTATTATTTCGAATTATTTCTTTATTATATATTTAGTAAAGCGAATTTTTGCTTAATCAAATGCTTATTTGTGAGACTATTTCTCTATAAGGAATCGAAAATTACAGAAATTGTAGTTAATTGATTTTTTAATAGTAAGAATTTTTAATTAATGTACAAGTTGTATAAAAGAATTCTTTTAAAAACGAATAGTTGTTAAAAATAATTATCATTATAAAGAATTTGTTTTTAACAAAATTAATATGCTAAAAAATATTTCTTTAATTCAATTTTCATTTGACACCATTTCTGCAGAATAGAATTTTCATTAGAAAGAATTTCTATTAGCTCTTATTTCTATTTAGTATACTGTCGATTTAATTTAATTTTTACTTATCGACATTTTTGTAAAATATAATAAAAAATTTTCGTATATTTTACATAATCGAACTCTCATAAGACAGAATTTTAATTTATAATAAATGATAGTTTATAGAATAACTATTTAAAAGATTTTCCATTTGTTTTGAATATTAAACATAATAATTAATTTTTAGCCGAATTATGATTTGTGAGAATTTCTTAAAAAAAGAATTTTTACTCCACAGATATTGTCGTAAACTGAATCTTTTAAAATATGAATGTTAATTTAATAGACATTTTTGCGAACTGAAATTTCACTTGGACAAATTTCTGTTAAACAGACTGATCTTTTAATAAACATTTTAAATAATCTAATTTTTGTACAGCAGCAGTTTTAAATAACCTTATTTTCTAATCTCAGAATTTTTATGTAAATGAATTACAGTTTGACAGATTTTATTTACCACCGAAATTTCATTTAACAAAATTTCTATTTAGTTGAATTTACATATATACCAGAATAACAATTCAACAGAAACACCATTTATCAGAATTTTTGTTAAGCACACTGTCTATTTAATAGAATGTTTATTTAATCAAATAATAGTTTTTTATAATTTTAATATGTCATAATTGTTATTTAACCGAATTTATATTTAACCGAATTTATATTTTTCCGATCTTCCATGTAAGATAATAATTATTTGTCATTTATTATTATTTGTCCATTTTATTTAATAGAATTTTAATATAAACGAATGTCCATGCAACCGAAATTTCGTTTGATAGACTGCTCATGAAATCGAATTTTAAATTAATAGAACCACCACGTGACTGAACATTCAACTTACCGACAAGTCATATGGCCGAACTGTCTTTTAACGGAATTCTTCACCACCATCTTTATCTTTTTCCTTTTCTACCTCAAAGCATTAAACAAGGAAGGAAAGGAAGATGGCGGAGAAAAGCTCGGCTAAATGAAAGTTCGTCCATGTGTCTTGTCGGTAAGTTGAATGTTATGTCATGTGAAGGTTCTATTAATTTAAAACTCGATTGCATGGACATTCGTTTATATTAAAATTCTGTTAAATAAAATTGATGACAAATAATTTTATTATCTTACATAGAAGTTCGGAAAAATATAAATTCTGTTAAATATAAATTCTGCAATATATGAAGTCTAAAAATCGGCAAGTACGAGTTACACTCGTACAAAAACCGAGGGCTCCGTACACAAAATTATAAGTATTACAATTGCAAAATGTAATTTTGCATTATTCTGCCCTTGTGATTATACTATTTTATAAACAAATATAAAATATTTCATACATATTTTAGACTCAAAGAGTTCGAATTTAGTACACTGGAGTCTCGATTTAAAGGACATCGATTTAACGGACTCTTAATAAGCTCCTCGAGAAATCCCTCCTTCTTTCAGTAGCGTACACACAAATCTGGCCCCTTAATCATGTAATGCATGTGTAGCAGTAAGTTTGTACCTGAACATTTCAGGGCATCGCGCCCAAAGATGTACAGAGCTGCACCAATCAGAATGCTCGTGACGTCACTCTCGATTTAGTGGACAGACAACCGAACTGTACGTTAAATCGAGACTCCGGTGTATACACGGAAAGAATTAATTTATTAAATTTTATTCAAATAGTCGATGAAACTCAGGACATAGAGACTTTTGTATAAAACTTAAACTTGTCGACTAAAACTTAAAGACAGTCGATTAAAACGTGCAACACGTCGGTGAAAATTTGAGATTGACGTTTTAAAAATAAATTCAAACAACTTTTCAACGAACTTTTTCGTCTTTTCTAGATCGCACACATACCATTTCCTCCCCACCTCATCACTTTCACGTATTATATAGAAACAGATTTACAGAATTCCTATGTTATCCTAATATAAACGCAAATTTTAATTTATTAACGAAAAATCTCGCAACCGGGTTTCGAACGCGAGTTCTAACGCACGACGATACTTGAGACGGCGCCTTATACCCCTCGGCCATTCAAGAATACGCGAGAGTTTTTGGATTGAAATGAGTGACACTTAACTATAGCATAAAAGGCGTTACGTTTGCTCGATTCCTCGACTGTTCAATAAATTTTAAGTGGTAGAGCTCAACGTTTTGAACTATTTCGAACATTTCGAAAACAAACTTTGGTTACTTATTAATCAATTATTTCGCACTCTGTTTTACTACACCAGAATTTAAGTTTAATCAATTGCTTGACGATTCTTTCTATTGTGCTTATGAATAAATATGCAATAATATTCCAAGCTTTATGAAAATGTCTCTATGTCCTGGTTTTCATCGACTTTTGAATATATTTTAATAAATAAATTTTTTCCGTGTACGAATGTATTAGTAAGTGTACTTTAAATGAAAATTATAGAGAACATGATTGTAATAGTGCTGTCAAAGAAAAATCAAGACATTTTAGCCAATAAGGTAAATGTCCCAATTAGTGCACTACTAAGAATTTTACTAAAATAAATAAAGAAAAAATTAGTTTTTAATTCTTCTATGAAAATAATTTTTTGCATTGAAATGAAGCCAATCCTTTTCTGAATTAAAAATGATTTTGATTCAGGTTTGATTATCAAAATATAATAAATTATTGTGTTTTAATGAAATAATGTTACTGTACCAATTTGTGAACATACATGAAAAATGCATGGCGATTGATAGTTTGAAAGTTAAGGAGAGGGGGGGATTTTTTTAAGCATTTTTTTAAAAAAATCTGTTTGTTTTACTCGAAACCACTATGATAACAGCCTGCAACAAGAGTCTCTATAGCTTTTTTTATTTGCCTAAGAGAGTTCAAATTTGGTACACAGATGCATTGTCATGTGTAGATTACAGGAAAATTATAAAGATCTTGATGGTGATAGCCCTGTCAAGAGAATAGCAAAAGTTTTCAGACAAAAAAAACAAAATTTCTTAAAAATCTTGTTATTTCCTTGACAACGTTATGAGCATCCCTAGAATCATGTTTTCTATCATTTTCCTTTAATCTACACGTGAAAATACATATGTGTGCCAAATTTGAACTTTCTATGTCAAATAGTTTGATGGCTAGCGGGGGGGGGGGGGGGGTACGATTTTCAACCAAGTCTTTCCAATAGGGTTCCGTGCGTACACTTGTGGCGTACGGAAAATATAAATTCTGTTGAATAACAATTATGTCATTTTAAAATTATAAAAAACTATTATTTGATTAAATAAACATTCTATTAAATAGACAGTGTGCTTAACAAAAATTCTGATAAATGGTGTTTCTGTTGAATTGTTATTCTGGTATATATGTAAATTCAACTAAATAGAAATTTTGTTAAATGAAATTTCGGTGGTAAATAAAATCTGTCAAACTGTAATTCATTTACATAAAAATTCTGAGATCAGAAAATAAGGTTATTTAAAACTGCTGCTGTACAAAAATTAGATTATTTAAAATTTTTATTAAAAGATCAGTCTGTTTAACAGAAATTTGTCCAAGTGAAATTTCAGTTCGCAAAAAAACTATCATTTATTATAAATTAAAATTCTGTTTTATGAGAGTTCGATTATGTAAAATTTACGAAAAAGTTTTATTATATTTTCCAAAAATGTCGATAAGTAAAAATTAAATTAAATCGACAGTATACTAAATAGAAATAAGAGCTAATAGAAATTCTTTCTAATGAAAATTCTATTCTGCAGAAATGGTGTCAAATGAAAATTGAATTAAAGAAATATTTTTTAGCATATTAATTTTGTTAAATACAAATTCTTTATAATGATAATTATTTTTAACAACTATTCGTTTTTAAAAGAATTCTTTTCTACAACTTGTACATTAATTAAAAATTCTTACTATTAAAAAATCAATTAACTAAAATTTCTGTAATTTTCGATTCCTTATAGAGAAATAGTCTCACAAATAAGCATTTGATTAAGCAAAAATTCGCTTTACTAAATATATTATAAAGAAATAATTCGAAATAATAAAAATTCGGTTATAAGTTTAAGAATTGTTATATGATGTTTATTTTTATTTACCACATTTTTCTGAGATTTCGAAGAAGATGTCCATTTTGGGGCCACTTTTTTTAGATCGAAAATTTTAGCAATTATAAAAAATGTTTTAAAAAATGTTTATGTTGAAAAAAAAATTTTATACCTGTGGCCATAAGTTACCTAATATATTGTACTTTTATACGATATAAAACCATTTATTATATCTTACTCAGTTTGGATACTAGAGCATTGAATCGAAACTATGTCCATCTTGGGGCCCTCTCCCCTATATTACCACCCAAGGCCAGAAAGTTAGATTACCTGGTGTGTGTGATATAAAGGCCGAGGCAAAGACGAGGCTTTTTATAGCGCACAACAGGGCATCCAACTTTCTTGCCGTATGTCGTATACGATTTTTTCTTTGACCCCAGCCAAAAGTACGTTGAAAATCTAAAGAAAATATTTAAAATAGCGTTGACAGTCGTTGACGCTTGCTAACTTGCTGTCAACCATATTTGTTTACTATTTTTAATTTTGCGGCCTGCGTCAGCGCGCTCTACTGGCCACCTTACAAATCGTATCGCAAAATATCCGAGACAATTATTATTTATTGTTTTGTTTCATTTTGACTGATAATTTAAAATATATTTTTAGTTATTTTAAGTAATATAAAAATTTAGTGACTGATATGATTCTTGCCTGGAAGGTTATGATTAAGAATAGACAATGATTTTATTCATTTTTTGTGAATATTGTTCTGTTATTAAATTACACACATTTCCAGTCAAAAGTCACAACACAGGCGCTATGATAAGCTTTGTTTTGATACCCAGCTACAGAATCTCGTAGCCAATCAGAGCGCACAAGAGTTTGAGCAGACCGCAAAAGTCGCTGTAAGTGGAGCGAAATTTTTCCGGATAGAGCGTACTTTCGGATAGGGATGAAGAAAACTGTTTAACTTTATTAAGGGGAAATTCCAGTGATTTTAAGCTTTTTTTCAAAGATTTTTTTTTATAGTAAAAAAAATATTCATTACATAAATTTTTTTTACAATAAAATAAAACTCTTAAAGTAATTAAAAACATCTTTTTTTTTTTTCAATAGAGTCTTAGAAAATGGCTGCCGAATGTGGTCCTCTCTAAAAGTTGTTTACACTTTTTTTTCTGCAATGGTTAATGTGAAATAAACAAATTAAATAGTTTCTTATACTGTACCATTTTGGCTATCGTGTAAACTACGATAAAAATATTTATTGAAAAATAACCGAATGACAGACTTTTGAATTTTTTAACCATAATTTTGCAACTTAAATTGTTAATAACTTTTTTAAATATTAATGGATCTTAAAAATCCTAGTTTACACGAAAACTACACATTCAAGAAGCATGCTGTCCAAATTTCAAGTTATTTCGTTGAATAGTGTCAAAATAAGAATGTAAACAAGTTGAAGATATGCAGTTTCGAGAAAAATGAGTTTAAAGTTTGAAGGACCAAATGTACAGAAATTTAACTGAAAGTTCGGCAATCTTTTTAAACAGTAAAGCACAATAAGAAAAATTTATATTACTAGTTATATACATATAACCCTTCTAATGTAACAATATACATTTCTTATAGTTTAAGAACTGCTCTTTCAAGCGGTGCACCAGAAAAACTGTAAATTTAAAAATTAACATACTACAGTTAGTTAATTAATAAAAAATACAAATTTTCGAGGTTTTTTTTTACTTCAGATTATTTTTCCCGTCTTTTTAGATAATTATACTAACCAAAAATGGACAAAAAATAATTTCGAGTTTTTGAAAAAAATTCACTGTAATCTCCCCTTAATAATAAATGAGCATATAGTTGTAAATTTTATTTCATATTATTTTAAGGTGTCCACTTTGGACTGACAACCGTCGATTGAATGCAGAAGTAGTAAGAAAAGTCGCAGAATTTACGGAAAATGAACTCAAGAAAAAAAATCCCAATTTAAAAGTCAACACTAAAGCAATTTTACCAGCTTTACCACCAAAAACTAGAGGACCTCATGATGATATTCCCAATGCAAATGCATTACCGGTTAGTAATGAATGTAATAGATAATGTAGCGAGAAATGTCAGTGGCTTTAGGGTCAGGTTTATTAAAAAGCCAGATTTTACTCTTTTTTTAATTTATTCTCCAAATGTTTCGCCTTATTGTTATTCTTATCCGCTGTTGATCCATCCGTTCTGGATGGTAATCAGAAGCATGATTCATTTGCTGGAGACTTTATTCTGTTATCCTGTTTTTACACTGTTGTTCTTAAGCCGATGTTCTTAAGCGGTGTTCGAGTACGTTGTTGGATGATTTTTTAGAGCTACCGAGTAAGATCTTATAATGAACAATGCTGCTGAACCAGATTTGGAGAGTTCAGAAGAACAGCTTTTTGCATGTGAACCGCCAATGTATTAGCTTGATACTTGCAGCTAGATATCTTCTTTAATTGGCTCACAAATGAAACTCGCATCCCTCCTAAACAACCTAGTATAAGAACAATTATTCGGACATTTTAGCCTCCATATAATCTACTCAATTCAAACAGAAGGTCTTGATACTTTGTCTGTTTCTCATCCTCCTTCTGCGTGATATTACTGTAAGCAGGTGCTGAAAACTCTATAACACAAATGACCTTACTTTTATGGTCCTGGAGCACTATATCAGGTTTAGTGGCACTGATACGATAAGTGGTGGAAAAAGAAAAATGCCAGTAGATCTTACACTGATCATTTTCCAGGACGGACTCCTGATCTCCTGGGACATACGGTAAGATGGGTTTCTTATCCATACCATATTGGTTTTGAAGGTAATAGTACAACACTTGAGCGCAGCATTTTGTCATTTTATATATCAGTAACACGTATACTTCGGGCATGCACTTAGAATATGACTAAGTATTTTTGGGTATTGCTTGCACACACGACAGTTCTTCGCTTGGGTGGTAAACCATACCATTTCAGACCCGCGTTGAAAACTATACCATTCCGCTAGTGCACTGGAAAACATACCGTTTCGTAAAAGAGTTGGAAACCATACCATTTCGGGGAAAGGGGTTTTTTGTTTTATTTTAGGTTGGCAACTCTAACAAGAATTTTTAAAGAAACTTGTAAATAATTTCCAAGATAATTTTTTTATTACTTATTAATACTATTTTTTTAAAATTTGAAATTCTGTGAAAAAATGTCGGATAATTAGCTCAGCGGGGATTCGAACTTGGATCTTGCAATTGACGCCTGACTGCTCTAAAGTCACTAAGCTACAGAGGTCCATGTTAGATACAATTTCACAGATTTGTCGCCTCATTCGGCCATGATATATATATATATAGACACTTATATATTTTAAAGATTTAATTTCAGTAATTCAACTTTTCCCAAAATTTTTCCTGAACCTGTGCACTAGCTAACCTGTGCGGATGATGTTAATTCGGATTCCAAATGGGGGCTAACCATCCTCGTCAGCTGTGGACGACATAAGTTCTGGGAGGAATAGGACACTCCTGCCTTCTTGGTTTCGAAGTTGGTGAGGAGTATGCTTGATCTAGGGTTGGCGCCTGATGGACCGGTTGTCTGTTTGATCTAACCAACTATACCTAACACAATCTAAGGTTCCACACTGTGCCGAGAGATGGATGGCACCAGGGTTACAAAATTCGCCATAAAGGTGCCGGGGATGGTGCGAACGTTGTCCAACCTACGTGCTCTTCAATTTGGCGTATGTAAAGTGCAGGCGCCGGTTGCTGATGCCGGGGGCCTGGGCGGTGGACGCACTGTCGTCGCCAGTGACACGTTCGGAAGTGTCGCGAGCGGTGCTAGGATACCGGGCGCCCTCATAGTGCACACTGGGCCAGGAGACCCGGTTTTCTGGACAAAAGTCGACTTTTTTAACTTTATCTTTTTTTAAAGTAGTTTATGTTATTTTAATTAGTGATATTTTTGGCTTTTATTTTGTAAATTATTCAGTAATTTGTAAAAATCTGATAGGTTAATGACTATGTAAAGTTTAAAAATATTTAAAATTTTCTGTTGCAGTTTTCGTTGAATTACTTTATATTTCAGAAAATGGAGTTAATATTTTTTAATCGTTACTTCATGACATCTAACCTTAGTCTCAAACTAGGAAAAAAACCAATAACTAATTATTGGATATTATATTTTCACACAATTTTAACACTATAAAAGATAAAAATGAGCACAATTTGCGGAAAGGACAATATTTGATTCAAGGGTTCCCCAACTTTTTGAAAAGTTGTACATGTTTATGTATTCTTTGTTATACGTACTTTAAGCTTAATATGCTCATTTTTGCTCGAATTCATAAATTTACTTTAAAAATATAAATAATGATGTTTATGATCGCCTCACAGCATGCCACACACCTGAGGTCGGGTGGCTAAGAAGTTTTTTATTTGTATTTTGTAAAAAATACTTAAATTTATCAAGATTTATTGTACTTAGTATAAATTCAATAAATTATATTAGATACTGAGTAAATTTAGTTAAAACTATTAATTAAAAACTGTTTAAACAAATACTTTTTGTTATTTACCAACTTTTTACACAATGCACTTAGAAAGATGCAGTTTCCTCTTAATTTTGCAATTTATCGACGCGGTAATTACAGATAAAAATTAAACATGAAATTGTTATTTAAACAATTTTTAAACAAATTATTATTGTTATTTTCCAATACAATGCACCTAGAAAGATGTAGTTTTTTCCTTCTTTTGAAATTTACCGAATTACTGCGCATCGTCAAACTGCATTGTCTAAAAAGTAAGTAAATAATAATAATTCCTTTAAAAATTATTTAAATTATATGTTCATTTATAATCGTTATCGGTAATTATATAAAATTCGGTAAATTACAAAATTAGAAAAAAACTGTATTTTTTATATGTATTGTGTAAAAACTTAGTAAATAACAAGAATTATTTGTTTAAAAATTATTTAAATAATAATTTTATTGTTTATTTTTATGCATAATTATATAAAGTACGGTAAATTGCACAATTGCGAAAAAAAACTGCATCTTTCTAGGCTAATTATATAAAAAATTTGTAACTAAGAAAAAAATTTGTTTAAACAATTTTTAATATTAGTTGTTACCAGTTTAACTTAATTTTTTCTTTTATTTATTGATTAGTACTAACTAAAGTTAAAAAATAGAGAAGTTTTAAAATGGCTACTACTCTCTCTGTTCATTTAAAAAAGTAATGATTTGTCAATAATAAGTTGCTTAAACAAATGAAAAATTCAACGTAAAATTATTAAAATACAAAATTTTGTTAATACAAAACAATATTACCCCTATCCTACACAGAGGATAGGGGGACTCACACAGAAAACTCCCCGAATGTGAGAGGACAGAGGAACTCACACAGAAAACTCCCTGAATGTGAGAGGATAGGGGAACTCACACAAAAACCTCCCCGAATGTGAGAGAATAGGGGGACTCACACAGAAAACTCCCTGACTATGAGAGGATAGGGGAACTCAAACAGAAACCTCCCCGAATGTGAGAGGATAGGGGAACTCACACAAAAACCTCCCCGAATGTGAGAGAATAGGGGGACTCATACAGAAAACTCCCTGAATGTGAGAGGATAGGGGAACTCACATAGAAACCTCCCCGAATGTGAGAGGAAAGGGGAACTCACACAAAAACCTCCCCGAATGTGAGAGGATAGGGGGACTCACACAGAAAACTCCCTGAATGTGAGAGGATACGGGAACTCACACAGAAACCCCCCCGAATGTGAGAGGAAAGGGTAACTCACACAAAAACCTCCCCGAATGTGAGAGGATAGGGGGACTCACACAGAAAACTCCCTGAATGTGAGAGGATAGGGGAACTCACACAGAAACCTCCCTGAATGTGAGAGGATAGGGGAACTCACACAAAAACCTCCCCGAATGTGAGAGAATAGGGGGAATCACACAGAAAACTCCCTCAATGTGAGAGGATAGGGAAACTCACACAGAAACCTCCCTGAATGTGAGAGGATAGGGGAACTCACACAAAAACCTCCCCGAATGTGAGAGAATAGGGGGACTCACACAGAAAACTCCCTGAATGTGAGAGAATAGGGGGACTCATACAGAAAACTCCCTCAATGTGAGAGGATAGGGGAACTCACACAAAAACCTCCCCGAATGTGAGAGGATAGGGGGACTCGCACAGAAAACTCCCTAAATGTGAGAGGATAGGGGAACTCACATAGAAACCTCCCCGAATGTGAGAGGAAAGGGGAACTCACACAAAAACCTCCCCGAATGTGAGAGGATAGGGGGACTCACACAGAAAACTCCCTGAATGTGAGAGGATAGGGGAACTCACACAGAAACCTCCCCGAATGTGAGAGGAAAGGGTAACTCACACAAAAACCTCCCCGAATGTGAGAGGATAGGGGGACTCACACAGAAAACTCCCTGAATGTGAGAGGATAGGGGAACTCACACAGAAACCTCCCTGAATGTGAGAGGATAGGGGAACTCACACAAAAACCTCCCCGAATGTGAGAGAATAGGGGGACTCACACAGAAAACTCCCTCAATGTGAGAGGATAGGGGAACTCACACAGAAACATCCCCGAATGTGAGAGGATAGGGGGACTCACACAAAAACCTCCCCGAATGTGAGAGGATAGGGGGACTCACACAGAAAACTCCCTGAATGTGAGAGGATAGGGGAACTCACACAGAAACCTCCCTGAATGTGAGAGGATAGGGTAACTCACACAAAAACCTCCCCGAATGTGAGAGGATAGGGGGACTCACACAGAAAACTCCCTGAATGTGAGAGGATAGGGGAACTCACACAGAAACCTCCCCGAATGTGAGAGGATAGGGAAACTCACACAAAAACCTCCTAGATAATTAAAAGAGGTGTAGACAGATTGGTAATCTGCGACCTCAAAAACCCACGAGTAAAAAGTTTTAAGCAAATCTATAGTCTTTTTAGATTTCATGTCCGCCATATTGGATCCGCCATTTTGAATTTTGAAAATTCGTCTACAGATTCGTAATCAGCGACCCCAAAAACCCCCGAGTGAAAAGTTTCAAGCGAATATAAACATTTTTTTAAATTTTGGACGCCATATTGGATCCACCATTTTGAATTTTAAAAATTCGACATCAGATTCGTAATCAGCGACCCCAAAAACCCCCGAGTAAAAAGTTTTAAGCATATCTATAGTCTTTTTAGATTTCATGTCCGCCATATTGGATCCGCCATTTTTAATTTTGAAAATTCGTCATCAGATTCGTAATCAGCGACCCCAAAAACCCCCGAGCGAAAATTTTCAAGCAAATCTTTGCACTTATTCGACTTTTAGCCAAAAATCGGGTTTCCTGGCCCAGTGTGTAGTGTACAAATGCCTTACCCACACTTTGGAGCTCTGTGTGGGTGGACCGTTTTCTCTAAGACTCGTGGGACTCATGGCAGATTCCCATTTTGAAAAAAGCAAAAAAAAAAATAGGCGCTCAGGTGGGAGTGGAGCAGCTTCGACGGCATCGAATGCTGCTAGCCAGGACGAACAAATGCCAGGTCCATTGCATTTAACAGTGGATGAAGGTCGCAGGTCCAAGGCGAGGAAGCGCGGCGAGCGTCAGCAGCTATGGCAGCGCATTTAGCAACGCTACAGCTGAAGACCTCGAGTTACGCGAGAGGGACCGAGAGGAGTGCCAGAGGTTGCGCTCAGACGAAGGCAGGATTTTCTCCTTAATGAAAACAGAACTTGGGGTCATGCTGGAAAAGCTAAAGGTCCAGAGAAATGTTGCGGCGAAGATCCAAAGCGGTCTGAAGAAATTCGGACAATGTATCTCCGACCTCAAGGACAAGCATGAGGAGGCTGCGCAAGCAGACCTCAAGTTCTACGAAGGGGATAAGATTACCGACGAGGCCAGGCAGGAAAAAAGAAGGATTCGAGAGAAGTTCCAGGCTAGGGCTATGCAAGACCTAGTCTTGGAATGTAAAAGAAAACGTGCAGAGGAGGAAAGTGACGGTTCTGGGCCCCAACAATCGAGGTGTAAAGCTCGCGGTCGTTGTGACAGACCGTCAGGAGGCCGAAAGGCTCGAGAGCCTTGGCAGACGCAAGGTAGGGTTTATGTTCTGCCTTATTAGAAGAAGGACCATGGTCACCAGGTCACACTGGTGCTTGGGGTACGGCCATAGGAAGGCCTAATTTAAGGGGGTCGACAGATCCTCCGCATGTTTCAAATGCGGAGAGTGTGACCACACTCTTGCAAATTGCACGAAACCCCCTTGCTGCTACCTGTGCAAGGAGGCAGAGCCTGACGGACCAAATACGTGCCACGTACCTGGTTCGGGAAAGTGTGCCGTCTTCAGGAAGCACGGTGTGTCTGAACCAACTTTAAATGACCACTTTTTTGATTTCAAATTTTTTTCTTGCATTCGACTCAGAAGTGTAAAAATAGTGTGTAAAATAATTTTCAGCAAAATCCATCGAGCCGTTTTTAAAAAAAGTGATCTTTTGTGTTAAAAAATCAATTTTTTGAGAAATTAAATGTGGTGAACATATTATGTCGATTAATTAATTAAGAAAACAGAAAGATTATTAACCCTAGACAGTACAACATAGCTGGCTCATACGTAAAAGTACAACTGGTGTGGAAAACTACCTCAAAATAAGGGTGTTTTTAGCGGGTCGCAGAACATCGCCACCCTCGCATAACTCTAGTACGGGCTACAGGGTACCTGAAGGAAGGTTTTCACATCCTACGCAAAAAAAAAAGTTGATATAGTAGGTTTCTTGAATGCACGAATTGTGTAGGAGCTTACTCATGATTAACGAAAATGGTTCTACATCAAAAATTCTATGAAAATTTGAATTAATACTGTTTTTTATTTTATATAACATACAATACTTATTTTTAATTCATTACGAGAAAATACATTTTTTATAACCAAATTATCGTTTATAAGGTAAAACTACCAATTATGAGACGGTCATTTCGGTACTTTTTGAAATTAGGCTCATTTAAACAATTATGTTAAAAAAATAACACCAAATTATTTTTTTTATTAGAAGGAGGTATATTTCAAGTTGTAAGAACAGAAACTAAAAACTTATTTTGCATTATAGAAAAAAATAATGATAAAATAGTGGCTTAGAAATTTGTACCTATTATGAGACATGATTTTTAAGGTGTACCTGTGTCCCATACTTTTTGCCCTTATTATGGGACAAGGAAAAACTTGATATCAAAATTAATTAATTTATATAATTAATATGATAACAGATTAAAATGAATAAAATAAGACGCCACCATTAAATTTAGTACAAAGTTTTATTAATTTTAAGTAAAATTTTTTAAATTTATAACTGTTGATAATAAACTACATGAAAATAATGAACAAGTTGAAAGACTAGAACAGAATAATTTTTTATATAATTATTCACTAAGAACCAAAACTCTTTTTTCTTGTTGCAATTCCTTTTTTGCTGTACCATTTTCTTTTTTTATTTTCTTTGCTTCTTCTTTTGAAAGATGAAGTAATATTAAATATTATTTAATGCAATTTTTTTTACCTTTATTACTATTTTCTTTGTTAGTAACGTCATGATCCAAAATTTTACAATTTGAGAATGTTGTATTACCGTATTTTATTGAATTTTGAGATTTGTCGTCTAAATATAACAAATTTTAATTAATCAAATATTTAAATTTTCAATACTAAAACTTATAAAAATTAAAATTAATACCTTTAAGTAAATAAGCAGAATCAAGTCCAGATTCTGTATTAGATAAAATTATTATACTTTGAATTGGCTCTGTGGTGGTCAACTGCAGAGTAACTTTATCTTTATTTTCCTCGACAGTAGCATAAAATTTGCAATTTAAGAAGACAGCATTATAGTTTATAGAGTCTTGAGATTTCCCACCTAAATGGAAAAAATTCAATTTTATCAAATAGTTAAATTTTCAATAATAAAACTTATAAAAAATTTAAATTAATACCTTCAAGTAATTTAGCAGAATCAAGTCCAGATCCTGTATTAGATACAATTATTTGATTTTGGTTTGACTTTACGGTGGTATTGTTGATTAAAATATCTCTTTCGTTATCTTTAATAACAATAAAATATTTGGAAAACTTTGTTCTCGCTAATCGAGAGGCACTGCGAATGGTTGGTCTTTCTGCAACTGCCTTTACAGCTTTTTTCAACCAATCTGCTGAATAATTTTTTCTTCTTAAAATAATTATTTTTTCTCTCCTATTTACTCATAGAGTAAAGCCCTTTTTCTTGTTCCTCTTAGTTTTAACATTTTTATTATTATTTTTTCTTTTTCTTGAAATCATCTTCCTCATTTTGCTAAAAACAAAAAATTAAATAGACATTAATTTTGTTAATTTTCACAAACTAAATAAAATATATGGTTCACATACATTATTCGCAAAAGAAATCTGCAGGTTATGATAGGTGAAGTTATAATATTTTTAATTTTTAATTAGATTTAATTATGTTATGTCCTGAGGGGACAATTTACAGATACAAAAATCTTTATTATTTTAAATCCTGTTTTATTTACGAAGCAAAAGGCTTCGAACTAAGGGAACAGGAAAGGAAGGTGTTTTGAACAATGTATAGTATAGTTAAGTTAATGTTTTATTTTCAATTGTACAAAGAGAAGAATCCTGACAGCTGAGAGAAACAATCTTGACTCGAGGATTTGGTAATTCACTGAAACAATGAATGTTTGGTTAAAATGGAATAAGGTATACGAATGGATAGGAACAACAAAATTTTGTACATGTCTTACCTTGATATGTATATTGTAGTGGATCTTGTAGACGAGAAACAGTGATTTAGAGAGGCAGGTCAGTTCGGGAAGATTACACTGCGTTATCTTACACCAGTACAAGTGGAGGCGCTATGCAATGTCAGGCTAGAAGGCTGGCAGAGGCTGACTTCCTTGTTCTCGGTGGATGATTTTATCAGGCGATGCGGGTCAAGACCTTAGATAAAATTTGGAGACTCGGAGAGACGTGAATCCGGAGCTCGAAGAAAGAAAGCCGAGGAGTTGATAATTTGTGTTTTTCGGAAGGAATTGATGCGGACTTCGATTTCGTCTGACAAACTAACTAACAACTGACTAACTATTGGGTAACTACTGCGTAACAACACTGAGAGACAAAACTAAAACATAGACTGAGCTCGTGGTGGTCCACAGCCACTATTTATGTAAAATCCCTCAATTTTCACTCCTCAGAATTATACATTACGCAGCTTCCCCTTGTTTCCTCCAAAAATGTACATTGAGTTTTAAGTTCTCCCTTTCTGCTCGACTACAATATTTCTATCCACGGTTGTCATTCTCTTCTTCGCTTGATTACAATATATTTTTTTTCACGATTGTCATTCTCTTCTTCGCTTGACTACAATATTTCTTTCTACGGTTGTCATTCTCTTCTTCGCTTTTCTACAATATTTCTTTCCACGGTTGTCATTCTCTTCTTCGCTTTTGTACAATTTATAAAATAGTGAATTTACAATATAATTATTATTGATGTTTATAATAAAGAAAGTGTACTAGGTCACGATGACGTGACACCTCCCCCCTTTTAAATTCGGAAAATGGGAATGCAAGTGATAATTTTCCGAATTCAAAGATTGAGTAAGTTTAGAATACTCCGAATTTAATGATCTGAGGGAGTATGTCACTTTAAAGATTTTGTCACGACATATTAACAATGTTTAGAGAATTTTACAAAATACTGGAACTAATAATATTTATTCGAAGACAGTAATGTTAATAACATTCAAGCTTAAATATTGTAGCTTGAAGTAAGAGAAAAAAAATTGGCATGTGTAATATTTTCTTGGAATTGTTTTCGAGGCAACTGAATCTTAAACTTTTACATAAAAACTAGAGATAGTATTTAATTTGATCATTTATTTTATTAACATGAAGAGAGTAAAAATTGTCGCAGTTAAAAAAACGCGTACATTAAGATAACACAAGTATGTTCGCTTGCGTACGTTTGGACGCTCCTTCCCCCCTTATGAGAAGAATACGAAAGAGGAGCTTGAGTATTCGATAAGCGATAAATTTACGGAGTATTTCGTATATTTATAATATAAGTGAGATGACATGATAATTTATTACTTAGCGTCAATTTTTTTTTAGAATTTGATAACATTGTGTTGAATATCGTTTACTAATTAGAGAAAGAGGAAGATAGATATAAATAATTTTTAATATTCTTTGATTCTAACTATTTATGACAATATTATCATTATTATGAGTAGATCGGTCCAAATAATAATTTTCCCAAAAGTATCTTTTGAGAATTTCGAAATGTTTTTCGATTCTAATATTTTCGAAAAAAGTACCATCAGAGTAGAGTGCTCAAATATTAATTATGAAATACTTGTTTAATTAAATGTTTTGCATAAAAATCTAAAGCCATTGTCAGAACAATAAGACAATGCTTAAAAAAAAGGAATTATTAATATGTTCGACGTACATTGGTCGAGGTGGCACATTAATATAATTTAGTAAAGAAATTAGTTAATTTGTTCGATATTTGTTAATATGGTGAATATAATCATTATAACTAGATTTATAAGGCGTAGCATACATTTTACTGGATTATATTAGGTAAAAGTATTGGTCGTATACTTTTAGTCCTGAAGTTGTATAAAAATTTTACTGTTTATAATACTGCTTGGTAATGAAAGTTTCAATGAAAGATACTATCTAAATAAAATTACAATAATATACCTCTCCCGGAGATATAATTTTGATATAATAAACATCAAATTGCTATAAGTTTTGAACACTACAATACTGCAAGCGATGCAGTTTAAATGAACAAGCGTCAAAGATAGCGATCAATAACAATTAATTCTGATAAAATAGTTAGATAAAAATGTCAAAGTGTTTGATATTTTGTCTTTGAAATTATTTCAAAGAGTTTAGAATGTTTTTTAAATTTTAACATAGCCGTATGTATGCCTCCAAATAAAAAAAACATTCATTTTGCAAATGACGGGAAAGACATAGATCTTTTATTGAAGAATAATGCAAAAAAGAAATCGAGTAATGATTTTCTCGATTACCTGTGAATAATTACAGTTACTCGTACATTGGATATCACTTAGAACAGGCTGAATTGTATGAGCAATTTGGTAAAAAATATAACCAAATTTAAAATGCATTCAAGTCAAGATCATAAACGCACGTTTAAACGACTTATTAATAGATTTACAGAAATATTGACGCTTATTGCTTTGAACTGTTCTGAAAGCGCACTTAAATTAAATAAGTTAGAACAATTCTTGAAAGACAATATAAGTGTTTTAACTGATCATAGAGCACGCAACTGTCTAGATATTATTTAGATAGCTCCGTATTATGGAGAGAATGGATTTGTGTTGAACCAAGTACAAAAATTGGCGAATGAAAATCTGTTGACTTTCATTTAAGTCGTAAAAAGGTTTTAGAACATGAAAAACCATTACTTTACTGTTCTTAAAAGGATTACATTTTCGTTTTTCGAGACTATTAGTACTCTTTGTACAACTTTCCCTTGGTTACGAAAGGTGGCCACATTGTTAAAAGGAACTTAAAAACGGAAGTACCTATTTATTTTTACTTCTTGCACCAAAAGATTATGATAGAGATTTATCACACTCACACAGAGATAATAATAGGAGTAAATTATTGACATTAATATATGTATTAGATTACGATAATTGTGTTAGAGTGCCTGTATACGCATAAAAGGACACAAAGTTTGTGTTTGCTTAAAATTTTGTGATTTTGGCACACACATTTCAACTAACATTGTTTATGATTTCATAGGTTTTCTTAGTATAACATTTAGGTTTATTCCTTGCTAGTGTTTTATGATTTTTATTTCGACATATTTCATTCAATTAGAAACATGTTTATTCAAATAGAAAAATATTCAGCATTGAAGAAAAAATTTCGAAGTGAACTTCCTTTTTTTTTTACATGAAAGGTGTTGATTTTTTTTTTTTTTAGTTTTTATTCTCAGAGGAAGGTAAATATTACGATTATATAATTCAATATTTTGCATATATGACTGCAATAATTTTATAATTAAATGAATTTATGGTTATATATAGGTTATTATTTTTCAATGAAGATATAAATTTATAAGTTCATATTACTTTGATTAGTTGTGACTCATCGCATTTAGTCCTATATGAATAATTATTATTAAAAATTAATTAAGTAATGATACGCAGGAGCTTTATAATATAATATTGATTGTTGTTTATTATTGTTGCTGAATTCTAGCGTAAAGATATCTAGAAGCACATATAGAAGTATAAATTATTACATGTTACATGAGGTGGATATAGAGTTAGTTAATCTGGATAACTTTTTATTGTTCCCGAGTTTATTTATTGATAATAGAGCGAATGTTATTTAATTCAAATATATTTAAAATGCTTTATTATGCGTCCCTAATTTTACGCTCTAGAATTCGGTTCCAATCCATGTAGTCCTTATTTCTTTTTTTTCTGTTACATCTAGAGGCTGTGTGAAACCTTGAGTAGCACCTTTGACATGAATTTAACCATTTGAACAATTTTGTTTTTTCAAGATTTTCGTTTTGAATTAATTCACTTTCGGTATAAGACTCAATAAATTCATATCTTCTCAGAATCCTATCAAGCATCTTTTGGGCTAATTCATTTTTGGTCTCTATAATTCTATCTTTATTTCGTACGACTATTTTCAGATAGTCTGTCTCGATTGCAATGGAGCAAGACGCGATTTCCGTCATTCCCATCGGATTTGGTATTATGTAATGTGGTTTTGAAAAGCCGTATTGAATACTCAGATTCTCTAATTTTGTGATTGGACAGTTGATATTTGTGTCCATCTAAAAAAAAGGAAAATATTTGCTTTTGTCAATAACTATATTTAATTATATAGTTACTTGTGTAACGATGTTCAATCTTAATTTGGAGAGTAATTTGCAAAAAGAATTCTAAAGAAAAGAAGCGATAAGATTGAAATTCGTTTCTAAGAAGTAATAATAAAAGTGGGGTGTTTAGGGCAGTAGGAATTACCAAGAAGTTATATTTCAGCTACTTGACCTATGGGTCATATGAAAACAATTTGAAGATTTGGCGCAAAAATGGACCATAAATTTTCGTATTTTAGATAATAAAATATATTCATTTTATCTCCCACTATTTTGTTCTCTCAGCTTCCTGTATTTAAAGAATTAGATTTTGATTTTTGACTTAGTTCTTTCTAAATAGTCGCAGAGATTTTAACATGAGCAATTTACAAGAATTTGATAATATTTTTGCGGGAGTGAGTGATGACGCGTTTCGTCAGATAATGCGTAGGGTAGAAAGTGAAAATGTACCTGCTTTTGATTTTAATGTAATTGTTCTGGATAATGGTCAAAGTTCTGATAATTTTGTGAAAGAAACTGAACATGAGGTATTGAACTGTGATAATGTTGCTATCGGAACCCAGTTTATGGGTGCTTCTGGACTCGTACAAGAGAGTAATGTTATTTCTGACGAAAATACGATGGTGGGAAAAACAGATGAAAAATTGTCTCAAAATATTATAATGGATTCTAAGCACACCTGTCCTGAATGAAAAAAAAGTTCTTCCCCGATGCCGAAAGAAAACTCTTGCATATTTTGAATCCTTTCGATTCAAAGAAACAAAATTTTAAAGGTACAAAATCGTATCTGATCCTCCTGACCGTTTTTTATAATTTTAATGTACATTTAGTGCAGTATAATGAAAAAATTTTAGGTTATGTTATGTTTAATATGATGTATGTTCACATGTTTCTTGTTTTATAAAAATTCACTTCACTTCATAGAGGCATATTTCATTTGTTAATAGGACCATATTGTATTTTGAGCATCGTTTTTGAACAATTAATTCGTATTTATAAACGATTAATTTTTAAATTATTATCTCTTTGTTCATATAAATAGTTGTTAATATGTCCTTTGGGACTGATTTAAACAAATTTTATTAATTATAATGCACTAAACGAACATCAAAAGTAATGAAAAACAGTCAGGAGGATCGGATATGATTTTGTACCTTTAAAATTTTGTTTCTTTGAATCGAAAGGATTCAAAATATGTAAGAGTTTTCTTTCGGCATCGGGAAAGAACTTTTTTTTCATTCAGGACAGGTGTGTAAGCGGCGTATATCTAATGAAGATTTTAATGAGGGTTCTGATTCATCTATGGCATTTATAAAAAAAATGTCTTTAGAAGTTCCTGCTGTTGACTATTATCAGTGTGGCGCATCGACTTCGAGTAGTTCTGTCAGTTATCAAGAATTATTTCCTTTGGAAAAACCGGATGTTTTGAGATATGGAATGACTCATAATCTGAAGAAAAATTTAAAGACTTTAGAAACTCAAAAGAAAATTGTTTTTGAGAATATAATTTTAAGCAAAGTTAAATTGGAATATGTTTTTCCTTTATCGAGAGGTGACAGGGTTGGGAAGCCAATAAGTAACTATCGAATTTGGAGGGAACGCAAATGTGGAAAAACGATTTTTAGTTATTTTGGTGGAAAAAAGGTATATCTGCCGAAGTGGTGGAGTTGTTTTCAGAGGAGAATTCAACAGTCTATATATAGTCAATTGAAAGAACAGGTGGATTTTCAAGGACTGCCTGGAGTGTTACTATTGGGTGACCTTTTTTGCATTATTGATGGAGATTAATTGAAACAGGTAATTTAAATCATTTACTTTATGTTTTAATGTTAATTTGGGTAGTTTCAAAAAAAAAAAATTTTTTGTTTACTTTTCAATAAAGAAATCTTAAATTTTAATTATTTGTTCAATTTTTAATTCTTTTCATTATTATTATTATTATAATTTTCAATGTTTTATTATTTTTTCAATTAATTTTTTAAATTTTCAGTTATTATCTCTTTAGACTATTGTAACCAATTTTTATGTTTTAAACAATTTTTCAATTACTTTCCTTAATTTGGCATTATTTATTTATTTATTTATTATTTTCAATTATTTATCCGAAATTTCAATTTTATTCACCAATTTTCGTTATTTTTGCGATTTTTTTTTTATTAAATATTTTTTTTTAGTAATTTTGTAATTATTATCATTATTTTTTTATTTATTTATTTATTTTTTCATTTATTTATTTATTATTATTATTATTTTTTTTTAACATATTTTTTACTTTCTCAAATTTAATTTATTGTTTTTAATTTTTCATATTCAATTTTTTTTTATCATATATTTCAATCTTAAATTATTTTTATCATATTTAAATTGATTAATTTAATTTTGCATCAATATGATCATTTGTTAAAATTATTTTCGGAGTTTTAATGTTGGAATTTAATTGTGTTTTAGATTAGTTATACGGATGTGGTACATGTGGGGAGATATAGATACAAGAAAGAATCACCTAAAATCAAACTTGATGACGCGGAGTTTTTCTTACCAATGAAATACCTTGGTATCCCGGAAGCTTGTCTGATGGAGATAAAAACGAGTTTAGTCGATGCTCCACAAAGGTCCAATTCTAATTTTATCAGCAAGGGAGTGAATTTTAGAATTGAAGGGTTTTCCATAACTGAGGTGGCCGCACAAGTTTAAAAATAAGGATGTAATTATTATGTATTGTTATAAAACAGGTGTATTTGAGAATATTAAAATTTGAAAATAAAATAAATAAAAGGATTTTGTATAGATTTGTTATTAAAGTTGAGGATTTGAGAGAACAAAATTTTTAAAATATGCCAAAAAAGTTTTTTTTTTTATTTTTATTTATTTATATTTTTTTTATTTTAACTTCTGGTATTCATGTGGAAGAGGAAGAGAGAAAGAAAGTTTGAGTTTGAGATTTTCGGATCAATGGAATAAATTGAGATTCAATGTTTTTTTAAAAAAATTTTTGAGATCAAATTATTAATAATGGTTTGCATGCTATTTCAATATTTCTTTTTATTTTTCATGCTGTTAATGATTTGGGATAATGGATATTTGTAATTAAACTATTTCCATTTAATCGAAAATTTGGTACGAAAATATTGTTATTGTTTTCATGCTTCTTCTATTATAGTGTCCAATCTGTTCATAGGATTGGTTGTTATTAATATTATAATTATTAAAGCAATGATTGAAGAAATTATTATAAATATTGACTTGTATGTGGTATAATGTAATTCGTTTTGATTTTCTTTGTAGATAAGATCTTTAGTTGTTTGAATAAAATTTTCTAGTTGTGTGATTGAAATTTGCTTTTCTTTAGAAATATATTGTTGACACAAAGTTAGAATTTTCTTTACAGAGTATGAATCTTTTTCAACAAATTCGACAAGAAATGTACTAATTGGTTATAAAAGCGGTGCGTATAATGAGAGATCTTTAAGGTTGGATACAAAGTTGCTCGAAAGGAATGGTAAAGAAATTTGTTGAAATTTTTTTTTTTTTTTTAAATTTGTGTCCGCCATATTGGATCCGCCATTTTGAATTTCTAAACTGGCAGTGAATTTGGATTGAGCAAGTCAAAATATCGTAGAGTATGTTATCCTGGTCAAGAAAATATTTTTTTTTTCTTTTTTACAGGCATTTTTTAGGAAAAAATGTATTTTTTTTTGTTTTTTCTGACGTAACCTTCATTTTGAGGTTATGTTTGACGGCTTTTGCAAAACACCAGACGGCATCAAAAACTAGACTTGATAACAAAAATTTTCATGTATGATAAAGTATTTTTAACGCAAAAATGAAATGGGCAGGGGGGGTGGCAAATTTGACAAAGAATGACCCATATATTTATTTATTTATTCTTAAACGGGTACATAAATGGTGCCCTATCGTACAGAAGTACTTCTAACTAGGTTATAATAAAAATTATCAATGAAATAAAATAAACTTATAAATGATAATTATTAAAAACAAGATTTAAAATAATATTCAGCTTAGGTTGCCTTAACTAGCTTTCGCAAACAGTACGCAACGTAGAACTAGTATAAATTTACTAATGCTGTTTTCAAAAAAGTCAACCCTATCATCAATTGCATTTGCCTCCTTACTCAACCTGTTAACTAGTGAGTGGTAGGCATAATTAGTTTTGTAAAATTGAACAAAAAACGTAGGATAAAATCTAGTTGATCGGATGGGAGTTGATAAATTTATCGACGACAGAAGATAAATTTATTGCAAATATATTGTACAAAATAAAAATTTGTTCTTGATATCTTGCTAAAACGAAAATAAATAATAAGTTCATAAATTATTTAATATACTAACAGTATTTTAGATATTAGTTAACATATATAAAATTTTATAAAAGAACAGCAAATACAATATTTAATAATGAATATTTCGTTTTATTTTTTGGATAATTTGAAATCGAGATCGAGCAATGTAATCCGGCATTTCTAAACTACTTTATAGAATAATATTTTAAAATAACCATCACAGATAAAAAAGTTTCTCTGCATGAAGCACACTGAACACTTCATATTGGCCATGGAGCACAAATTTTACGTGATACCATGGAGCTGAAATTCGACATTTATTCTAACCTCATTTCTACAATATTGCAAAATAAATCTATTCCTTCTGCAGATCGCTTGTTTCACATGAAAACTTAAAGAAAATGGTAACAATACTATTAAATAGTTGTTACAGTAATATAATAGTAATGACATGGAACTGAACGCTTTTTTTGTATACATGCGATTTTGACAAAAATAATTTTTTTTTTAAGTAAAAATTTTTCTTTTTTAAAACTTTTTTTACATGTAATTTAGTGCCAATGGATCAAAATTGAGATTTAACTTATTCGAAAGCGTAATAACTAAACACATGACACCTTAATTATAAGTCTACAGATTGCGTTCAAAAATTGAAAAAATTGAGGGACAAAATATGTTAACAGATTTTAAGTATGAAAAAGGTATTATGAAGTTCAATATAAACCTAAATTGTTCATAAATATAGACACTTTATGCTTGAAAAAAGCTGAGTTATAATAATGATATTTTCACCGAAAATTATTAAATTAAAGTTAACATTTTACAAAAGGGACACGCCACGGAGCTGAAATTTCAGCAGTTATAGTGCAATATAATAGAAGTTATAATATATATATATTTATGTATATTTGATTTTCAGTTACTCTCATATATACCTTTAAAATTCACTAATACACTTCAAAATATATTTTTAATTTATGTGTATTTTTTCATCGCCACCAAGTAAGGCAGTTACGTAAGAATCGCTTATATATGTATTACGTTATTATGTAATATTCTTATTTTATTGTCGAATAAATTGTAGAATATGCAATGTTTGACATTCGCACACTTTGCTAGTAATAAAAATAAAACGACACACACAGAAAAAAAGGGAAAAATACATCAATTTACATAATTTCCATATTATTTAAGTTTTTTATTATTCTGTACATTGTAAGATACTATTTCAGAATAAATCAATTTTCCACTGAAGAGGGCCAGTATTTTGAGCCGAAACGTTTGGAGAATGAATTAAAAAATGAGTAAAATCTTGTTTTTAGGGTTCCGGACACAAATTGTCAAATCCGGAACCCTTATTTTTTCACTCGTTTGTCCGTCACCCAAAACCATCCCCCCCCCCTAGCGGCCAAACCATTTGACCTAGAGATTTGAAATTTGGTATACCTAGGTATCTTTACGTGTAGATTACAGGAAAAATATAGCGAACATTGTTGGACTTAGTTTTCAAAAGTTATTAATGAAAATTTGAAAAATGACAAAATACCCCTATGCTAAAGCTTAGCGTATTTATCCTGAAATTTTATGCAGAATTTTTTATAAAACCATAAAAATTGTGGTTTAAATTTATTATCATAGCATTTTCTTCGAAAAAAATGAAATTTTACCAAAACTTTTTTTTTTCTAAACAGCTACAATAATTGACAGTTTCAGATTATTTTTTTGTACAAAATGTTTATTTTCATGTTTAAATTACTTGAAAAGTTTGAAAATAAAAAAAAAATTAAAAAAAAATTGTTGTCTTTAAAATTCAAAGTTATATAAAAAAGCTTAGTCTATTTAATTGGAAATTTTTAATCTTATAAAAATGGTTAAGTTTATACTTAAATTTTAATAAAAGTAAAAAAATTATGATTTTAATTTATTATTATTCTAATAATCCAAATAATAAATATTTAATAATTAATTGAAATGAATCGTTAAAAATAAATAATTAAAAAAAAATTTTCAATTCATTTTAAGTTTGTGTACGGAACCCTCTGTGCGGGAGTCCGACTCGTACTTACCCGGTAATTTTTTTTAATAAACCTGACCCTAAAGCCTCTGTCATTTCTCGCTATATTCTTGGGCCTTAGGTCGCTATAGATCACGAATTACCAACATCTATTATCAAAATAATAGATAATAGAGTAGAAAAATCATTTATGAAATAACAAAAAATTTAAATATTTTTATTTATGAAATTTGATTTATGTTTCAGGAACATGTCCGGAGAATAGCAAACATTACCCCTTAACGATTTTTCGAAATAATTATAAAGTGCCAAAGATATCTCAGGTTTGAAGTATAATAGATTGTATTCTACAACAAACACTTTTTAAGCAAACATATATTGTGAACGAGTTATACTAAATATTCAAGAGAAAATAATATGCAAACATATTTTGTTTTTATTTAAAATATTCTGATGGCATTATCGTTTTTAGTGAATTGTTTATTAAAAAGGTTTTTAGTTTATTAATATGTATTCCAAAACAATTTTATAGAAAGTTAGCTAAAACGTTTTCACTAAAGCTAATACTCAATACTGTGATATAAGAAGTGTACCAACTAATAATCTGAAATTATTCACTATTTCCATAATCAAAAAGATTTTATTTTTTTCGTTTATTTTATGCAAGATGGTACAAATTTCGTCTTAAATAAGGCGGAAAAGTTTTATTATTTTCAAAATCAATATTTCTAATTATTGTTTCATAAAATTTATCTCAAATGTTTTATGTTAAAATCATGTGAATTTGATAAACCTTTGTTAAATACAACTCTTATAAATGTATATTTTAGGAAATGTAGTTTTAGAGTTAAATGTAAAAATAATTAAGAATTTAATAATAAAAAGGGTGATGCTTTTGTTTAAATTTTAAGTGTAAAAAAAGTACCTGAGAATAACTGAATAGAGTTATTTTCTTAAATCTTTACTTCTGATATAGTTAAATAATCTCTGTGATTTAAATATAAAGTAACGATTGTCATAAATCAGTAAAGTAAACTAAAATAAAATAAACAATTCGCTTTTCATGTTTTTAAAGTTACAAGTAATTTATAATTAGACGTAAGCAAAGCTTAGATTATACTACATTAAATTAGATTACTTTGTTAAAGTTTGACTGATAGGTCTAATCTTAAATTATTTAAAGTGAGTGATTTTCAAACAATGTATTACTTTATTTTACCATGACAAAAACGAAATACAAATATCTATCAAATAATGTTCTAACTATTTTTAAAAATTTTTGTAAGGAGTTAATAATAATAATGCAGCTTTTTAAAAATATCCAATGAAATAATTTTTTACCTTTTTATTGATATTAATAGATATACCTGCTTTAAACACTGATAACACTAATAAACTATATTTTTCTTATGCAGTTTACTCTTCTAATTCTGCATTATTTGAGCTAGAGGGCTAAAATTTGATTTACTAGTGTATTTTCACATAAGGGAGAGTGGTTTTTACACGATTTATTTTGAGTAAATATCAACACTTAAGATTTCTATAATCTAAACCTCCATTTTAATTTTTAACACCCTGGGTACGCAATGAACGACCTCTATAAAAATACTAAAAATATTCATCAATAATAATATGTTTATTTTCATTTTGGAAGAAAACTTATTTTCTTTCAAATACATAATTTACTTAACATAAATATAAATTTTTTGAGGTTAATTATAATTATTGAAATATTTTATAAAAAATTAAAAAAAAATTACAAATACAAAATTTTAGCCATTTTGATTAAATGTTTTATTATTCATTATTTCTTATTAAATGTTTTCAGTTTGAAAAATAAACTACTAAAAATAAACATTTGGAGACCTTTATATTAAAATGGTATTCAATGGTCAAGACCATTTCAATTAACATTACCTTTGAAATAAATATAAATTAATAAATCAAATGAATAAAAATAAAGAATTTGATGTAAAATAAATAATAAAATATAAATATAAAAATAAAAAATGATAGCGAGTGGTGGGGATCGGTCTCTCGGCGTGTGGGTTTGTGGTCGTTGTTCTTGGCTGCTGAGCCACGGGAGATTGAATGGGTTGATTTTAATGAGAAATAATGAGAAGGGTGACCAAATGATGAAAAATTAATAATTTAAATAAAATAAATAATAAAGTTATAGAAAGGAAAATATGAAATTGTAGTAAAATTGTTGAATAGAAAGAATAATAAGAAAAAGTTAAGTTACTTTAAGTGTAAATAATAAGGATTTTGTTTAGATTATTAGAAAATTAATAATAAATTGGAAAATAAGTTGTTTTGAATAAAATTAAAAAAAATATAAAATAAAAAAAAAAATAAATAGTTAAATTAGAATTATAAAAATTTAGCAAAAAACAATAAATATTAATTTGTTTATAAAAAAAAATTTTTGTTAATTATGACAAGAAATATTGTTTGAATTTTGATAAAAATATAGTCAAATGATGGGAAATAAAATAAAGTAAAATAATCTAAAATCAGAAGTTTAATAAATTAATTATTATATGAGAAATTAAATAAATAAGGAAAAATTCGTTGCAGAATCTTCTAGAAAGTTCTAGAAGATTCTCAATAAAATTAGAATTTCCGGTATAATATTGGAGGTAAAATGAAGAATTGTTATTGGTTGATAGTTAAGTCCAGAATACAGGAAGTGATAAATATTTATAAATTGAGCGGTAAATATTATATAGAAATGTCAATTTGGGGGACGGATGTACTGGGGGTCAAGAAAATTCCACAAATCAGAATTATTGAAACAAACTGACGCCAAAAATATTATGAAAAATGCGGGAACAAATTATAATTAGGTTATTTCCGGAATGAAGGCTATATAAACACCCATTTACAAAGGGTACGCTCTCTTATTCTAATCATCTTTTGAAGGGTAAGTACGGCTCTGTGAAGAAATTTTCAAGAAATATTCATCGCCAATTTGGAGTATATAATACAACCAAATTGTAGATATCTCTTGACAGAAGGGTAATTGATAAATTTATTAAATATTTATTTATAAATATTTAATAAAAAGACAATTACATTAATTGTTTAATTTGTAGTACATAGCACCCAAATTGACAATTTTTATATATTCATTACTTTCCAGTTGAATGATATCAATATTTAACAAAATTCGCTTGCCGATGGCATTTACACAGATCCCATTGACAAGTAGAAAGTTTGTTAAATAATATGATCCTTTGTCCCCCGTGTAGAAACAGGATTGTGCTGTAGGTTTGGCGACAACCAACATTCTGAGCTAAATTAATAAAATTAGGTTGTCAATAAACCATATTAAATATAAATATATACAAAGAAAATTTAGATTAGGGCATAGATTTATCCCCAAAATTTGGGTCTGTAGGTAGGAATAATTTAAAAAAAAAAAATAGAAATTTGAAATGGAGAAATGAGAAATTGATTAATAAACTAAATTTTGTTTTAGATTGGAGAAAGTAAAGATTGCTTTATATAGTTTCTGTTTGTTTGGCTAATCATTATTTTATTTTGATAAAGTAAGTTAAATATAAAATGATTTTGTTTATTTTTGAAAGACATTTAAATTTTCTAATTTTAAATAAAGAGAAATTTTCTGATTTCTTAAATTATAGATTTTAAATTAAAATATTTAAATTCAATAACTATTTAAAATTTATTATTTATTTATTTATTAAAAAAAAAAAGTTTTAAAATTAAAAATTTTATAATTAATTAAAATTATTATTTTATTTGTTTAATTAAATGTTTATTGTTCAGGTGAGTTGAGGAATCTGTGATGAAGCTTGATATAAAATTTATAAATATTAATAAAATCAAATCTGAGGTTCCTAATAAAATCAATTTAATTGAACAATAAAAGAATAGAATCAATAAAGCGAATATTAAAATTATTAAATTTAAAGTAAAAGTAAAATAAAATTTGAGAAATCAGAATTGAAGAAAACAGGTGGCTAATTTCTGGTTTAATTTCTTATATGATTTATGGATTTTAAATGTCCATTCTTTGAACTTATGTCCTTTTCTCTCTAAGATGCCTTGTCTTTCTTCTGTTTAAATACAGATTGCCGATTCCCCGGTTAAGGAAATTAAGAGAGAGAACGATATATGCTTCAACTGGTACCCCTGGTGTCTTTTCTCTCGCTTCTTGGTTACTTTCTTTCTAACGTATTCGCTAGACAATTCAGCGCCGGACTTTATTTTGATTTTGCTCGTATTTCGCGTCAAATAATATCAAATATTTTCATCTCTTTCTTTCTTGTACAGAAATATGTACACAAGTTAAATTCTTTCTAACTTATTGAAATTGAATTTAAAATATATTTCATTGCATCGTGAATGATTTTAAACTCATTTTATTCTAGGAAATTTAAATGTCTAAAGTAAATAGAAAAATTAGGTGAAGGACGCATGAATTGCGTCATTTTAGATTTGGAATGTGTCATCCTGGATAATTATTTATTTTTGATTATTTTATTTAGAAAATTTAATTTTTAAATAGATATAATTTTAACAAAATGAACAAAATTATAAGCACCTTGTTTTTCGATTTTGTATTGTTTTGCAGAATAAAAAAAATTTCTAAAAATGGATAGTGATAAAAATAAAGAAAAAAAGAGTCCAATTAAATCATCTGATTCTTTCGAAGCATCGGGAAGTAACGATTTAAATGATTTAACTAATCTTGATCCTTTTTTAAATAAAAATAAAAATAAAAATGATCAAGAAAACAAAGAAAAAGAAAATATTAATAAAGATGAAGATAATAAAAATGATGATGAGAAAGGTCCTTCAGACGATGAATCAGATGATGAATCTGAAATTGATATGACTGAAGGTGAATTAGAGCAAGCTGAGAAAGATTTAGATGAAATGATTAGAAGATATGGGGAAGAAATTAAAGATTTAAAGGTTAATTTAAGATATATTTTACAAACAATTAAATTTAAAAATAAAAAAGCCGCGGAAGATAGAAAGCGAATAAAATCGAGATTAACGAATACGAATGAAAAAATTGAACAAAGTAAAGCCATTTTAAATAAAGAAATTGATAAAAAGGTAGAGTTGCGAAAAAGAGAATGCGAAAATAGTAAGAATCAAATAGACGAAAAGTTAGTGGAAACAGTAACAAAAGTAAATTCACTAGAAAGAAAAGTTAGTGATATTCATTTGATTAATGAGGAAAATTCAATTTCTGTTTTATCTAATGAAAGAAATATTTTAGAAATTACACAAAATCAAAAAGTAATGGAAACTAAAATTAATAGAATTCGTCAAACAAATAATAGTGGTGGCATGGATAAATCGTCGTGGTTGAAAAATATGCCAGTACCGAAATTTAGTGGTCGTGAGCGCCCTATGGTTTCTCTTAATGATTTGTTAAAATATTTAGAAGCGAATGAAGCATGGGAGGATGATTTTAAATATATAATTTTAACGTGTCTAGAGGGTTTCGCTAAAGAATGGTGGAATTTAGTCTCGACGCATAACGACAATTTTGAATCTTTTAAAGAAAAATTTATTAAGCGTTATTGGAATGAAGAAATTAGATTCAAAATAAGTTCAAATTTACAATTCGGGGTTTACGAGGCTTCTGGTAGATTATCCAGAACTGCTTATGCTATTAAATTAATAAACAATGCTAAAGATTTAATTCCACCACCTTCGGAAAATGAAATAATTTTGAGAATATCCAGACATTTTGAAGATGAGATTAGAACAGCAATAATAATAAGAAAAATACAAACAGTTGAAGAGTTAATTGATTTATTAGAAACTTTTGATTTAGCCGGTCCATCGAACTCATCTCGAAATTTCGCTTTTAGAAGTTCTGGTCGTTTTCAAAATGTTTCAAATAATACGAATAGTCGTACTATCCCGAATCAATTTTCACAGGGAGATAGAAATTATTTTAATCTGCGTTATCAACAACAAAATAGGGTTCAAAGTAATCCGAATTTTGGTCAAAGTAATTCAAGTTTTAATATGAGTAATAGTCAAAATTTTAGAAGAGAATTCAATAACCAAAATCCAAATTTTGGAAATTCACAAAGAGGTAATTTTAATAATTATAATAGAAGTAGTTTTAATCCAAATTTTAATCGTTTCAATAATCAAGGAAATTATAATAGATTTAATCAAAATCAAACTGATTTACCTGATTCAACAACAGGTAATGAAAGACGTGAAACTAATTATACTCCCCGCGAAAATAGATTTCAGGGAAATTATGATCAAAATAATAATCAAAATCGTCAAAATTATAGTAACGGCTATGTTGAAAATGGACGCTATGTTCCTAGATTAAATCAATTTAATCAACCGAGCGGAAGTTTTCAACAAAATCAAAATTCAGGAAATAGTAAAACAAATTTTGTAAATGTAAATAATGAAAATTTTCCAAATTCTAACTCTCGAGAAGATAATAATAAAGATTGTCAAGCAAGAGGATTTTTAAATTCGGGAAACTTGTAAACCTCGGGTTTGAAAATGCCGAGTTAAACGTAACAAGCCCGAGGTCAATTGAGTTAGAAAATGATAAGAATAATGAAAATAAAATTAATAATGAAAATATAATTAAAGAAAATGATAAATCGGTAAATAATAATAATTGCGAAAATATTGATAAAATAAATGTTAATAATAAAAATAAAAATGAACAGGTTGAATTGATAAATAATAATAATGAAAGTTGTATTGAAAATGACAATAAAAATAAGAATGTAAACAAAAACAATACAATAAATGTAGATAATAATGATATTCCGATACCGCTAGACACGCGCGAAGAATTATTAGAAAATGAAGAAAATATTGAGTTGAATTTTAAAAAAGATAAATGTCCTTTAATCGAAATTGTACTTCAATCGATAAAAATTAAAGCTTTATTAGATACCGGAAGTGAAGTTACGTGCATCTCAGAAATATTTTATTAAAATAATTTAGAAATTTTCAGAAAATGCGAAATATTACCGGTAGTTGGTGTAAAGGTTATTGGCGCAACTGGCGCAAAACCAACTAGAGTTAAATAACAAATTTATGTCAAGTTTAGAATGGGTGATTGGGATGGAATGTATGTGTTTTTGATAGTACCAAAATTAAATAAAGATTGTATAATTGGAGTAGATTTATTAAAAAAAATACAAAGTCAGATTGATTTTAAAAATAATGTATTAAGGGTTTATGATGGAGAAAATTATATAGAAATAAAATTACAAGAAGAAGAAAAGAAAAATATGAGAATTACTTCAGTAGATGAAAATGATACGTTATTAAAAAGTCAAGAAAAATACTTTAAAATTGATAAAAATAATTCATATACAGTCGATGAAATTGGTATTATTGAAGATTATGGAAACATTCATTCTGAATTTGATATAACGGGTGAAGAAATTGATAAAAAAGTTTCTGAATGCACATTATTAAATCAAAATGAAAAAGAAAGATTTTACAAAATAATTTCGCGTTATAAAAGAATTTTTTCGAAAAAGCCGGGTAGAATTTCAATATACGAACATGAATTAGAAGTTAATGATTCAAGGCCATTTATGAAAAAATCTTATCCAGTTCCCATGCATATGCGAGACAAAGTTAATGTAGAAATTGAAAAAATGTTAGATTTAGGAATAATTAAAAGAGCTACTACTCAATATGTAAGTCCGCTAGTGACAGTAGTAAAGAAAGATGGATCGATTAGATTATGTTTAGACGCAAGAAAAATTAATGAAATTTTAATAAATGATTATGAAAGAGCTGAAACTACAGAAGTTTTATTTCAACGATGTTCAGGGGTTAAATTAATGTCTTCGCTTGATCTTGTAAGTAGTTTTTGGCAAATTCCGTTGTCTGAAAATTCGATGAAATATACAGGTTTTATTGTAGAAGGAAAATGTTACGTTTTTACGGTTGTTCCATTTGCTTTAAAAACAAGTACTAGCGCACTTGTAAGAGCTTTAGATTTTGTATTATGCGGATTAGGTCAATTTGTAATCACTTTTATCGACGATATGCTTTGTACATCGGAAAACATCGAATAACATCTGATTCACTTAGAAAAATTATTTCGAAGACTAGAAGAAAACAACATGACTATTAATTTTGAAAAGTCACATTTTTTTCGACCGGAAGTAAAATTTCTGGGGCATATTTTAACGGAAGGCGGAATAAAACCGGATCCGGAGAAAATAAAAGTAATTAAAGAATTTCCAAGGCCGCGTAATTTAAAAGAGATTCGTGGATTTTTGGGACTGATAAATTTTTATACCAAATTTACAAAAAGTCATGCGCAGGAAACGGTTCCACTTTTAGAATTATTAAAAGGTGGTAAACGATGGGAGTGGAATAAAGAAAAACAAGATGCTTTTACTCGGATTAAAGAATTATTTTGTGAATTTGTGATTTTAAGTTTTCCAGATCTTGATAAAATGTTTTATTTGCAAGCCGATGCGAGTGATGTAGCGATAGGATCGGTTTTATATCAGTTAGACGAAGATGGAGGTCAACTTCCAATTTCTTTCGCGAGTAGAACGCTAAAAGGGGCGGAATTAACGTTTTTCACAACTGAAAAAGAATTGCTTGCGATTGTATGGAGTTTGAATAAATTCAGATCGTATATTCTGGGCGGAAAATTAACAATTATGACGGATCATATGGCGTTGTCATTTTTAAAAACATGCAGATTATTAAGTGGAAGATTATCTAGATGGGTCTTGGCAATTCAGGACTATGATTTTTCCATGAAACATGTTGAAGGAAAAGATAACATAGTCGCTGATACGTTAAGTCGAATTCCATTTAGTGATGAATCAGGTTCAATTCCAGATAGTAATGAAGAGAAAATTTTTCTTTATAATCTTGCGAAAAGGCCGTCTTCGGAATTACGTAAAATATTTAAATATTACGAAGCAGAACAAATGAAAGACGCGATTCTTAGACAGAGAATGAAAGATGTAAATGAAGGAAAAACAAAGAGATATACAATAAACGATGGATTATTGTATTTTCTTTCTGGTGACGATAGAAAGCTTTGTTTAACAAAAGACACTATAAATCATGTTATTGATGAGACTCATGAGATGTATGCTCATATTGGTGCTCAAAGAGTGTTTAGAATGTTGAATGAATATTTTTATCATCCACACTTTGCGAAAGTGGTTAGGCATAGAATTTCGAGTTGTGATTCGTGTCAGAAGAATAAAATTTCGAATCAAACAAATTTTTCGGAAATGAGAAATTATACTCCGGAAAAACCTGGCGAAATTTTATCAATCGATTTTTATGGTCCGTTACCAACGTCAAAAGGCGGATTTAAATATATTTTGTCTACTGTCGACGCGTTTAGTAAATTTGTTAGATTATATCCAATTAGAAAAATGACAACGAAGGCTGTAATAAATAAAATTTTTAATCAATATATTCCGCAGTACGGAAAGCCATCTAAAATTATAACAGATCACGGGACGCAATTTACATCGGAAGTTTGGAAAGAAAAGCTACGAGAAGAAGATATTCAAGCTGTTTTTTCTTCAATTCGTCATCCTCAGGGAAACATCGTTGAGAGAATTCATCGGGAGTTATCAAGATTTTTTCGATCTCTAATTATCAAGAAACATAATTCTTGGTGGAGTTGGGTAAACATTATTGAAAATTGTATGAACGAGACACATCACGAAACTACAGAATTTACTCCTATTGAAATTCAATTAAATAAAAAACCAAAAAGAATGTGGGAAAATTGGCTAGATTTGCCGCCCAAACCAAATGAATTAAATTATGAAAGAAAAATGGAATTAGTGAAAAATAATATATGCAAAAAAGGGGAAAGAAGAGCGGAAAAGTTTAATATTTCGCACAAATTAAGCGAATTCCAAGTAGGAGACAAAATTCTAATTAAATTACTAAACAGATCGGATAAAGAAAACAAAATTTTAGCAAAGTTTCTACAGGTCTACGAAGGACCATACGAAATTAAAAAGGTAATCAACAAGGGGACTTTCATCGTTTGGGACCCTGGTAAACAAGAAGAAAAGGGTCAATTTTATTCACAAGACATTAAAAAATATATTGAAAGACAATGAAGAAATTTGTAAATTTGTAAATCCAATGACTTTCGAGGATAAATTTTGAGAATCCAATAATATTTTGATTTCTATTCGTAATTTTATCTATTTCTGGCTCATATAAATTCAATTAATTAGCCCTATAGGTATTGTACATAGATAACGTGCACGTGTTAAGAGAAAGAAAGTGAAAGAAAAATTTAGTTTATTTTGTGGGATTGAATTAAAAGAAGTTGGAATCAAGGTATTTATAAAATTGTATAAATCAATGAGTAAAATATATAAGGAAAAGAAAAATTTTATTTAATCGAAATATTTTAATTTATTATATTAAAAAAAAAAATTAAAAAAAAAGGGAAATATATATATATATATAGAGGTTAGAATCTTAGAAATTTTTTTTTTTTAGATGCCAAGAGTAAAAGACAGAGGGACACAAACAAGTGACAATAGTCTTGGTCCGGTGTTGAGAGAGTTAACAATTATTAGTGGAGATAGGGAAAACATTGAAAGTGAGGAGTATGAACAAATTAATTCAAACGCGGAAAAACATGGAAGGGCAATTCAACTTCGCAAAAAGGGACTACAAATTAAAAAAAAAGATAAGAGATTAATGCCGTCCAAGTACAAACCAAAAATTAAAAAAATTATAAAAATATGGATTGATCCAGCGTACTTGAACGAATTAAAAAATATGGAGGTTGTACAAAATGAGATTTTGTAAAGAAAATGTATTTAATAAATAAATATTTTGTTATATAATTTGTTTTATTAAAATAAATAAATAAATAAAATAAATAATTAAAAATGGAAGTTAAATAATCAAAAGAATAATGTTTGTATTTATGTAGGAATATACATTGATATTGTGACTATGAGTGCGTTGAATTATTAACCTAAGAATCAAGGGTTCAAATACTAAGTAAAATATTATTATTATTATATTTTTTTTTTGCTTACTAACGATTTTCTAAATGGTTATCCAGGAGGACATTGTATGTAATTTCGGCTAGTAATTTTTTGTGTTTTTCGGATTATGTTGATAGAATGAAAGCAATAGTAAATTTTGTCGAAGGGGAAAGACTGGCGTCCTATGAGGACAAATATATGTCTAGAAATTTATACTTAAATTTAAGAGGCGCATGAATTCTTCCAAAATGACATTTGATCGAATGGACATTCGATCGAATGCCATTTGATCGAATGGTCATTAGGTCGAATGGACATTCGATCGAATGGACTTTTGATCGAATGGACTTTCGACCGAATGGACATTTGATCGAATGGACATTTGATCGAATGGACTTTTGATCGAATGGACATTTGATCGAATGGACTTTTGACCGAATGGACTTTCGACCGAATGGACTTTTAATCGAATGGACATTAGATCGAATGGACTTTCGACCGAATGGACTTTTAATCGAATGGACATTCGACCTAATGGACATTTGATCGAATGGACTTTTGATCGAATGGACTTTCCACCGAATGGACTTTTGATCGAATGGACTTTTGACCGAAGGGACGTTTGATCGAATGGACTTTTGATCGAAAAGTCATTCGGCCGAAATGTTTTTTTAATGTGAGTTTACTCTCTATTATACAGCAGTCTATGGATACTAATTATCGTGCGTTCCAAGTGTTTACAGTGTTCAATTTTTTGTCGGCAGATGGAGCTAGGAGTACTCCATCAATAAAATACACACACAAATTAAATTTCAGTACTCCTAGCTCCATCTGCCGACAAAAAATTGAACACTGTAAACACTTGGAACGCACGATAATTAGTATCCATAGACTGCTGTATAATAGAGAGTAAACTCACATTAAAAAAACACTTCGGCCGAATGACTTTTCGATCAAAAGTCCATTCGATCAAACGTCCCTTCGGTCAAAAGTCCATTCGATCAAAAGTCCATTCGGTGGAAGGTCCATTCGATCAAAAGTCCATTCGATCAAATGTCCATTCGATCAAATGTCCATTCGGTCGAATGTCCATTCGATCTAATGTCCATTCGATTAAAAGTCCATTCGGTCGAAAGTCCATTCGATCAAAAGTTCATTCGATCAAAAGTCCATTCGGTGGAAAGTCCATTCGATTAAAAGTCCATTCGATCAAATGTCCATTCGATCAAATGTCCATTCGGTCGAATGTCCATTCGATCAAAAGTCTATTCGGTCGAAAGTCCATTCGATCAAATGTCCATTCGGTCGAAAGTCCATTCGAATAAAAGTCCATTCGGTCGAAAGTCCATTCGGTGGAAAGTCCATTCGATCTAATGTCCATTTGATTAAAAGTCCATTCGGTCGAAAGTCCATTCGATCAAAAGTCCATTCGATCAAATGTCCATTCGATCAAAAGTCCATTCGATCAAATGTCCATTCGATCAAATGTCCATTCGGTCGAAAGTCCATTCGATTAAAAGTCCATTCGGTCGAAAGTCCATTCGATCAAAAGTCCATTCGATCAAATGTCATTTTGGAAGAATTCATGCGCCTCTAAATTTAAATTATGATATAAAAGTTACGTCAGCTGTAAGTCCTTCAGAGTTCAGTGGAAGACCTATAATATTTGGAAACAATTATTTAAATTTGTTGGAGCAAATGGAAAAGGTGTATGAGGTAGAGCCAAAGAACTTACAAGTCAATGTTGCTTTAATGAGAAGATATGATGAACTTCCAATAGCGTTCTATAATGACATGATTGGATGTGGAAGAGGATTCATCGAAGATATAAATGATGAGCGGGAAATAAAAGTGTATGATGTGGATGAGGATGATATTTATAAAGTAAAATCAAATCAAATATATAGATTACTTTATAGATTTTTAACTCCGCCAAAACAAATAGTATCATTAGCACTAACCGAAATAAAACCAAGAAAATATGACATTTGGTGTAGAATGGAGTGCAGAGGTTTTAAATTAAAAGTTATAAACAAAAGAATTAGTTTTCAAACGAATGAGATGAATAGATCAACTCATTTGGGTGTAGCTCAATTAAAAAGCGAACAATTAACTCTTAGATCCTTTTTGCTGCAGAGCAATCTTGCAAGATTTACTCATCAAGCGAAATTGTTTATTGCGAATGAGGATGAAAGGAATTACACTCAGAAAGATATACCATCATCAGAGGATGATTCGGATTAAAATTTTTTTTTTGTTATAATAATGATTGTTAGAAAGGATTGTTAATTTTGGTAGTTAAATTAGTTTTAATCATATTTTATACATTGTTATATAAATAAATGATTTTTTTTTAAAGTTTATAAAAAAAAAAAAAATGCATTTATTTAGGGGGGGCATTGTAAGGGTATTATTTAGCTTTTTCTTTTTCTTATCTTTGGTTATTAAAACAAATTTTGCTAAAATGAAGCGCAAAATTCAAATTTATTTTTTTTGTAAATGTGCTCATTTTTAATTAAAAATTTTCACATTTAGGGGGGGCATTGAAATGGTATTCAATGGTCAAGACCATTTCAATTAACATTACCTTTGAAATAAATATAAATTAATAAATCAAATGAATAAAAATAAAGAATTTGATGTAAAATAAATAATAAAATATAAAAATAAAAAATGATAGCGAGTGGTGGGGATCGATCTCTCGGCGTGTGGGTTTGTGGTCGTTGTTCTTGGCTGCTGAGCCACGGGAGATTGAATGGGTTGATTTTAATGAGAAATAATGAGAAGGGTGACTAAATGATGAAAAATTAAAAATTTAAATAAAATAAATAATAAAGTTATAGAAAGGAAAATATGAAATTGTAGTAAAATTGTTGTATAGAAAGAATAATAAGAAAAAGTTAAGTTAGTTTAAGTGTAAATAACAAGGATTTTGTTTAGATTATTAGAAAATTAATAATAAATTGGAAAATAAGTTGTTTTGAATATAATTAAAAAATATATAAAATAAAAAAAAAATAAATAGTTAAATTAGAATTATAAAAATTTAGCAATAAACAATAAATATTAATTTGTTTATAAAAAAAAATTTTTGTTAATTATGACAAGAAATATTGTTTGAATTTTGATAAAAATATAGTCAAATGATGGGAAATAAAATAAAGTAAAATAATCTAAAATCAGAAGTTTAATAAATTAATTATTATATGAGAAATTAAATAAATAAGGAAAAATTTGTTGCAGAATCTTCTAGAAAGTTCTAGAAGATTCTCAATAAAATTAGAATTTCCGGTATAATATTGGAGGTAAAATGAAGAATTGTTATTGGTTGATAGTTAAGTCCAGAATACAGGAAGTGATAAATATTTATAAATTGAGCGGTAAATATTATATAGAAATGACAATTTGGGGGACGGATGTACTGGGGGTCAAGAAAATTCCACAAATCAGAATTATTGAAACAAACTGACCCCAAAAATATTATGAAAAATGCGGGAACAAATTATAATTAGGTTATTTCCGGAATGAAGGCTATATAAACACCCATTTACAAAGGGTACGCTCTCTTATTCTAATCATCTTTTGAAGGGTAAGTACGGCTCTGTGAAGAAATTTTCAAGAAATATTCATCGCCAATTTGGAGTATATAATACAACCAAATTGTAGATATCTCTTGACAGAAGGGTAATTGATAAATTTATTAAATATTTATTTATAAATATTTAATAAAAAGACAATTACATTAATTGTTTAATTTGTAGTACATAGCACCCAAATTGACAATTTTTATATATTCATTACTTTCCAGTTGAATGATATCAATATTTAACAAAATTCGCTTGCCGATGGCATTTACACAGATCCCATTGACAAGTAGAAAGTTTGTTAAATAATATGATCCTTTGTCCCCCGTGTAGAAACAGGATTGTGCTGTAGGTTTGGCGACAACCAACATTCTGAGCTAAATTAATAAAATTAGGTTGTCAATAAACCATATTAAATATAAATATATACAAAGAAAATTTAGATTAGGGCATAGATTTATCCCCAAAATTTGGGTCTGTAGGTAGGAATAATTTAAAAAAAAAAAAATAGAAATTTGAAATGGAGAAATGAGAAATTGATTAATAAACTAAATTTTGTTTTAGATTGGAGAAAGTAAAGATTGCTTTATATAGTTTCTGTTTGTTTGGCTAATCATTATTTTATTTTGATAAAGTAAGTTAAATATAAAATGATTTTGTTTATTTTTGAAAGACATTTAAATTTTCTAATTTTAAATAAAGAGAAATTTTCTGATTTCTTAAATTATAGATTTTAAATTAAAATATTTAAATTCAATAACTATTTAAAATTTATTATTTATTTATTTATTAAAAAAAAAAAGTTTTAAAATTAAAAATTTTATAATTAATTAAAATTATTATTTTATTTGTTTAATTAAATGTTTATTGTTCAGGTGAGTTGAGGAATCTGTGATGAAGCTTGATATAAAATTTATAAATATTAATAAAATCAAATCTGAGGTTCCTAATAAAATCAATTTAATTGAACAATAAAAGAATAGAATCAATAAAGCGAATATTAAAATTATTAAATTTAAAGTAAAAGTAAAATAAAATTTGAGAAATCAGAATTGAAGAAAACAGGTGGCTAATTTCTGGTTTAATTTCTTATATGATTTATGGATTTTAAATGTCCATTCTTTGAACTTATGTCCTTTTCTCTCTAAGATGCCTTGTCTTTCTTCTGTTTAAATACAGATTGCCGATTCCCCGGTTAAGGAAATTAAGAGAGAGAACGATATATGCTTCAATATACTGATTGCATTAAAAAAAAATCATTTTTTATTTCTTTAAAAAAATCCTGATTTTTACCAGCCCTAGCTAACTTAAATTAACATAAATTTATTTATTCGAAATTTGTTTTTAAAACCCATAAAATCCATTATCCTTAAACTTTTTTTTAACATTTGAAATCACGAAAGAACAAAACTTGTGATTTTTAAAAATGTATTCAAATTTAGAATAAGAATTTTAAAGTTTACAAGTTTGTTAATTTATGATTAATTGATTGGTTTCAAAAACGCACTTTTAAAAAATTTTTAAACTTCCTAAAACTTTCTCAAGTTTTAAAACTCATGTCCTCCTTCTAACCTAAAAAAACAAAACAAAAATTGGATTGATTTTAAAAATAAATTTTTTAGTATTTCGTAATTCTCCTACTCTTATTTAAAGATTCAAAAACCAAATTGTCCCTACTGCAATTGAGAAGTATTTAAAAACATTAACTTACAAAATTTTAAGCAACTTTTATTGATTTTTTCTGTCACAGTAGGTATTAAATGTTCAAAACTTGGAATAATAGTATAGAAAAATTATAAAAAATTCGTTAAATTTTCAAAATAATGTTAACGTTTTTTTTAAATCTTTGTCAAGTATCTAAGCTTGTCACGATCGGACTACGTGACTTATTTATTTTTTCATAAAATTTTTTAACTAAATAAATATGTTTATTTAAAATCAAATTATAAGAATATGTAATTTTAGAAACACAAATAACTTTACATATTGCATAAGAAATTTGTAATCATTTAAACAGAGAACACAGCTTGGCGAAATCAATTGTAAAATGGCAAAATCGCTCTTATTTAAAATGTCAACAAAGTATAATTTAAATACACCGAAAAATAAATCTAAAAGTACTTATATCAATCATAGAAAAAGCTGAATAACAAGGAGCTCAATAAATTACTAATTTCCTTTAAATATTCAAAGTTCAATAAATTATAAAAGATTAAAACAAAGATAAATACTTATTTCACTTTACAGATAAAAAATATTATTTCAAAACAAAACACAAGGTAAGTTGCTCCCGATAATTCGTCGAGGATTGCAACCATACCAAAAATTGCAAAACTACATACGAACTAATTTCATCAATGTTGATGAAATGTCAATCAGCAAAAATCGATGACCCAAAAGAACAGTCAATAAAACTGAATGAAGAGGGAAATCGTGAGCTTTTTGCGGGAGCCGTCGCCCGGTAAAGACGAGCATAGCAGTTTTTTGGTAGCCGTCGCCCAGTAAAGACGAGCATATTTTTTGTCTTGAAGACCACACCCATTAGGTGTCAATTATTATTTTTTAATTATTTTAAAGCGAAATAAGATTATTAATAAAATATTTGTCAATATAAAAGAAAATCGAATCAAAAAAAAAACAATCTAAAATAATCAGAGTTTTAAAAGAAAAATTAGTAAAAAGATTAAAGGTGAATATTAAGAGAAATTAGTAAATATATATATTATTAAAGAGATTCTTATTGTCGAAATCAACAAGATTTATTTTTCTGGTGAGTAAAAAATCCACGACACTACACATTTACACTGTTCACTACACATTATATTAAATCCATTGAACATCTTATGTATATTTGTTTTTGTGTGTTAATAAACCAAATGGTAACATATTATAAGAATAATCATCAGTTTTTCTAATTTGATATTTTCCTTTACCCAAATCAAATCAAAATACGGCCCTCTGCCGATATACTGAAAAATAGTATAATTTTAAGGACGATCCCCTACCTTTCTTTCTTGATTAATTAATTATTTCATTATATTAATATAATCATTTTTTTTTTGTAAACAGGGTATTTTTGTATAAGATCTACTCTTATCAATTAAATTATATTGATTTAGTTTTTTATAAATCAATTTTTTTTTTGAAGAATTTATTATTATTTTATTTTTCAAAAAACCACCCTCAACCCTTAACAAAATGGTGGCAGCAATGGGATATTCTTTAAATATTTTGTAAAAATTCTGGGTATTGGAAAATCGCATCTTATTTGATCAAGAACAAAAATTTTTTTTATACACTCATACACAAGAATAATTTTTACAAGGAATTATAAGGAGAGAAATATTCTTACCTAAGATTTAAAAAAAAATTAAAGAAATTTTTGACCTTTCTGAATAAAACACAATATTAAATACAAAGTGAAGTGCGGTATAAACAAAAATTTAAATTAGATTTTTTTTTGGCTGTCTCTGAACGTTAGTCGTTTTTTGGTTCGATGAAAGAAAATCGAACACCTTTGCACTTTTGGGTAAACGCAAAATAGAGACAGTCAGGACAGTGACTATACTCCGCGTGTTCGCGAGCTCTGGTCTCTTCAATAATATAAAAAAACTTCCTCTGAATAACCTTGTCGAAAGTGTGTAGCCACTTGGACAAGTGAAGAGGATTAAAACAATTAAAATATTTTTAAATCTCATTCGCGGCGTGAATAAAATAGCTTTTAAAAAATTTTATCGTGAAATTGACGATTCGTTTCGTAAAGGATAAGATTCTTTAATAACATTTGACAAGAAATTATTAGCTGGATCAAATGAAATTGTATTTAAATTTTGAGATATTATAATTTGAAAATACGCAATAAAATATATTAATAAAATTTTTATAAATTATCAGATTACATTTTGTCTAAATGTCAATTGAAATATTAAAGATCTTATATCTACGATCTTCGTCTACAGCAATATAAAAGAAAGGTCAAAAATCAAATTTTTGCAAATCCGCTTCCTTCTTAAAAAGGGTTTCAATAACGGTTAAATATAAGGGAATAAAATGCGAAATCAATAAATGTTGAATAAAGTGAAGTTCGAAAAATATTTAGGGCATATTATTCGAAAATAGTCAGCTTGAAAATGTGTGTTTTAAGAAAATAAAAAACAAAATAGACATTCTCGTTACTTCAAAAATTGAACGAATAATAGGCTAGAATACGAGATTAAAAGGAAAATATATAGCTGTAAAATATTGAGCAAATTAGACAAAACGATATAAATAGGTCAATGATCAAGAAGAAAGAAGAAGAATAGAGAATTAATATAACAAACAACATGAAAGGTCTAAAATTTTGAGAAAACTGAATGTTAAGTAAATATCAAATATAAAAATCGAGGAGTTGAAAAGTGAAAATAAATTCAAGATCATAAGGAAAGCGTTACGAACAAAAGAGAACAATAAAGTGTATCGCGACCGTAAATCGGGAATGTAGTTAATAAGACACGGTGTCGTATTCGGTGTTTCATTGAGTAAGAGAGAAATAAGTAGGTCAGTGTAATTAATGAATGAGTTTCGTTATACTATGTCAAACGTTATGTGAGGTAATAAGGTCAAGTTTATATAATATACGCGCTTAATAAAGAGTTAGAAACACGTTGAATAATAATACATTCTATAGTAATCTATTATTAGGGTGTAAGGGTAATATCGAATTTTTTATTTTTGTTAGGAATAAATGAACAGTTGATAATTCAATATAAGAAAACAATATAGGGATAATACAATAAAAAGAAATATAAAGAAAAGTTTTAAGAGTAGATATATTGAATTTAGGGTAAAATTATTGCCCAATGTCCCTTTTAGTTTATAACGAAATTATTCCACAAAATATTCCAACTTTAGTAGAAACCAAGTTGAACTCGTCAAATATAGTGAATGGACAATCTGATTTCGTTATAACCACATAACTACATTTCTTCTAGTTTATTGGTGTAGAGTATTGGCCCTGTGAAACAGAAGTTAAAGAAATCCTAGGACAGTCGTTTTTCGTAGTAGGGGGGATAGAAATAGAATTGGAAGGCAGAGAAACTTATTTTCAGGTGATCGACGCCAATAATACGAGTCCAGAGTGTTCTAGATTGGCCATAGTAGGGTGGAAATCAGCAGGAAGTTACGGTTGGTTGACACACCCTTTAATCAGTTCTTATTTTGGAACATTAGGAGTACCTACATTTAACAACAGCTCAAATTGAATATAGAGTTTTTAAGAAATAGGTGTGAACTTAAAAAAAATTCAAAATGACAGAAACTCAAAATAATCAAGCAGGAGGAGGGGGTAATGGCTTGAACAATGGAACGGGAAATCTGAGAAATAACCTACATGATAATACTAACCCCTTTGAAGAAGAGATTCAAGAAAATCCGAACGCATCAACCTTGGCGGAAGTGTACAGTAATCGTACGGATTTAGGTTTTATTCCGAGTGTAAGGAACACTAGAAACATTACAGAAATAAATCCAGAAAATGCAGCTATTGTGGCAGCCCAGTCAATCGCCGATGCATTAGCTATACAACAAGCGGTTAGCCACATTCCTCAATTTGATGGAAAAAATATGTCAGTACGCGATTTTATCCAAGACATCCCCTAATAGCACCAAACGTTTCATTAACGTTGCTGCAACGTTTCCGTGTAACGTTGCAAACGTTGCATTGCAACGTTACCAGCCAAGAAAAATAACGTTGCATATGTCATGGGGCTAGAAACGTTGCAGGGAAACGTTGCGGAACGTTAATTTGGAACTTTGAATAGGCATTCGGAAAATCGCAGTGCGGGTTGCGGAAAAATGTTGCGGAAAAGGCTAAATTTTTTTTTATTAATATTATTCGATGTTGATAATATGATTGCTTCTGTAGAACAATGGTCACTAAAATCAACTGCGCAGCTCTAATTGCGATAGAAAACTACTGCGCACAATATCAACATTATTAATTTTTAAATTGTCATTCAAAGTTCCAAATTAACGTTCCGCAACGTTTCCCTGCAACGTTTCTATCCCCATGACATATGCAACGTTATTTTTCTTGGCTGGTAACGTTGCAATGCAACGTTTGCAACGTTACACGGAAACGTTGCAGCAACGTTAATGAAACGTTTGGTGCTATTAGGGTCGTCAACGCAGCATCATATGTTACTCCTGCTAACGAAATGCCCTTGATGACTGCAGTGTTAAGTAGGTTATCTGGAAATGCAAGAGAATGTACGCGGCACAAACAATTTCGGAAGATAACAGATCTCATTGATCTCTTGAAAGAACGATTCGCACCAGGACTACCGTATGAAAGATACCTTAAGGATATAATGGATTTAAGACTATTTAGGGACGAAAATGTGAATGATATGTTCGACCGATTACAAGGCTATATAAGCGGTGCTAGGGCCGCATTGTATGCTAAATACGGAAGTGAAACGGTTAAACATGTATTGATAACTGTCGAAGATATTGCCTTACGGTCATTTATCAGGGCATTACCGGATGAAGTTGCATCTGCGGTAGATAGTAAAGACCCTAGTAGTCTGGAACAAGCAGTAGGATTTGCTAAGCATGCGCAAGAAGTTAAAGGACACGCAGAAGTAAGAGGGTATTCTTCGTACCCAAATCGGCATAGAAATGATGGAAATAACATATATGTGAACAGAAGAACATATGAACCACAAAGAGAATATTCAAGAGGCAATTTCACGCCGTTAGAACAAAGGGTAGAACCAGGAGAATTTTCTAGGAATCATTTTGGAAATTACCCACATAGAAATGAAAGATATAGAGGTGGAGGATATAGAGAAGGAACTAGAAACTACGGTAACATGCAACAAGACGATTGGAGAAATCACGCACAAGGAAATAGGAGTAACATTTACAGTAACCCACAGCCAGCAAATCAACAAGAGAGAAGAGCAAATGTTAACCGAATCGGTTTTTTAAACGGGGAACAAGTTCGAAAAGAGGGCATGCTTTCGGACTCCAACAACCAGACATGTCCAGGAATATTGAGATTCAAAGAACCTTATCCGTCTACTTAATCAACGAAATTGTAAACGAGTCACCAGTAGTAAAACTAGACGGGCAACAGTTAATTAATGGGAAAGCAAATTTCTTCATAGACACCGGGGCAGACATTAATGTGATAAAAATCACTGCGTTAAAAAAAGATGTAATTATTGACACTACAAATATGGCTTACATCACAGGAATTGCGAAAACAAGAGTGTATACATTAGGTACAGTACAAATAAGGATTTTTGAAAAAGATAACCTTTTCCACGTAGTAGACTCAACATTTCCTATTTTGTCAGAAGGAATATTAGGAAGACCTTTTCTAAGAGAGGAGAGATCTAGTATATCGTTCTTTTATAATGCCCTCATAACACATTCGAAGCCAGTGGAACCAATTCCATTTGTAGATCAAGAGTATATTAGCCGGAAAAGCTCTAGGAAAAGAAGTAAAACCGGTACCTAGAATTTTAAAAATAAAAGCAAGAACTAGACAAGTAGTGGAAATCCCAATTCAAGACTCGGAATTAATAGAAGGATATCTGCCTAAGATAGAAACTGAAAAGGGATTATTCCTAGGTGAAGCAATAGTGAAACCAGATCAAGGGATGTGTAAAATCAGAGCTATCAATACTACTGGAAAAGATATCAAGGTATCGATAGAACCACAAGAATTGATACCTTTTGACTACTTAAAACCGATAGATACTGATATAAATGAGGAATCGGAAACAAAAGAAAAACGAATTAGAATGATATTAGAAAGGTTGAAAATGAATCACCTGAACTCAGAAGAAAAACGTTATGTAGAGAAATGGGTAAAAACAGGACAGGATAGATTTTATTTACCTGGAGATAAATTGCCGGTTACACCTTTAGTAGAACATCGTATACCCACTTCAGACGAAACCCCCGTGAAGTGTAAACAATATAGACAGACACCAGAATATGAGGAAGCCGGACGAAAATTGATAGAAAAAATGTATAGCGAAGACTTAATAGTAGATTCTAAGTCAAATTATAATTCACCAGTTTTAATAGTACCAAAAAAGACAGACGATCAAGGAAATAAAAAATGGAGATTGGTAATTGATTTCAGAGCCCTTAACGAGAAAATGGTGGGAGAAGCGTACCCTATGCCTCAAGTGAATTCGGTTTTTGATCTAGCTATGGGTTATCACCAAATCGGAACCGCTAAAGAAGATCAACACAAACTGCCTTTTCTTCCGGTAGAGGGCATTATCAGTACAAGAGGATGCCAATGGGAATTAAAAATGCAGCAGCTACATTTCAAAGATTAATGGATAATGTAATGTTAGGTTGACAGGGTGCAGAATTATTTGTCTACCTAGACGACATTATAGTTTTTTCAGAGACCCTAGAAGAACATGAAACCACTATTAATAGGCTGTTTGAGCGACTAGGACAAGCTAAATTAGCCTTGCAACCAGAAAAATGTGCCTTCCTCTGCAAAGAAGTATCCTACTTAGGACACATTATTACTTCAGAAGGGATACAAGCCGATCCAAAAAAACTAACAGCGATAAAGAACTTCCCACAACCAACTAAATCAAAATCTATAAAAGAATTTTTAGGTATAACGGGTTATTATAGAAGATTCATAGAAGGATATGCAAATAAGGCGAAACCTCTATATAAACTTCTTAAAAAGGATCAAAAATTCATATGGGGAAATGAAGAAAAACAAAGTTTCAAGACTTTGAAGGAAGCTCTATGTGAAGATCCCATTTTGCAACATCCGGACTTCAATAAAGTTTTTAAGGTAACTACCGATGCTTCAGAACATGCGGTCAGCGCCGTTCTAACTCAAGAAAAAGAAGGAATAGATTTACCAATAGCCTATTTCTCCAAAACCTTAGTGGGAGCAGAGAGAAATTATGATGAAACTGAAAGAGAATGTTTAGCAGTCATTTATGCATTAGAACATTACAGACCATTTCTATATGGAGCTAAGTTCATATTATCTTGTGACCATGAACCCTTCAAAATAATCAACGATGCTAACAAACCCACACAACGGATGGCAAAATGGCAAAATGAAAGATTACCATTATGATTTCCATTGCAAACCAGGCAAGATTAATCGATGGATAGTTGGATTATCGGAAAATCCGTGTGACACGGACAAGAATTTCGAAGATCTACAGGAAAGTAGTGTAAAAGAATCGAAACCGGAAGAAATAAAAGTAATTAAGAATGTCGGTTTAGAAGAAAAAGTTATAGAGAATAAGAAAGCATTTCCAATCAGCAGTGGAGCACGTAAAAGTAAACTTAAAGCAAACGAAACTTTAACACAGTTAATGGAAGCAAATAAGAACAAAAGAAAAACACAAGGTGTGCAAAACTTTGGAGAACAGAGCAAACCGCCTGACAAAAATATCCAGAAGAGAAGCAAATCCGAATCGGCGATAAGAGTTCCAAAACCCCCAGAATCTACTAAGGAAAACAATAAAGAGAAGCCTAAGAAGAGGATTAAAACTGCACCAACAGAAATAGAAGAATTAGAACAGCCAATTTCCTCAAGGTTGAGGAAGAGGAACCACTCTCCAAACTACACTGAAGATGATGAGACGTCAATACCAAAGACGAACTTTACTAAAAATACTGAAGAACTAGAAGAAGAAGAGGAAGAAGAAGAAGAAGAAGAAGAAGAAGAAGAAGAAGAAGAAGAAGGACCTACGGAAAAACCAAGAACACCCATTCTTCGGAAAAGACATAGCGTGTTGCCTTCATTAGAGTGTACACAAGAAACTTTAGAACAGGATGAGATGGAGGAAGAAAATTCTCCTATTAACAGAAATACAGAAAATCCATTAGAAGAAGAAGAAATCGCAGTGTTCGTAGATGCCCCAGTAGAATCTTCTGAGGATGAAGATACTGAAAATGAAAATTATCTTGAGGAAGAAGAGGAACAGAAAGGAACCATGAATCGAGAATTATTAAAAGGAGTTCAAGATTCAATACGCAGATATGACGCCTCCATAGAAGGTCACCAATCTTACTTTTGGGATAACCAAATGTTTGAAGAGGAAACAGAAGACATTGAAAGGGAAGAAGAGGAACTGGAAAACTCAGAATATATTAAAGAAAAAGATAAAGAAAACGAAGAAGGATTGAATGATCAAAGTTTTCAAGATGTGAGATCTATTGACGAAATAATAGAAGAATTAAAGGAAATATAGAGACAATTGCCGGAAAATCTAGAAAATTCAGCATTAGAAGTAATCTCGGATCAAGTTATACAAAGTCTCACAAAAGCTGACGAAAGAGTAAAAAAATCAGTCACTTTTGACACTCCACTAACGCAAATCAAACCTAGAGCTAGGTCCACGTCATTCCATGGAGAAATTATCCCAGAAGAAAGTGAAACAGAAATTGAAAGTGAGCCAAGGAAAAGGAAAGTCACACCTAGAAAACTTCTAGAAAAACAACAAGTGGATATACCAACGGAAAGTACTATACGAATTGAAGGAAAACCAAGACTCAACATAACGATGCCTTATGTAGAGGAAAATCTTGTTAGACCAGAAGGAGGAGAAAAAGACAAGGAAAAAATCGAAGAAATAAGCAGAAAGGAAGTGATGGAATATGACCGAGAGTCCATTACAGGCGCAAAGGATAACTATATACACTTCATGTCAGCTGATTTAGAGCCGATTACACCTGTTAGCCAATTAATGCTAGCTGTGGGAGCAATTGATCTATTGGAGATGAAAAGTAAAAAACCCAAATTGGGACAAGTGTTAATCACCACTAGAGGCAAATATAACGTATATACTGTAATTGTAAAAAATCATTATTACGACGATATAGAAAGGGAAAAGGTTGAAGAATGCTTGAGAAATCTCAAGAAAATTTTATTGGAACATGAAGTACTATCTGGAAGAATTTCAAGGTATGATGACTTGTTGGAGGAAATTAGTATAGAATGGCTCGATATTCTGACCAGAGTATTTTTTGGTAGTCACGTCAAATTTCGAATGTGCTATGGACGTGTCACAGTACCCGAAGAAGAACTTAGACCCGGAATAATATCACAATACCATGATAGTTTAGTAGCTGGACATAAAGGGGTAAATAAAACTTACAGGAGAATTAGAGAAAAATACACATGGCCCGGATTGAGACAAGAAATAACTGAGTACATAAGAAAATGCAGAAGTTGCGCACAACGAAAAATAGTGAGAACAAAAAATAAAGAACCTATGATAATAACAGATACACCCTTGGACACATTCGATAGAGTCTCACTGGACACAGTGGGTAAACTTCCCACTACCTCTAATGGCAATTGTCACGTGTTAACAATGCAGGATCAATTAAGTAAGTATTGTATTTTTGTCGCAGTACCAGATATTAGTGCAACAACAATAGCTCATGCCCTAGCCATAAATCTATTTTTGGTCCACGGAGCACCAAAATGTATCCTCACCGATCGAGGCACAACATTTACTAGTAATATGTTGAGACATTTAGCAAAGCTTTTCAAAGTGGCACAAGTAGCCACAACGGCATATCGACCACAAACGAATGGTGGACTAGAAAGGAGCCATGCTGTTTTAGCGGAATTCATAAGACACTATGCGAAAACTATGGATGATTGGGACCGCTTATTAACGTTTGCTGCATTCGCATATAATACTTCAGTACATGAAGCAACAAAATTTACACCTTTTGAGGTGGCTTTTGGTAGAAAAGCTAGAACACCTATTTCCTTCCCATCAGAAGAAAAGTTAAATACATATGAAAATTATCTGAGAGAACTTATTACACGCATGATCGAAATCAAGGAAATCGTAGCGAAAAATATCAACAAAGCGAAATACAATCAGAAAGAACGTTATGACGAAAAAGCCAGACCACTGGATATAAAAGTAGGGGACTTAGTGGACGTGAAAGAAGAAGTTAGAGCAGGAAAGTTTGCCCCCTACTACCACGGACCATATGAAGTAGTAGGGATAACTGAGAAGAGTAATTTAATTTTGGAGGATGCAGAAGCGAAAAGATTCCGAAAACACAAAGATCAAGTGAAAAGGGCATATTTATGACAGAGGGACAAAAAGGGATTAAGAGTTGATGAAGAAGGATACCTACATATCTTCACAGATGGAGCTTGCAAAGCTAATGGGAAATCACAGGCAAAAGCAGGAATAGGAGTTTGGCTTAACCACGAACACCAACTTAATGTGAGCGAAAGGGCCAAAAATAGACAAACTAATAACAACGCCGAAGCAGAAGCTATATCAAGAGCAATTGACATTACCCCCAAACTAGGTTACCGAAAAGTAAGAATACATTCTGATTCGAAATACGCCATAGAAGGTGTAGAAAAATGGTTGCCAAAGTGGCAAATAAATGGGTGGAAAACCAGTAGAAATCAAGAAGTGATTAGCAAGGACACTTTTCAAACGATAAAGGAAAATATGTCGGGGTTAGAAGTCGAATTAATATATGAACCCGGACATAGTGGGATAGTAGGAAATGAGGAAGCGGATAAATTAGCAAAAAGAAGCATAGAGTAAATCACTTAACATCATAGAAATCAGAAAATCTAATAATAGTCGTTTTTCCATTGCAGGCAAACACAATGAAGTTGAAAGTAAGTTTCGTCACGATCTTAGGAGTTTTGGTACTGGTTACAGCCAATCTAGAAGGCGAAAACATAAGAATAACTAACTTTGAGAAAAGTTCCGGACTATATTATGAATTAATATTAAATCTTCAGCAAATATCCACCGTATGGAGAACAGTAATAGGACTGGACTTAGATAACTTTACAGAACATCTTGACGAAATCAAAGAGGACTACGAAAAAATGGATAGGCCTTGTAGAGCCCTTTTGGAAGTAAATTGTGAAGGAATATTAGATAATCACAACATGGCGCGACGTATACATATTGTCGAATTACAACTGAAACAATTAAAAGAAACTATAACAGAATTATATGAATCAAGTAAACCACCAGTAGTAAAACTTAAAAATAAAAACATTAAAAAAAGAAGTACCCCACTTTTTGGCTTCGTAGGCAAATTTATAGGACCTCTCATAGGAGTACTTACACATGACGAAGGAGAAAATTATTGGGAGGCATTAAGCAGCTTAAATAATGCACAGCAAAATATCTCTCACTTAGTGGGGGAGCAAACACACGTTGTTCGAGCGGAAATTCAGAACCTATACGATATCGCCGAAGGACAGAGAAAAGTCTCTAAAGAACAGGCAGTACTAGTAGATAAGATACAAAATAAACTCCTACAAATCCAAATACGAACAGATAACATTAATTATACTTCCTGGTTAGAATCAACAGTTCGAAAATGGAGACACCAACTAGACACATACGAACATACCATTGAACAGACCCTACAAGTCTTATACCAGGCCAAAGAAGGAAAAATACATCCTAGGATGTTAAGTAATAGACAACTCAAAGAAATAGCCAACGAAGCTCAACAACATTTAGGCAATTTGGAGTTTCCTATACCCTTAGAACAGATTGATGTCGCAGTATTAAACAGAATATCTACTACCAGCTTCCATCTAAAGGATAACAGGTTAATAATGGCGTTGGATATTCCAATGGTTCAAAGAGAAAGGTATCTGATATATCAAATGCATGAACTACCAGTACAACAGACTAATAGCTCAATAAAAGGAAGAGCATATGTAATTCCTAAAGAAAGATACTTAATCATTAGCTCCGGAGAAAGATACTATTTTTACATGAATGAGAAACAACTAAAAGAATGTCACGTGATAGGAAATAGGCACATATGTCAAATTGATCAGCCTATAATCGACTCAGTAGTATTTAACAGTTGTGAGGTGAAACTACTAAAAAAGATCAAAAATATCACAATGGACGATTGTGATATAAGAATTTCTATCCACAGACAACCATACTGGGAAACAGTAAAATCCATAGGTGGATGGTTATTCTCATTATCAGCAAATGAAACTGCATATGTGGACTGTCTAGGAGTACCAACGGCACAATACCCGATATGGGGGATGGGAATTGTACAATTAGCAAAAGGGTGTACAATGAAAACTCATGCAATTTCACTTCCAGCTTTACAAATGCAAGAAAACATACAACAATATTTTTATGAACCGCAGGTCGATCTAAGACTAGAAATATTGTCACCAAATGTAAAACAATATAAAATGGTAAAAAAATACAGTAGAAAAAGAGGAAAACATAAGAACCTGGGAAAGTAAAGAAAACGACTTAAAACTATCCCAAATAGAACAAGAATTACAGGAACAAAGTCAACGAAACGTAATACGGAATAAACAAGATATCTATAGTTACTCAGTGTTAGGACTGTCTAGTATTTTAATCATCATCATGATTACATATACTATATATAAATGCTTAAAGAAAGAAAAATTAAATTCCACTACAATCAATATATCTGGGGAAAATAACAGAAGAAAAAGCCAGTTGGTTGAAGAAGCAAACTATGAAATACCACGTAGGGAATTGCTAGAACATATGACTAGAGAAATAAGGTTGGAAAATAGCAATGAAGAACCAGAAGCAACAACATCTATAATAAAGGAACCACTACCAAAAATAAGAAGGCAGGGTACAATACCAAAACAAGGCGTAGACATAGCTTAAGGTAACGCTGTATAGAGAAAGTATGTAACCAAGTTAATATTAACATTCACTAGATTCATAACTTTATATAAATCATGTATAGAAATAACTAGCATTAAATTAAATCGGGACCTTATCATATCATCTAACGAAATAATCTGACTAACTCAACCCATCAAATAATCAAAGATAGACAACTGTACAGAAAATAGAATTCAATTAAATATTTAAAAAAAAAAACAACAAATAATCGACTATCTAAAAGTTAAACAATTAAGTTAAACTAGTAAAAATTAATAATAAGAATAAATAATAATGTAAAAATACAAAAAATAATAATATATACAATCAGAATACGATAAACAAATATAATCTAAATTTATTATCATAATAATTCAGTAAAAAATCAAAAAAAGAAAGTATTATTATAAACAGTAAAAGAAAAGAAATATTTTTTTTAAAAATTAACAAAATTTATTTTGTTGCGGAGCTAAAACAAAATTTAACACATCTACATGAACAAAGTAGTAAGAAAAGAAAAAGTTATAATGACAAATTATTCTGACACTACTAAATTAAACGAGAACAGAAAAAATAATAGAATAAATTAAACAAGTCAGCACGCTTGAAAAACAAAATCCAGGTCCACTCGCCATCTCTGAAAAAAAAAAATATTTAGGCTAGTAATAATCAAGATAAAAAAAAGAAATAATAAAACCAAAAAAAAAAACACGCTAAAAAATACACATACCGGTTCCCATCCAAAATGAATCAATTTCAATTCATCCCAGTCCCGTTCATAAACTTGACAAAAGAATAACTCTAAGGCTGCGGACTTGAATCGGTACCCATTTTCTGGAGGAAACCGTAATATGGAAGAATAAGAACTAAAAAAAAATATTTCGTTATTGAAAATATAAAACATAATACTAAAAATACTAAAATTAATAATAAAATACAAAGGGAAAATCTATTTGTTTAAATAAAAACTAAAAATAAAGGAAAATAAGTACATACATATATATATAAGAAAGATTGTGTATTTACTCACCACTCAATGGTATTGACCCCCAAGCATCCGTGTATTTGTTCCAAGATTTCATCTGTCTGTATATTACAGGAACTAGGATGAATGAAATCTTTAGCCGCCCAATAAGTACACACTTCGTACTTAGAAATGTCCCACGACCACCTATACTCTTGGTGCCATTGGCCAGATGTAATCGGACTAGGTTGAAGTTCGGATTGTCTAAACTCCAAAGGCCAACGGGTGTTAACATTCAGCCGAGTAATAGGCTCGTACCAATCGGAAAATAAAATCCTAGCCCTAAAAGAGAAAACTTGTATAAATATAAAAATTAATCAACTAATCAAGATGAGAATTCGCACTAACAATTCGCTTTATTTTTTTTCATATAGAAAAAGGGTATATATATATATATATATATATATATATATATATATAATATGTGGTTGTTATAACATATAAAGTAAATTAACATTGTATAAAATATAAAAAAAAAATTAACAAAAAATAAAGTTAAACTAAAAGTAACTTCTAATATAATTTTTCAAGGAAAAATATATTAATTAAATTTAAAACCTTGAATTTTATACTAACAGGAAAATATAGTACAAACAAAAAGTTTCGTTCTAAATACAATTAAAAAATAAGGGGTATTTAAAATTTTTATTTTTATATCATAAAAACAAAATATAATACGAATAAAAAAAAATAATATACTCAACTAGGAGATTAACCATGTATCATTATTATCATTATTTAAATTATTATTACTAAAATATTATTACTTGTCAGCATTATAATGGAGTAATTAGGAATTAAGATACTACAAAGTAGAGACTATGAGGTACCCGAAACACTACATTATAACAATTATTAACATTATTGAAATGATTTAAAATTTTTTTTACAATTCCAAATAGAAATTATTTTCTTATTAAATTAAATATTAATAATCAAAACATAAAAAAAAAACAATATATAAAAAGGGATCACATTAACGAACACAAATAACATAACATTATCATACGAGCCTACTAACATTAAAACTCTCTTATTATTATTATTACTCTTATTTTTTTTTTTTTTTTTTTTTTTTTTTTACAAAACAAGTTTAGGAGAGGAAAAAATGCCTTTACCTTCGTTATATTATATTATGAAGAACAGTGCTGTCGGACCAGATTAAGTGAACCCAGAAGGACAGCCTTTTGCATACGAACCGTCAATGCTTCAGCTTGACGTTCGCAGTTTGGTATCTTTTTCAATTGGCTTATAAATGAAGCTTTAATCCCTCCCAAACAGCCTAGTATGAGAACAATTAATCGGATTTTATAACCTGGATACATTCGGCTCAGTTCAAACATAAGGTCTTGATATTTCGTCCGTTTCTCATCCTCCTTTTGTATGATGTTGCCCTCAGCAGGAGCCGAAAACTCTATCACACAAATGATCTTACTTTTATGATCCTGGAGTACAATATCAGGCTTAGTAGCTCTGATACGATGAGTTGTAGAAAAAGAAAAATTGCAGTAGATCTTACACTGTTCATTTTCAACAACGGATTGCTGATCCCCTTGGAGTAGTGTAACAGGGCTGGTTCCAAAACATAGTTCCGATGTTCGCCACCAGGTGGCGCTGTTACCCTCAGTCGGTATTACCGTTCGTCGGTAAGGTAGATTTACCATCCGTCGGTAATGCAGATCGCTGTCGGTAATGATCACTGCTAGATGGCGCTAGTTTTATAATTACCCTTGGTTGGTAATGCAGATTTCTGTTGGTAAGTTACCGCTAGATTGCGCTGGATTTGCATAAACAATATATTGTTGTTAACTTTAGTACTACCACCCAACCAACCACCCATATACCGAAAATAATGTATTGGGACTTGAATTTTTAAAATACCACCCACCACCCACTTTGCATATATGATCTCAAATTTCAAAAATCATAATAAAAACCGCGAGGGATGGCTGAATAGCGAGATACCGCGCAGTATTAGCCGGGTGGATTGGGGGTGGGCCGCGCTGGGCCTCACTCAACGCATGGTGTGCAACCAGATGCATGTGGTCCTGGGTCTGACTCAACGTATGATGCGCAACGAGATGCGTGTGGCCAATGTGAACGTTGTGTAAAGTTTGGGTAGTGGGGCTGTCGGTAATGATCACGTCTAGATGGCGCTAGTTTATTCTCATCGGTAAGGTAGATTTCGTATATGTTAGCATGGGCATAGTTTTACCCTCCGTCGGTAATGCAGATTTCTGAATTACCTTGTGTCAGTAATAATCACCGCTAGATGGCGCGAGTTTGATAATTTGCATGAACAATAATTGGTTGTTAACTTTTATCTTAAAAATAATTTACATTTCTTTGGTACTACCACCCACAATATACCATTTAGTATATATTTTCAATGTATGTATCATATGCCAAACACCCCCCCCCCCCTCCACCCACCATTAGCGGGTGGATTAGTGGGATGGGTCGCGTTGGGCCTGACTTGAGGCATGGTGCACAACGAGATGCGCGTGGCCAATGTGAACAGATACTCAAGCGATGTATACATATTCGGTCTAGCCCAAATAATGAATCAACAATGTATCAATATTGAATCAGCAATGATTCAAAAATGAACAAACAATGAACCAACAATGATTCACTAATGAATTAATAATGAAACAACAATGATACAATAATGAATCAATACTGAATTTATAAAAAACCAATTTTCTTTTTATTAAATTTGAAATTTTCACATGCGAAATAATTATCAGTACATAATAGAATAAAAATTAAATGTATTTAATTCATTACCTGCTTTGAAATATTAATCTGCGTGGAACAAATAGCTTCTGAAATAATTTTTTTTTGTTTTATATACATAATTTACGGAAAAATAATAAAAAACACGAGTTCAATGAAAACTATGCATTGAAGTTGTTTAGCTCGTAATAGGGAGAATTTATCAGCTCGTTATAGAGAGAACTCGTAATATCGAAGGTCGTTACAGTGAGATTTAAGTGTATATATAGTTGACAACGAGTCTTTTTTAATATTTCTAATTTCATTTTTCCAGAAGTTAACATTAACTTTTCGGATGGTTAACTTTAAATTTTCCGAAAGTTAACTTTAACTTTTCTGATAGTTGACTTTAACTTTTCTAAAAGTTAACTTTAACTTTTCCGAAAGTTAACTTTAACTTTTTTGAAAGTTAACTTAAATTCTTATGGGATTTACATGTTAATTGCATTTAACTTTTTCACAAGTTAACTTTTCCAAAAGTTAACTTTAACTTTTCTAAAAGTTAACTTTAACATTTCCGAAAGTTAACTTTAACTTTTTCGAAAGTTAACTTAAATTCTTATGGGATTTATATGTTAATTGCATTTAACTTTTTCACAAGTTAACTTTTCCAAAAGTAAACTTTAACTTTTCTAAAAGTTAACTTTAACTTTTCCGAAAGTTAACTTTAACTTTTTCGAAAGTTAACTTAAATTCTTATGGGATTTATATGTTAATTGCATTTAACTTTTTCACAAGTTAACTTTTCCAAAAGTAAACTTTAACTTTTCTAAAAGTTAACTTTAACTTTTCTGATAGTTAACTTTAACTTTTCTGATAGTTCACTTTAACTTTTCCAAAAGTTAACTTTAACTTTTCTAAAAGTTAACTTTAACTTTTCCGAAAGTTAACTTTAACTTTTTCAAAAGTTAACTTAAATTCTTATGGAATTACTATGTGGGTTGAATATATGTTAATCTTATAAATTTTCATTAATTTTTCAAATTGCGAATTGTAAAATTTTTTACTTTTATCAGTTTGTAAATTCTTTGGAATTCGAATTTCCGATGTAATATACGTAGAAAGCTTGGCAATTTACATGTCAAATGTATAATGTATATAACTACCCAGATAACTAGCGTACAATTACCACGCACCTTTGCATTATACTACTACTACTACTATACGAGTGCAGTAGGTTCTTGATACAGTGAAGCTGAATAAAGTGAAGACCTGAATATAGTGAATGTTTAGGACTTGATATAATGAAGAAAATTATCCCCACTGGAAGTCAACCGTATATGAAACCGTATATGAGTTTATTTCGTTATTTTCAAAGCATCCTTCAATTTTCTTATTTTTTCACTTTTCATTGAAGTTCTAAATATGTTTAACTTCACCTGAACTTAAAATATTAACTTAGCATAACCTAAAAATATAACACGTGTTTGTATACTTTCCCTTACGCGCACATCGTTTGTACAATTTGTGCAAGCATAGCAATTAACTCACACATAGATAAAAGAAAAAGAGGAGAACTGCTGAATGAAAAGTGGAATATTCACTGTATGAAGTCCTTCCGGTCCCGACCACTTCACTTTATCAAGAACTTACTGTATAATAATACTGATTTTCAAAGTACTGATTCTAAATTGATATAGTGCCAGTATGTATGTACCTCTTTATTAGATTAGTACGAAGTACTTGTATCGTACTAGTATTACATACTAGAGTTGTACTAATCCAGCAACCTTGGAAAATAAATTGGAAATTGGAGTACATAGTAAGATTCTAATCCAAGTACAGGGCTAGTACATCATACTGTTAAAAAAAATGCACATACTGGCACTCTACCATTTTAATGCAAGTAACTGAAGATAATTACGTTATACTCGTATTATACTAGTACAATGCGAAGGTACATAAATAGCACGTGATTAAATGTACGTGAACTGACGTATGCTACATTATGTAGAAATGTAGAAAGGTATATTATATAGGTAATATACGTTAATGAGGAATCGGACAAACACTAAAAAATGTCAGAAATTTTTCAAATTTTAAGAAATAATGTTATTTGGTACAACAAAAAAAGCATGCAAAATTTGAGAATTTTTTGCTAAATAATTTAGATATTAAAATTATTGATTTATCAAGGTCTCTTATGGAGAAATGGTAACCAAGGTACTTTTAAAGTAAATTTCTAATAGATATCAATGCCAGATTTTCTTGGAATAATTGTATTTGAAAGATGAATATTTAAGGTTTAATAAACGTATTTAAGCACAATAGTTGTCAAAACTCAAACAAGCAACCTAACCCTCCGATGCTCAAACGCTGGAACCTGTCTTTAAAAAATAAAACTTACACTGAGAAAAAAGTCATTTGTAAGTTTACAACGTGAGACGTTGGACGTATTTCGAGTCACGTTAGACGTAGTAGATTTACGAAAAATTTGTAAAGTTACCTATAGTTTCGTAACATACACAATGCGTTTGTACTTTTACAAATAGAGTTGTAGGATTACAAAAAGGTTATGTTCGAAAAGATTTTTTGTAACAATACAGAAAGTATGTACCTTTTACAAACAGAATTGTAGGATTACGAAAAGGTTCTGTTCCCTAAAAAAAATAAATGTAAAATTAGATGGCAGCTAAAATTGATCATTAGGTTGTATTTTTCCAAAATTGGCTGGGTTTTTTTAAGACTCCCTCAATTTTATTCTTTAATATGTATCAAAAGAACGTTTAATAAAACTCAATTTACAAATTTCCCTGACATGGAATTTTCTTTTATAGATAATAAAAAAACAGCTAAAATAAAAGAAAATTTTGTTTTATTCTTAAAAGCAGTGCTGATAAAAATCATGATTTAAAAAAAAAACAAAAAAAAATTGATTTATTTATTTATCCATTTTTTTTTATTTAAATAAAAAAATGGTTTTTTTTAAATATAATCAGTATTTAAAATCTTCAAATGTTAATTTGTAAGTAATTTACTACAGAGATGAAAAAATATAAAAAAGAAGCACAAGATAATGAAACAGTGACATAAAAATATATATAAAAAAGTAGAAACTCTTAAAAAATTAAATTATTTATGTATATTTTTTTAAATATTAAATTAAAATATTATTAAGAAGATAATTTAAAAAACGTTGAAATATATTTCTGAAGAGAACAAAAATTGAAAATTAGAAAAATCAGAGAATTATTTTACAAATACATACGTGATGCGCGCCAAATTTGCGCAAAGGTTTCGAGGTTAATCTCAGTTTTCTAATTTTAGGAATTTTACATTCCGATCGTACAATTACAAACATTTTATCATGATTACAATCATATTTGTTGATTTACAAGACATTTGCTTTAGTACAGTCCGTTGTACTCATTACAAGAGGATTGTAAGATTACCACGTATAACGTGACTCGAAATATGTCCCACGTCTGACGTTGTAAACTTACAAATTTCTTGTATCGTTACAAATTTTTTGCCGATTTACTAAACAGTTCGTTTTTTTGCTACGTTTAACGTTGTAAAGTTAAAAAAAAATTGAGTTACAAACTGGTTCTCATTTACAATCCATTGGTAATTTTCAACTTGGCATTTTTCTCAGTGTAGATATGACACGTTGTTAAGATTTTGAGTTTAATTTGGAATTAAAAATAACAATTTCGCGCTGAACTTGTGACGTACACTACCCACCAAAATTGTGGGACCACTTACAAAAATGGGATTAAAAACATGATCGTCTTAAAAATGTTTATAACTCTGTCAGATATAAGCAAAATGAAATTTATCATAGTCCATTGAAAAGCTTATAAAGTTTTCCAATAAATGGTCCTATTTTAAAGCTTTTTTGATTAATAGAAACGGAGATTCAATGTAATAAAGACAGATGAATTTTTCGATTTTTGTGAATTTTCATTGTTCAATTTTAGCAAGCTGCTTTTTCTGAAAAAGTACTTGGAAAAAATTTGAAAAATCAAGCTACATAAAATCTTGAACTTTTAACTTCAAAATAAGTCAAAGAAAACTTAAATATCTTGACTAGTTCTAAAGTTATAAGTAAATGTATCATACGAAAAAACGCAATGATTCTAGTGCTCGCTCCACTTTTGAATGCTTAATACACTGCAAATAGGCAGGGAGGGGAGGAAACGAAGAAATTGTTGCGTTTTGTTCCTTATACACATATACTTATATCTTTTTGAACCAGTCAAGATATTTTAATTTTCTTTGGCTTATTTTAATGCTAATAGCTCAAGTTACATTGCTCATAAAAAAGATTAATATCGAATAAAACAATATTTACATTGCTCATAATAAGATTTCAAACAATTGGAAGTATGATCCACTTGCAGTGGTGTAACTAAACCCCCGCGAGTCCCTGCGGTGCGGGAAGGCCTGCTGTTTTAGTGGGGCCCAAACTGAGCGCTTATCGTTTTGACAAAAATTTTTTTTTGTAGTTAATGTTCTTTATTCATATTGTTTAACCTAAAGTAATGTTAGTAGTAGATCTATATAGAGTAGAAATCTGTTTACCGGGTAGGAATCTGTTTTATCCTAGTTACCGACCAGATGGCGTTCTGTGGGGGATTCTTCGCGCCAGTTTGGATTTTTACCCCCACTTTTGCGCGGGAATTTAAATTTTACTCCCACTTTTAAGCGGGAAGTTAAATTTTACCCCCACTTTTAGGTTTTTCAAGCGTTCTATTTTGAATTTTTACCCCCACTTACCCTTTATTTAAACTGGCGACCTTGTATTTTTATAAAACTTGATATCCAAAGTTTTTTAAAGTCGCCGATTATGAATTTTAAATCTGTTTTAAATTTTATTTAAACAGTGTTCAAACAAAACATTATTGTTACTAACCAACTTTCAAGCGAAGATTTCCCTACTTTTAAACGGGCTTTTGGTCTGTTGTTAGTGAGAGTTCTACGTTACCGACAGTCATTTCAGTGAGTAAGCACACCGGCCACTAATGATAGACGGCGGTAGCAAAGATACGCGTGCGGTTAACTGGGTCCAGTGCGAGTGGATAGACTTGTGAAAGAGGAGTTGCGCGCACAACAAGAAACTGGGGTAAGAAGAGTGGGAAATTGGAGAAAGAGTGGGGTTCAGGAGATATAAGAAGGATGTGAAGCCAAGTGGAGACATATCTATTACCAACTACATCAGCAGCTGAAGCAGCATCAAGAGCAGTTCTGAATCCTCTACTAGGTAAACCCTATTTCACCTTAAAATCTATTTTTGATTTTAGCTTAAAATAATATGTTTTGATCTAAAAGCTCCGTTTTGATTTGCTTCCTGATATTCATAACAATGGACGCCATCTTAAGCAAAATCAATTCTCTTGGACGTTTGCAGCATCTTCTACCCACGAAGCCGCTTGCTGAGTTGGATGTCAATGCCCTATATACCGTAACTAGTATAAAGAGGATGTCAACCAAGAATGGATTTAAATTTGCAATTGACTTGGATGCTAAATTTCGGGCATTCCTGCCAGCAAGGTTTACGAACCTGTTTGAGAAGGAGCCAGACAAATTCAAGGTGCTTGACGAAGCCGTGGAATCCAACAAGTTGAAATTAAAATATATTGGTGAAAAATATAATATTATAGAATTTGAATTTATCTAATAAATATTGTAATAAAGAGAATTGTAATATACTGTAAATATTTAAAATATATGTTTAAATAAAAGCAAAAATTTACTTATAAATTGTTTCTTTTTATTCTACATTTATATTTTAGAAGTGTAAAAAATAAAAAAGAGAGAAAAATATAATAAAAAAAATAATATAAAATATAAAAGAAATAAAAAAAAATAGGAAAAACAATAAAATAAAATTTAAAAAAGAAAAAAACAGAGAAAACAATTAAATAATATAAGGTAAAGCAATAAGGACACTTTGATCTTTAGTGTGTGATTTTAGCAGAACAAGCGTGTTCAAACAAGTCTCAACTTGACTTTTAAACAGAACAAAGACAACGTCTAAGAATTAATTCATAAAGTTTTTCTATTATAATACTAATAATTTGCATGGAAGAGTGGAGTTGCATTGCTCGTGAGACTATGTTAAAGTAAAGTTGCGCGCGCAGCAACAAAGTAAGGGTAAGAAGAGTGGGAAATTGGAGAAAAAGTGGGGTTCAAGAGATATAAGAAGGATTTATTGAAGCCAAGTGGAGACATATCTGTTACAGACTAAAACAGCAGCAGAAGCAGCATCACTTTCAAATTTTGTAGAAGTTGAACACTCTTTAGAGTAGCTCTGTAAGTATTTCTAACTATCTAAAATTTTGCAATCTATTATTATATTCCTCTGGATAAATTTCTAAATTATTTTTTCTGTTTGCAGGTTCCAGCAGAGATTTAACAATCATGCATCTCAACAAATACAATGAAGCAGAATGCTTAGAGGGTTTCATCCCTTTAAAACTGCTCACTGCATTGACTCCTGAATGTATGTCCAACGTCTCTAAAATTTACCAAGTTAGCACCAGTTTTGGAGCTAAAATCTTAGTAGAATTAGATGATGCATTCAACATCTTCCTGCCTACAAGACTTGAGAAATCATTAATTAGGGATCGCACTAAGTTAGACTATTTAAAACAATCAACAAATGAAGAAAATTTAAAATTAAAATATATAAATAAGCAACGTCCTAGAATTGAGTTAAGAAGGGATAAAATTAGATTTACATACCATCTTGATGACAATGCGAATAAAGTATAAATACAGTGAATCTTTTTTGTGCTATTATTGATATTATCTTGTATTACCTCCTCTTCTGCTTCAACTCATTTTACAATCACCTTCCCTGATTATTAATAGAATAAATATTATAACACTTTAATTGTAAAACATTGTAAATAAAAAAAATAAATAAAAAAAAGGTTCAATAAAAACAAAATTTACATATAAATTGCTTTTACTCATGAAGTAGTATAAGGAGGCCCCACTCTCATGAAAACTTGAAGCAGATTTCCCCGTTTTTCTTACAAATTAGCGAAAGTGGAGAACCAAGCGAGATAATTTGGAACTTCGAAATTTCGTCTGCTACAATGCGTTTGCTAGTCACTTTTCCCGCCTGATCACTCAGCTGTTTGTAGGCAGCCATTTGCAAAAAGCATTTCAAGTGTGTTAGTAATTGCATGTACACAAAAAATGACATTGTGTGGCTTATAATTCTAAGCTTTTCCGCTAGGTTCTCCACTATCGCTAATTTGTAAGAGAAACTGGGAAACCAGCTTCAGCTTTTTCAAGGTTAAACATAGCAGTGGGACCTCCTTATACCACTTCATGCTTTTACTTTATTCAACCCTCATATTAGAACATGTCATCACATTATGAATAAAAGTTAGTATTTTCATTAAAAAAGTTAAATTATGATATTTAAGGAAGTTCTATGGTATGACGGTACTAGTCAAAACAGAGACCATTATTTTAAGGTTGAGTTTAAATTTAATTTTACGAATATATAATTAAACAATTCTATTTATTAACTTTATTTACATTTTTTACTTTTTAAATGTGAGTAAAAATAATGTGTGATCAAAATCATTACACTCAAAGTCCCATCGGTGGGGTTGATCGGGGATGGAACCCCACGGATCGAATGAGAATTTGAAGCATTTGATTCGTCGCTTCAGAGTCTTCGCTTTTCCCTCCATCCCACTTCGTCAACAAACTTCGGTGAACTCAGTAAACAGTGTTCCACCGATCGAAGTTCCACCGATGGGACTTTGAGTGTATTTTAAAATGTCAGAACGTCTGAAAATTTTAACTGCATCATTATAAAACCTTTGTCTATCAGTGAACCAAATTTGATGAAAATAGTAATGTTAATTCTCTGATAGAAAGCCCAGTGCGTATGGATGTTCAGAAAAGGTAAAACACCCCCCCCCCCCTCCCCCCTCCACTTACCACCCCAACACCTCCTGTAATCTCCGCCAGCTCAACCAACATCCGAGACCACCCATTTACGACTTTTTTCTACCACCACCAACCTATAACTCCTGTGATAAAATTCTCTTACTCAGAACAGTTAAGTTTAACTTTCATAACCCCCCGCCCTGCAACACCCCTGATTTCGATGCATTTTCCACAGATTTTTAGTTTTATTTCAAATCATAGTAAGTTTTTGATATCTTCTTAAAAATCTATAAACTAAGAGTTAAAGTTAACTTTGGAAAAAGTTAAAGATAACTTTCAGAAAAGTTTAGAAAAATTAAATTTAACAGTCATGGAAAGTCATTGTAAAAATTAACATGTAAATCCCATAAGTGACAAAGTTAACTTTTGGAAAAGTTAAAGTTAACCTTTGGAAAAGTTGAGGCTAACTTTCGGAACAGTTAAAGTTAACTTTTGGATAAGTTAAATGCAATTAACATGTAAATCCCAAAAGAGATAAAGTTAAATTTTGGAAAAGTTAAAGTTAACATTTAGAAAAGTTAAAGTAAACTTTCGGAAAAGTTAAAGTTAACTTTCGGAAAACCTAAAGTTGGTTTAGCATCTTTAGGCGAAACCACTTCTTCATGCTTACTATATGGAAAGTACTCAATTCCATCAACTTTACTCAATACTTTTTCTAGTAATTTATATTTAGGTTGTTCTAATAACTTTGAGTATAAATAAACTTTTTTAAAACTCAAGCCATTCGGATGTATAATTAGAGAAAGGGATTATTTTCGATAAAGTTTTGAATTAAAAAGAAAGCCCTGAAAAATTGCAATTTAAAAAAAACCCTGTGCTTATCTAAGATTATGAAATTTTTTAAAAGGTGTGCTTACTCACTAAAATGACTGTCGGTAACGTAGAACTCTCACTAACAACAGACCAAAAGTCCGTTTAAAAGTAGGGAAATCTTCGCTTGAAAGTTGGTTAGTAACAATAATGTTTTGTTTAAACACTGTTTAAATAAAATTTAAAACAGATTTAAAATTCATAATCGGCGACTTTAAAAACCTTTGGATACCAAGTTTTATAAAAATACAAGGTCGCCAGTTTAAATAAAGGGTAAGTGGGGGTAAAAATTCAAAATAGAACGCTTGAAAAACCTAAGAGTGGGGGTAAAATTTCACTTCCCGCTTAAAAGTGGGAGTAAAATTTAAATTCCCGCGCAAAAGTGGGGGTAAAAATCCAAACTGTCGCGGAGAATCCCCCACAGAACGCCATCTGGTCGGTAACTAGGATAAAACAGATTCCTACCCGGTAAACAGATTTCTACTCTATATAGATCTACTACTAACATTACTTTAGGTTAAACAATATGAATAAAGAACATTAACTACAAAAAAAAATTTTTGTCAAAACGATAAGCGCTCAGTTTGGGCCCCACTAAAACAGCAGGCCTTCCCGCACCGCAGGGACTCGCGGGGGTTTAGTTACACCACTGCAAGTGGATCATACTTCCAATTGTTTGAAATCTTATTATGAGCAATGTAAATATTGTTTTATTCGATATTAATCTTTTTTATGAGCAATGTAACTTGAGCTATTAGCATTAAAATAAGCCAAAGAAAATTAAAATATCTTGACTGGTTCAAAAAGATATAAGTATATGTGTATAAGGAACAAAACGCAACAATTTCTTCGTTTCCTCCCCTCCCTGCCTATTTGCAGTGTATTAAGCATTCAAAAGTGGAGCGAGCACTAGAATCATTGCGTTTTTTCGTATGATACATTTACTTATAACTTTAGAACTAGTCAAGATATTTAAGTTTTCTTTGACTTATTTTGAAGTTAAAAGTTCAAGATTTTATGTAGCTTGATTTTTCAAATTTTTTCCAAGTACTTTTTCAGAAAAAGCAGCTTGCTAAAATTGAACAATGAAAATTCACAAAAATCGAAAAATTCATCTGTCTTTATTACATTGAATCTCCGTTTCTATTAATCAAAAAAGCTTTAAAATAGGACCATTTATTGGAAAACTTTATAAGCTTTTCAATGGACTATGATAAATTTCATTTTGCTTATATCTGACAGAGTTATAAACATTTTTAAGACGATCATGTTTTTAATCCCATTTTTGTAAGTGGTCCCACAATTTTGGTGGGTAGTGTACGTCACAAGTTCAGCGCGAAATTGTTATTTTTAATTCCAAATTAAACTCAAAATCTTAACAACGTGTCATATCTACACTGAGAAAAATGCCAAGTTGAAAATTACCAATGGATTGTAAATGAGAACCAGTTTGTAACTCAATTTTTTTTTAACTTTACAACGTTAAACGTAGCAAAAAAACGAACTGTTTAGTAAATCGGCAAAAAATTTGTAACGATACAAGAAATTTGTAAGTTTACAACGTCAGACGTGGGACATATTTCGAGTCACGTTATACGTGGTAATCTTACAATCCTCTTGTAATGAGTACAACGGACTGTACTAAAGCAAATGTCTTGTAAATCAACAAATATGATTGTAATCATGATAAAATGTTTGTAATTGTACGATCGGAATGTAAAATTCCTAAAATTAGAAAACTGAGATTAACCTCGAAACCTTTGCGCAAATTTGGCGCGCATCACGTATGTATTTGTAAAATAATTCTCTGATTTTTCTAATTTTCAATTTTTGTTCTCTTCAGAAATATATTTCAACGTTTTTTAAATTATCTTCTTAATAATATTTTAATTTAATATTTAAAAAAATATACATAAATAATTTAATTTTTTAAGAGTTTCTACTTTTTTATATATATTTTTATGTCACTGTTTCATTATCTTGTGCTTCTTTTTTATATTTTTTCATCTCTGTAGTAAATTACTTACAAATTAACATTTGAAGATTTTAAATACTGATTATATTTAAAAAAAACCATTTTTTTATTTAAATAAAAAAAAATGGATAAATAAATAAATCAATTTTTTTTTGTTTTTTTTTTAAATCATGATTTTTATCAGCACTGCTTTTAAGAATAAAACAAAATTTTCTTTTATTTTAGCTGTTTTTTTATTATCTATAAAAGAAAATTCCATGTCAGGGAAATTTGTAAATTGAGTTTTATTAAACGTTCTTTTGATACATATTAAAGAATAAAATTGAGGGAGTCTTAAAAAAACCCAGCCAATTTTGGAAAAATACAACCTAATGATCAATTTTAGCTGCCATCTAATTTTACATTTATTTTTTTTAGGGAACAGAACCTTTTCGTAATCCTACAATTCTGTTTGTAAAAGGTACATACTTTCTGTATTGTTACAAAAAATCTTTTCGAACATAACCTTTTTGTAATCCTACAACTCTATTTGTAAAAGTACAAACGCATTGTGTATGTTACGAAACTATAGGTAACTTTACAAATTTTTCGTAAATCTACTACGTCTAACGTGACTCGAAATACGTCCAACGTCTCACGTTGTAAACTTACAAATGACTTTTTTCTCAGTGTAAGTTTTATTTTTTAAAGACAGGTTCCAGCGTTTGAGCATCGGAGGGTTAGGTTGCTTGTTTGAGTTTTGACAACTATTGTGCTTAAATACGTTTATTAAACCTTAAATATTCATCTTTCAAATACAATTATTCCAAGAAAATCTGGCATTGATATCTATTAGAAATTTACTTTAAAAGTACCTTGGTTACCATTTCTCCATAAGAGACCTTGATAAATCAATAATTTTAATATCTAAATTATTTAGCAAAAAATTCTCAAATTTTGCATGCTTTTTTTGTTGTACCAAATAACATTATTTCTTAAAATTTGAAAAATTTCTGACATTTTTTAGTGTTTGTCCGATTCCTCATTAACGTATATTACCTATATAATATACCTTTCTACATTTCTACATAATGTAGCATACGTCAGTTCACGTACATTTAATCACGTGCTATTTATGTACCTTCGCATTGTACTAGTATAATACGAGTATAACGTAATTATCTTCAGTTACTTGCATTAAAATGGTAGAGTGCCAGTATGTGCATTTTTTTTAACAGTATGATGTACTAGCCCTGTACTTGGATTAGAATCTTACTATGTACTCCAATTTCCAATTTATTTTCCAAGGTTGCTGGATTAGTACAACTCTAGTATGTAATACTAGTACGATACAAGTACTTCGTACTAATCTAATAAAGAGGTACATACATACTGGCACTATATCAATTTAGAATCAGTACTTTGAAAATCAGTATTATTATACAGTAAGTTCTTGATAAAGTGAAGTGGTCGGGACCGGAAGGACTTCATACAGTGAATATTCCACTTTTCATTCAGCAGTTCTCCTCTTTTTCTTTTATCTATGTGTGAGTTAATTGCTATGCTTGCACAAATTGTACAAACGATGTGCGCGTAAGGGAAAGTATACAAACACGTGTTATATTTTTAGGTTATGCTAAGTTAATATTTTAAGTTCAGGTGAAGTTAAACATATTTAGAACTTCAATGAAAAGTGAAAAAATAAGAAAATTGCAGGATGCTTTGAAAATAACGAAATAAACTCATATACGGTTTCATATACGGTTGACTTCCAGTGGGGATAATTTTCTTCATTATATCAAGTCCTAAACATTCACTATATTCAGGTCTTCACTTTATTCAGCTTCACTGTATCAAGAACCTACTGCACTCGTATAGTAGTAGTAGTAGTATAATGCAAAGGTGCGTGGTAATTGTACGCTAGTTATCTGGGTAGTTATATACATTATACATTTGACATGTAAATTGCCAAGCTTTCTACGTATATTACATCGGAAATTTGAATTCCAAAGAATTTACAAACTGATAAAAGTAAAAAATTTTACAATTCGCAATTTGAAAAATTAATGAAAATTTATAAGATTAACATATATTCAACCCACATAGTAATTCCATAAGAATTTAAGTTAACTTTTGAAAAAGTTAAAGTTAACTTTCGGAAAAGTTAAAGTTAACTTTTAGAAAAGTTAAAGTTAACTTTTGGAAAAGTTAAAGTGAACTATCAGAAAAGTTAAAGTTAACTATCAGAAAAGTTAAAGTTAACTTTTAGAAAAGTTAAAGTTTACTTTTGGAAAAGTTAACTTGTGAAAAAGTTAAATGCAATTAACATGTAAATCCCATAAGAATTTAAGTTAACTTTCAAAAAAGTTAAAGTTAACTTTCGGAAAAGTTAAAGTTAACTTTTAGAAAAGTTAAAGTCAACTATCAGAAAAGTTAAAGTTAACTTTCGGAAAATTTAAAGTTAACCATCCGAAAAGTTAATGTTAACTTCTGGAAAAATGAAATTAGAAATATTAAAAAAGACTCGTTGTCAACTATATATACACTTAAATCTCACTGTAACGACCTTCGATATTACGAGTTCTCTCTATAACGAGCTGATAAATTCTCCCTATTACGAGCTAAACAACTTCAATGCATAGTTTTCATTGAACTCGTGTTTTTTATTATTTTTCCGTAAATTATGTATATAAAACAAAAAAAAATTATTTCAGAAGCTATTTGTTCCACGCAGATTAATATTTCAAAGCAGGTAATGAATTAAATACATTTAATTTTTATTCTATTATGTACTGATAATTATTTCGCATGTGAAAATTTCAAATTTAATAAAAAGAAAATTGGTTTTTTATAAATTCAGTATTGATTCATTATTGTATCATTGTTGTTTCATTATTAATTCATTAGTGAATCATAGTTGGTTCATTGTTTGTTCATTTTTGAATCATTGCTGATTCAATATTGATTCATTATTGATACATTGTTGATTCATTATTTGGGCTAGACCGAATATGTATACATCGCTTGAGTATCTGTTCACATTGGCCACGCGCATCTCGTTGTGCACCATGCCTTAAGTCAGGCCCAACGCGACCCATCCCACTAATCCACCCGCTAATGGTGGGTGGAGGGGGGGGGGTGTTTGGCATATGATACATACATTGAAAATATATACTAAATGGTATATTGTGGGTGGTAGTACCAAAGAAATGTAAATTATTTTTAAGATAAAAGTTAACAACCAATTATTGTTCATGCAAATTATCAAACTCGCGCCATCTAGCGGTGATTATTACTGACACAAGGTAATTCAGAAATCTGCATTACCGACGGAGGGTAAAACTATGCCCATGCTAACATATACGAAATCTACCTTACCGATGAGAATAAACTAGCGCCATCTAGACGTGATCATTACCGACAGCCCCACTACCCAAACTTTAGACAACGTTCACATTGGCCACACGCATCTCGTTACTTAAGTTAACAACAATATATTGTTTATGCAAATCCAGCGCCATCTAGCGGTAACTTACCAACAGAAATCTGCATTACCAACCGAGGGTAATTATAAAACTAGCGCCATCTAGCAGTGATCATTACCGACAGCGATCTGCATTACCGACCGATGGTAAATCTACCTTACCGACGAACGGTAATACCGACTGAGGGTAACAGCGCCACCTGGTGGCGAACATCGGAACTATGTTTTGGAACCAGCCCTGTTACACTACTCCTTGGGCATACGGCAAGATGGGTTCTTTATCTATACCATACTGGTGTCGAAGGTGATAATACAACACCTTAAGCGCAGCATTGTGTCTTTCAATATACCTGCAACACGCGTACTTCGGACATGCACTTAGAATGTGACTAAGTGTTTCCGGGTATTTCTTACATGCTCGACAGTTGTTATTGTCGACAGGTATATGCATCACACGACTGCGGTACACCAGAGTATTAATTACACCATCCTGACAAGCGAACAAAAATCCCTCAGTCTCCGATCTCAAACCAGCAGATTTAAGAAAAGCAAAAGTCAAGCCTTAAGACAATCCTATTTCACCTATGAGATTATAGAACTGCCCGTGAACAGGTTTGCTTTTATGTTCCTGTAACAAAAGCGCTTGTTCTGCCTCCTTGACACACTTTTTAAGCATCAATGGTGTTAACGATGCTAACCCGTGCTCCATATCACTGGCTTCAAATGGGAGACTAAGTTCATTTGCAGCTCATTCTGCCGCACGATATAAAAACGCCCCAACATTCGCAATTTCATGATGGTGGACAAATTGCATAAGGGGATCTCTACTGTTCATCACCGAACATGCTGCAGCTAGTACAATTCTTCGATGAAGACACTCTATATTTAATAGACCTCTTCCTCCCCGGTCTCTTGGAAGGTAAATTCGTTGCACGGAAGACCTTGGATGATAACTACGATGGATTGACATCATCTTGCGGGTTTCTCTATCTAGTATTTTCAACTCATTCACATTCCACTTAACAGCTCTAAAGGTATAGAGAAGTAAAGGAATGGCTAATGTATTTGTGGCCTGTATTTTGTTCTTCCCAGACAATTCGGAAGACCAAATTTTTCTGAGCAGCCCACGATACTTTGTTTGGAGTCGATCTTTAAGCCCACACACATCTTAAGTCTCCGACTGTGGAATTCCAAGATATGTGTAAGTCTCTCCACCAGCAAGATGTTGAATGGTGTTGCCACCAATGAGTTGAATGTTCTCAGAGTCCCTCGGAATTTCAGATGTTTCATTTCTTCCTTTAATCAGATGGATGACGGCACATTTATCCAATCCAAAATCCATTCCTATGGCTCTGGAATACTCGGCCACTGCAAACACCAAAATTCTAAGCGCATCCTTACTGGATGCATAGAGCTTCAGATCGTCCATATAGAAAAGATGGTTGATCTTATAGACTCTATTTCTTGGTTTGCCACACATGTATCCAGAGTGTTTTTCTCGAAGTGCAATAGACAGAGGTAAGAGGGAGATACAAAAAAGAAGTGGACTAAGGGAGTCGCCTTGAAAAACTCCTTTTCTAAACGAGATGATGTTAGTCATCACCTGCTGTTTGTTAGATGTTATAACAAACCTTGTCCTCCACTTAAGCATTAGATCCTTTAAGCATCTCACAATGCTCGGATGTACCTTTAAACATTCAAGGAGCTTGATGATCAGCTCGTGACTCGTGGAGTCGAATGCTTTGCGGTAATCAATCTAAGCCATTGACAGGTTACGTCGATAAAATATCGAATCTTGGGTAACACACCTATCTATTAATAGGTTCTCCCTACAACCTGACAGGCCTCTCTTACATCCTCGTTGTTCACCTATCGCACTCCAGACTGGTTCTATAGATGACAATTTCCTCTATTTGAGGATCTTTAGTAAATAGCTTGTAGCAGGTGTTAAGACAAGCAATTGGTCTGTAATTTTTTGGATTGGACAAATCTCCTGATTTTGGTAGAAGTACCGTTCGTCCTTCCACCAACCACTGTGGTATTGCATGTTCCCCGTTGAGATAGGTAGAGAATATACGGGCCAAATGTTGGTGAGTTGAAGTAAACTTCTTCCACCATAGATTATTAATCTTATCTGGCCCGGGTGCTGAAAAGTTCTTAGTTTTAGCTACTGCTTTTCTTACCTCCTCTTCAGTAATTGGTGGACATATCTCTGCAAATTGGTCAAGCCCCTGTCTGACACAGAAGCTGCGAAAGAGTGACAAAGATAACCCTTCATCGTTTACTGAATGGGATGTCCCATAGATGTTGCTCCAGAAAGTTTCAATCTCTTCACGACATGGAGGCCTTTCAACGGTTGTTGATGGTACACTGAACAGGCGGGAAGGATTAGTAGCAAAGATATTATTTTGCTTTATCCATTTCATCCTCCGTTATAAACGTTCCCTTATGACGACAAGAGAACGTATCTTCTTAATCCAGTGTTGCTTGATGGTCTGCAACTTTGACTTTTTTAGAGTGTGATGCAATCTTTTAAGAGTTTGGGCTATTTCCAAAACTCTTGGAGTAAACCTTCTATTTGATTCCAGATATGCAATCACACTCTGCAATTGAGAAGCATGTCGTCGAGCTATCCCGATCTTGATCTGCACTTGTTTGATTCGCTGGCAGGTTTTAGCAACGCGTTCCGCAACAGATTTTCTGTTACTTTTGCGAAGTAAGGACACAGCTTTTTCATACACAGCACAGTTCAATGTCCAGAGATCTACACTCTCTGAGAGTAATGAGAGTTCATTGTTCCCTTCAGAGATTTTATCCATTTTAATGGAAACCTTGAGATGAATTTTGGTTTCCCTCGAACTCATGTTTCCACCTTCGGCTGCGGGCGTTGGTGTTTCACACAAAATTTGTGTATTCTCTGAGGGGTCTTCCTGGTCTTGGAGAAGAGCTTCATATCCCCTTTTTCTCAGAGAGGATACCTGATCTCTTAAGTACTGAGGCGTCATTTCCGCGTATTGTGGGTGCATATTAATCCATCGCGCATGTAACCTCTGCATGTATCCTCTTCTGTTAGGGGAACTATTTTGCCAACACAACAAAATGTCCCTCCGAAGTTGGTCTGTCCACTTTAACCTTAATCGAGCTTGTCCCTGGTCGTTGCTTAGTCGTCGCCTGGGTTCTATCCTATTGCCACGCCCAACTGAACCCTGATCTCCATCCGAGAGAGACCTATTGTGGGTGGCACTGCGCGTTACAGTCGTCGTAACCGCAAATACTCTGTGTGGGAGGTTATCCCAACACAGAGTGGACAATTATATCGGGTGCCCACCCCTATTTGACTTTTGGTCCGCCCCGGGTATTTTAATTTCCTCGGTAGCTCCCATATCTGAGAGGCCTTCCCCTATCCGCCACCTGGGGAGGCGCCCGATTGGGGTGTCAAAAACCCCATCTCAAATGCCATTCAAGTACTTGACCCAGTCAGCTCAGAAATTCTGTGATATCCAGTAAAGGGTACCACAACTCCCTTACCAACACGATCAAACACCTATACGATGTTCTGCAATGGTCATTTTAGTACTAAGCCAAGTAGGACCAGTATCTTTGAGCTGCTTGGTAACGGAAGCACCAAGCAACCCATTTCGGGTTATTATTACTGTTATTATTATTATTATTGTATTTATTAGTATTATTATCCAAATGACTAATAAGAAAGGTAAATTAAACTGGAACAACCAATCATAGCGCCATTTTAAAAAAAAAATATTATACTAAAATCGTTTTTTTTTCAATTTTTTAGAATGACGTACTTTAGTTCAAATCAAAAATTACTAACTTTGAAGACTAAAAAAAAAAAATATGAACAATTAAAAAAAACAGGATAATTATAACCTCAGACAAAGAGCAACATTAAATAAATAACAGGGTTTTATTTTTTTTCTTTTATAACACTAACATTCCATGTTTTTTTCTAAAATATTTTTTTTGTTCACTTACATATACAGAAATATATGTATTGATTTATACGTCAGCATGATTTTGTTTCGGAACCATTGCAAACAAAAGACATTAGAATACATTTTTTCTTACATAATTGTAGTTTGGCAAACTAGGGTAGACGAATAACTTGACTGACGAAATAAAACTGACTATGACCGATGTGACTCTTAAAAAACTGTGACTACTAAGACTGAGTCCTCATCATTTTGCCGGTTTTTTTATATCGAACTTTAATTCATCTGCTTCATGTATTTCCTTCGTCTCTGTCCTCCTTGATTCCCGTGGTTCTCTATAGTTTTTGTCTATGTGTAGTGATATATTCCTCTTTTCCACGCCGCTATCCTTGCCGCTTCTCTATGATATGTCTTACGCCTCTTTCCCCTGGGTTCCCGAGGTTCTCTACAGATTCTATGTTTGGTGATGTATCCCTCTTCACCGCTGTGCTTGCCGCTTCTCTATGTAATCGTTATCTTACTTCTTTTAAGCAAGCCCAATTACAATTTAGAATATAATTGTCCTTTAATAAAGTATTGATATACAATCCAATATGAAAGCGTATAATTATTATTATACATTATTATAATAAATATATATATATTTTTTATATATATAACGTTACGGACGTAACAATTTCTAATTATTTTCATTTTTATCATAATATCAAAACTTGTTTACTAATTATCGTTAATTCCAATTACTTTTAGCTTAGTTCTTCAATTCTTTTCTCCAATTTTTAGTTATTTTTTTTTAATCGTTGAATCCTAAGATCTTCATGTATTTCTATTTAAATTTAAATTTTTTTTATTTATTTAAATAATTTAAATGAATCAATTTTAATTATTTTCGGCAAGCTATAAAATTTAAAAACATTTTTTAATTATTTTCCAAAATTTATTTCATTTATATTTCAATTCTTTACATTTGTTCCAAAATTAAAAATATTTTAACTATTTATCTAACTTTTCAATTATTTCATTATTTTTATTATTTTCTTCAATTTTCAATTACTTTCGTTCTTTTTCTCGTTCTTTTTCATTATTGCCAAAAAAAAGTTTTTACTTATTTCTCTTTAATTAAAATTTGTTCTGTTCAATTTTGAACTATGTTTATCTTCTTTCATTTATTTTCTCTAATTTTAATTATTCTCTCTCAAAGAATTTCTTAAAGTTTTAAGTTTTTTTTTATCTTTCCTTTATTTAAAATATTTAATGTAATTTGTTTAATTATTTTCCTAATTTTTTAGTTATTTCTTTTAGTTTTAATTTATTTATTCCAATTTTTAACCATATTTTTTTCAAATTTTACTTATTTTCTCTAATTTTTAATTATTCAATTTTATTTTTAAGATTCTCAAGTATTTTTCTCAAATTTAAATTATTTTCTTTAGGTTCAGAACATTTTTATGATAATTTAAATTACTTTCCCCAATCTTTAATTGTTTTCATTTTGTTTTCAATTAATTTGCAAAATTGGCAATTATCTTTGTTTAATTTCATTTTTTTTGCAGTTTTCTTTATTCTAAAATACTATAAACTTTGTCCTAAATAAATATTTATTTTATTTATATTAATTTCTTCGTATTAGATAAATATTATTTACCGATTTCTTATATTTTTATGGTATTTTTATAATTTCTAAAAGGTATGAAAAACTAATAGCGAGCTGGCGCATGTTTTATTTTGCTAGTATTCAAATAAATGACTTTAAAAAATAAATGAACTCGAATAAAAGGTGATAAATTTTGAAAGTAAATAACTTGAAATAGGATCGGATTACGCGACTCGACACAAGACTTGTGAAATGAGTAGTATTCTTTTTTTTAAAAATATATATATAAACGCACTTTTTTTAAATAATAATCGAGAAATATACAACCGTTACGGGAAACTAAAAAAAAAGAGGTAAATCTAACGAATAGAAACGTCGCGGAATCAAGCTAATTATTAAAACTCGCCCAAAACACATTATAAAGGAACAAGAGTTTTAAAATAAAAAAAAATAAATAATAAATTAGTATGCAATAAAACTTGGAAATCACCATGGAGGTTACGAAAGTGCAACATGACACGGAGTCGCCTGACACTATAAATCACGAGATCATCAAGAAATAGAAAATAAATAACGCGAATATTTTATAAGTAATTGAAAATAAAATATTACGATTAAATTTAGGATCACGAACCGGAATTCAAAAAATATAAAAAAAAAAAAATGTAGCATAGTATCAAATAACACCTCAGATGAAATATCAATCCATTTAAAAAGATTTCCTGAAAATAAAAGAATTAATTATACAAATTATTAAAACATTCCTATTATATTTTATCCAAAATCGTTCTTTCGTTACGATAAATTTTTTTTATACAATAAATAAAAATTGGAAATTGCTATGGTCAACACTCTCGTAAACAATCATTAAGTTTATCTCAACAGATAATTTTTTTAAAAACTCAATAAACAAATAATGAGACAATTTATATTAAACAATGCTTCTTACAAAAGTTGAATCTCAGAATATCCATATATAAAAATATACAACGTTCAACAAACAAAAAATTAGCAAATAAACAAAAGAATACCAACAAGCTGGAAATCACATTTTTTTTTACTCTTGAACTACGAGAAATTTGAATAAAAACGAGCACTTACCCTCTAATACCACTATTAAATAAATGATGCTGTTGTTGACGCAAGGTGCTCTCTTTCTTTATTAAATAACTTCCAATGTCGAAAACGCCTTCCTCAATCAACGAAAGAGCTTGACGAATGGTAGTTAACTCAAACGCACCACTGTCAGACATTTTTTTTGTTTTTTTTAAAAAAGAAACAAAACTTCACAAAATCACTGGCAACTTATGTCACAGATTCTACGTAACTGAATCACATTTAGACAGCACACAGGAAAACAGAAGGACAGAATTATATTTCCGCAAACACAGCAAAAATATGGCACTAACTGTTTCACATAAAGGCAAAATTCAAAAAAGTAAAATATTTAAACACAGAAGGAGCATTAAATAATAACCATATATTTTTCCTTCTTATTTTTTTGTGTTTTTTATTGTACCCTATAATTTTATTTTATTTACTTTTTTTAAAAAAAATTTTTTTTCAATAAAGGGGGGCAGTATATAGAAATTTTCTTTTTTATTACTTACTTTCTTTCAAAAAATTTTTTTTTCAATAAAGGGGGGCAGTACATGGAAATTTTCTTTTCCATAATTTCATATTGTTGTCAAAATTTTTTTTCAAAAGGAGGGGTAATTCATGGAAATTTTCTTTTCTTATTTTTTCATAAAAAATTTTTTTTTTCAAAAGGAGGGGTAATTCATGGAAATTTTCTTTTCTTATTTTTTCATAAAAAAATTTTTTTTTTTTCAAAAGGAGGGGTAATTCATGGGAAATTTTCTTTTCTTTATTTTTTTTCCCAAAAACGGAGTGCAATGAATCCTGGTAAGTTTCAAAGACTGTCAAGGGACGACAGTCTACAAAGGAAGGGGGTAATAAAACGGGCCGATTAGCCCTAATTTTTTTCTTCTTTTTATTTTTCTTCTTGATGAAGAATGCAAGAACATACATTTACTTTTCCCTTTTTCTAATTTTCATTTGTAGTCAAATTGGAAAGACGCCTGAATCGGCCGCTGAATCTGACATTTTCACAAATGGAAATATGCATTTGAAAATTTATAGAAATAAATTAATAGCTAAAAAGAAAATGATAACGCAGTAATTACACAATCTGTCCTATCTAAATACAAACAGGAAAACGAAAACAAAGCGATCAATATCGTCCAAAAAACCTTGTATATTCTTGTATCTCTTAAAATGTGTTAAATTGGTTTCAGTTACAGACAAAGCAACTTTAAATTCAAAAATACCCTAATCAAAGGAGATTGCAATTAACCCAAACAGATGAATTAACTGAAGCCAATTTCAAAATAACCACGTTTTAGTTTGTTTTCTAGAAAAACTCTTTTAAGAACCAACAAAGACGAACTAGCTAATGTAAAAAAAACACTAATTCCAAAAAGAAGGATATGAACAAAACATATCAGGCACAAAGAAAAATTTTCTTATCTACGAAATTTGGATAACTACTACATTCCCAACAACCAAAGGCTGACAAGGGACGTCAGCCTACAAAAGGGGGGCATTTGTCACGATCGGACTACGTGACTTATTTATTTTTTCATAAATTTTTTTAACTAAATAAATATGTTTATTTAAAATCAAATTATAAAAATATGTAATTTTAGAAACACAAATAACTTTACATATTGCATAAGAAATTTGTAATCATTTAAACAGAGAACACAGCTTGGCGAAATCAATTGTAAAATGGCAAAATCGCTCTTATTTAAAATGCCAACAAAGTATAATTTAAATACACCGAAAAATAAATCTAAAAGTACTTATATCAATCATAGAAAAAGCTGAATAACAAGGAGCTCAATAAATTACTAATTTCCTTTAAATATTCAAAGTTCAATAAATTATAAAAGATTAAAACAAAGATAAATACTTATTTCACTTTACAGATAAAAAATATTATTTCAAAACAAAACGCAAGGTAAGTTGCTCCCGATAATTCGTCGAGGATTGCAACCATACCAAAAATTGCAAAACTACATACGAACTAATTTCATCAATGTTGATGAAATGTCAATCAGCAAAAATCGATGACCCAAAAGAACAGTCAATAAAACTGAATGAAGAGGGAAATCGTGAGCTTTTTGCGGGAGCCGTCGCCCGGTAAAGACGAGCATAGCAGTTTTTTGGTAGCCGTCGCGCAGTAAAGACGAGCATATTTTTTGTCTAGAAGACCACACCTATTAGGTGTCAATTATTATTTTTTAATTATTTTAAAGTGAAATAAGATTATTAATAAAATATTTGTCAATATAAAAGAAAATCGAATCAAAAAAAAAAAACAATCTAAAATAATCAGAGCATTAAAAGAAAAATTAGTAAAAAGATTAAAGGTGAATATTAAGAGAAATTAGTAAATATATATATTATTAAAGAGATTCTTATTGTCGAAATCAACAAGATTTATTTTTCTGGTGAGTAAAAAATCCACGACACTACACATTTACACTGTTCACTACACATTATATTAAATCCATTGAAAATCTTATGTATATTTGTTTTTGTGTGTTAATAAACCAAATGGTAACATATTATAAGAATAATCATCAGTTTTTCTAATTTGATATTTTCCTTTACCCAAATCAAATCAAAATACGGCCCTCTGCCGATATACTGAAAAATAGTATAATTTTAAGGACGATCCCCTACCTTTCTTTCTTGATTAATTAATTATTTCATTATATTAATATAATCATTTTTTTTTGTAAACAGGGTATTTTTGTATAAGATCTACTCTTATCAATTAAATTATATTGATTTAGTTTTTTATAAATCAATTTTTTTTTGAAGAATTTATTATTATTTTATTTTTCAAAAAACCACCCTCAACCCTTAACAAAGCTCAAAAATTAATAAAATTTCTAATTTTCAATTTTTCTTCCAGAGAAAATGTAATTTCTAACACACATGCACGAAAACCTCGTGTTTTCGTTCGCCTTAAGCGGGGCAGAACTCACAGTTTTTAGGTCAGTGAACGTTAGAGGTAAAAAAACTCCCGAACAGTGAAAGAAAGAGTTTTTTTTCACTGTTCGGAAGTTTTTTTATCTCTAACGTCACTAACCTAAAGACTGCGAGTGCTGACCTGCTAACGCGAACTAAACACGAGATTTTCGTACATATGTGATAGAAAATAGCATAGCATATACACTCGTTCTTCGAACATTTGTGCTTGACAAAAAAACACGGACTTCCCTCCCTTGATGCATAATATACTATTTTGCAAGTTCAAAAAATGCTATAAGGATTTATTTTATTTATTTATTTATTTCATATTAACGGGCAATGCCCTTTCATACATAAAATATTTAACTAAAACTAAACCTAGTAGAACTCTAGGTAATTAACAAAACTAAACTATAAAGTTTAATCATATATAAGGCCGAAAAATAACAATTAATCAAAAGTTGTAAGCATTGTAAATATGGTTGTAAAATACATCTACAGCTTCATTAACATTAAGAAAGTACAGAAAAATTGAGCAAATCCACGTTATCAAAAAAAGAAATTAATAGCTGAATAGTTTGCAGCTTTAAAATCATAACTGTAGATGACAGATGGGTCATTATCAAAACTATTGCACATGATTAGATTCAATATTTCGAGTTGCAATGGAGGGCTTGTTGTTTACAAAATAAACCAGAATTAATATAACAAAACAAACCTGAATCAACATTCCCCCTCCATGACAAGAAGGATGTATTAAAATACTCAAAAGTAAGAAAATTCTTGACGAAAAAAATGTAATCACATTATCAATGATTTGACAAACATTATTGTTTATATTAACCGTAGAATTTGGTGGGATGTAGAAATCACAAAAATAAATGATTGCACTCCCCATTAAACTTTAACAATAATTATATTTCATCTACTTGTTCGAAGATATATGTATATAACTTGTAGTATCGCTACTTGATATCAGATGTCGCCACAGATCAGAGAATAAAAAGAGAGAGAGTTTTCTCTCTCTTTTCACCTATAGTTTCAGCTGTTGGTTCCCTGCCTTGCCTCTTCATTCGTTTCTTGGCGTCAGCGACGCGCAGTTCAAAATGGAAAACGTGCGACAAGAAAAGGAACTTAGACTCAAGCAGTTAGAAGCAGAATGGGCTACTATACACGGAGAACTTGCAGTTATGGATAATACGGACGAAGAAATGCAGAAGGTGGAATTCCTAGAATACGAAGGTAAGAAAAGTAAAAATGACTACGGAGAAAAGCAGGTTAAAGGCTGAGTTTCAACCTGGAGTTGAAGCCAAGAGCCAAGACAAAATGCCGAGCTCAAATGTAAAGTTGAAGACGGCTAATTAACACAAATCACTTTTATACTGTTTTAACGTTACAAACTCCCCTGTTTCAGACGTGTTACAGCACGAGCAGGGAGATGCAAATATGGCCGCCAACAATTTTTTTCTTCTTTTTATTTTTCTTCTTGATGAAGAATGCAAGAACATACATTTACTTTTCCCTTTTTCTAATTTTCATTTGTAGTCAAATTGGAAAGACGCCTGAATCGGCCGCTGAATCTGACATTTTCACAAATGGAAATATGCATTTGAAAATTTATAGAAATAAATTAATAAATTTATTTAATTAAATTTCTAAAAAGAAAATGATAACGCAGTAATTACACAATCTGTCCTATCTAAATACAAACAGGAAAACGAAAACAAAGCGATCAATATCGTCCAAAAAACCTTGTATATTCTTGTATCTCTTAAAATGTGTTAAATTGGTTTCAGTTACAGACAAAGCAACTTTAAATTCAAAAATACCCTAATCAAAGGAGATTGCAATTAACCCAAACAGATGAATTAACTGAAGTCAATTTCAAAATAACCACGTTTTAGTTTGTTTTCTAGAAAAACTCTTTTAAGAACCAACAAAGATGAACTAGCTAATGTAAAAAAAACACTAATTCCAAAAAGAAGGATATGAACAAAACATATCAGGCACAAAGAAAAACGAATACGGACGAAGAAATGCAGAAGGTGGAATTCCTAGAATACGAAGGTAAGAAAAGTAAAAATGACTACGGAGAAAAGCAGGTTAAAGGCTGAGTTTCAACCTGGAGTTGAAGCCAAGAGCCAAGACAAAATGCCGAGCTCAAATGTAAAGTTGAAGACGGCTAATTAACACAAATCACTTTTATACTGTTTCAACGTTACAAACTCCCCTGTTTCAGACGTGTTACAGCACGAGCAGGGAGATGCAAATATGGCCGCCAACAACGAAGGCAATCCGGAAAACGAGACTGAACCGGAATTCGAGGCGGAACCGGTCGACGAGGCTGCCAGGTTCTTGGGCGAAAACCCAGCCTTTGAGCCAGAGGATCTGGTACTACGAAGCGACGTAGAAAAAAGAATTGAAAACTGGATCAATAAAGGCTTGGGCAAAAAAGAGGTTAAAGATAACCTATTGGAAAAAATCCCCAGGAAGGGAAAGTTAAATCTAGAGGCCCCCCGGCTTAAACGAGGAATTAATGGTTGACTTACACCCCAAGGCAGCCGCTAGGGACGAACATTTTCGTGACTACCAGAACCTTCACGGGAGCAGCATTATCAACCTCAGCAGTAGTTCTAAGCCAAATACTCTGGGACGCCGACACCCCCTTAGGCCGATATTAGGCCGATACGACGACAAAATCCAAAAAATGCTCAAAAAAGTACAGCCCACATCGCTGCTGTTCGGCGATAATCTGAAGGGGCTACTGGAATCGTCCAGAGCGATGGAAAAAGCATCCAGCGAAATGAAGACGAAAACCCCAAAAGCTCAAGCCCCACCTCCACCGAAGCCTTTAAACTGGCAAGGCTCCGTCGGGAAGAAGGAGGCAGCACGAGGGAGCCAATACCAAAACAAACAGTCTACCTCAAGGAACCATCCTTACAAGCAGAGATATCCGGGTCCGGCCAGGAAATATTATCCGCAGAGTCAACCTCAGCAGAGCAGGCGATAACCGAAAACCAGGTAAGCACAAGTGGCGCAAGGTTAAAGGATTTCGCGAAAAACTGGGAACAGATTACACAAGACTCCTTTGTAATCAATGCCATAAAAGGGTACAAATTAAATTTCGAGAAGTCACCCATTCAAAATAGAGAACCGCATGCGGTAAAAGCAAATAAAGACCTGGATGTGGCTATCAACAAATTAGTTTTTTCGGGGGCAATCGAAAAGTGCGAGAAATCAGAAAACCAATTCCTATCATCCTATTTTCTTCGGAAAAAATCAGACGGAACGCATAGATTCATTCTAAATTTAAAGAGTTTAAAATTTTTCATAATTCAAGAACATTTTAAAATCGAGGACGTCAGAACCGCGTTAAATTTACTAGACAAAGGGGATTATATGTGCAGACTCGACTTAAAAGATGCCTATCTGTTGGTACCCATAGATCCAAACGACAAAAAATACCTCAGGTTTAAATACCACAACGAACTCTATCAATTTAACGCGCTACCGTTCGGTCTCTCATCCGCCCCTTTTATTTTTACAAAAATAATTAAACCGATCGTAAACAGATTAAGAAGGATGGGAATAAAGTTAGTGGTCTACCTCGATGATTTTTAAATAATCGCGGACTCAAAGGAAAAGTGTCAAGAACACACTAGTGAGGTTATAAAATTACTTTTATTTTTAGGATTTATCTTAAACAAAGACAAAAGTGACCTAAACCCGAAACAATCCTGCAAATTCCTGGACATGATTTTAAATTCCGCGAAAATGACAATAGAGCTGCCACAGGATAAACGGGAAAAAATAAAAAACACGGTAAATATTCTCATCGCGAACAAAAAAGTAACAATACAGAAACTAGCGAAAATAGTAGGAACACTAGTTGCGGCATGCCCGGGGGTCGCTTACGGGTGGCTATATTATAAAGAGCTTGAAATATTAAAAACAAATGCGTTGGTTATTTCTCATTATGACACCAGCAAAACAATAGCACTATCAAGGGGCGCTATACAAGATTTAGAATGGTGGAACGCGCAAATTATGTCAACAAAAAATAAAATACGATCCTCAAGCTTCGATCTCGAAATATTCTCGGACGCCTCAACAACTGGCTGGGGAGCTACGTGCGAGGGGAGAGAAGCCAAAGGGTTCTGGGGCTTCCAGGAAAGAGAAAAACACATAAATTTCCTAGAAATAAAAGCAGCTTTCTTAGGGCTAAAGAGTTTTGCCTCGTCAAAACGGGACGTCCAAATTTTACTCAGAATCGACAACCTCACGGCGCTAGCCTATATAAATAAGATGGGAGGAACCAAGCACAGAGACTTAAATGATTTGGCAAAAGTAATATGGGAGTGGTGTAGACATTAAGAAATCTGGGTCTTTGCCGAACACGTTGCATCAAAAAACAATCCGGCCGACGAGGGCTCGCGAATATCAAATCTGGACACGGAATGGGAACTAGCGGATTCCGCTTTCCAAATCATTCGAAAAAAATTCGGCCTACCAACGATAGATCTGTTCGCGACAAGAATAAATTCCAAATGCTCGAAATTCTGTTCTTGGGAAAGGGACCCCGAAGCGTTCGCCATAAATTCCTTTACCATACCATGGAAAAACGATCTATGGTACGCTTGCCCCCCCCCCTTTGCGTTAATCAGTAAAATCCTAAAAAAGGTTAGAGACGAAGGCTCCGAAGGCATTCTGGTAATTTGTTAATGTCTCCATGCAGGAAGCTGATCCACCCACTGGCATCGGACCTTTCCCTGGTATCGGGGATTGTCTCCGGACGGCGTACTCGAAGAAGGGACTGGAGGAGGACACAATCCTGATCATTTCCCACCCATAAGAATTAAAAAATTCCCGCCCTAGACACAATACTCTGAAATAAATGAAGAGGCAAGGCAGGGAACCAACAGCTGAAACTATAGGTGAAAAGAGAGAGAAAACTCTCTCTCTTTTTATTCTCTGAACTGTGGCGACATCTGATATCAAGTAGCGATACTACAAGTTATACACATATATCTTCGAACAAGTTATTCATATAATTAAGATCGAACTTCACTTGTAAGTTCGTTTAATCATTAATAAGTTCTATAATATCAGATGGAGAATCGATAAATGTGCAGAGTAAATTACGCCTCGCAGCAATGAGTACCCCACCAACTCGTAGATTGACACTGGTACGAGCACATCTGTCAAAGCGAAAAACGTCGAAGTTCATTAAACCCATATAATAATAAATTATTAGATTAAATTAATAAATAATAATAAATATAATAATAAATAATAAATTTATTTTCAAAATTTTCTTCGTACTGCTAAGTTTCCAAAGTTAATAAAGGCAACTACTTGTAAATAATATATTGTAAATGAAGATTAATAATTGAGGCGATGGCTTTCCTTGAAATATGACTGTCGGGGAATTTCTGAATTTTTCCTGGTAAATTAAATTTTTAATTTAATAATTCTAAATATATTTCATGGACGATTGGGGATAATCACGTGAAGGTTTTACCCAATGAGCGTTATCGGCGTGTTGGAAGTGGGGTCATGGAGATCCTCGCCGGTGTCTCATGGGCTGATTCGATTGATCATTGATTAATCAACGCACCTGGAGACTGGCTGTGGATCTACGCCCCACTATAAGCACTCACCGAGGACGTTTAAAGGTTCGCTACTTTTGTATTAAATTTTTGTTTTAAATTGAGTTTTCATAAGTAAATTATTTTTCTTAAATATTTTGTTTTATTTTGTTTTGTAAATTGTAAACTAAATAGTTGTTCTTTTAATTATAAAGTGTGGCGTTAAATTGTGGGCCGGGATCAGAGAGGCATTTTTTCCAATCAACCGTTGCAGAAAGTCGAATCATATTCCTAGGAAAATTTAAAATAGGAGATCGACAAATTGACGGAGGGTCCTAAATCCATTGAATCAAAATCTAAAAGAAAAAAGGGAATTCAGGATTTTTGGAAAGACCGGAAAAGGTAGTTTTGACAAGGATCGCCATTGCCTCACGCAGCCAGTCTCAAAAGAAAGTTCGATGAGTATTTATCAATTTTATTATTTTGTCTAATATACTCATCTCAGGTGTGATTGATTATATCTTATTTTTATATCAGTAATACTTTTGTCTGTTATGACTATTATTCGAAAATTGATTTCTCATATATATTGATTGAATTTTGTTTTAAATTGTCAGGTCTATATTTGTTTATAATTTATTTAAATGAATTTTATTTTGTCTTTTCGTAAATGATATGATTAATAGTTAATAATTTTTATGGTTAAATTGAACGACGTATTTGTAAATTATTTGGAGATTCGAAGGTCGAGTGACGTCACGGCGAATTTATCAAAATTAAATAACGATTTCGACAATACTAATTAGTTGACCAAAGTTTGTAAATAGAATTTTGCGATTGAATAAATTTGACTGATTTCAATGAACAATTAATGTTTCAATTGAGTTTCTTTTGCCATCGAAAAGCTTTATTTTATTTAATTTTTAAGAATTTGATTAATTATAATTTCTTTTAACAAATCCAAAATTTAATAATAATCTTTTATATTTATAAATGTAAAATTAATGGTTACATTTTTGGCGCTCAACGTGGTGGGCACGAATTGATTGACCCGATATTTTTAAATTATTATAGAATAATCTAATTGAAATTTACAATTTTTATGACGGCTAGAACACCTACTAGACAAACAAGATCAAAAAACGGACCTTTATTGCCTGGTTTAGATCAAATAAAAAAACGAAATTTAAATTCAAATAATAAATCAACGATCGTGATAGAAAGAGAAAGTGAGATGGCGGGAGACAATGATGAAACATTAATTTCTATGAGTGTAGAACAATTAAGAGAAGAAGTGATTAGACTGCGGCAATTAAATAATGTTCAAAATGAGCAATTAACGTTGTTGAGAAGACAGAGTAACGAAAATGTAAATAATACCGAAAATAATAATAGAAATTTGATTCAGACTTTGGTTGAGGGTTTACGTTCGATTAATATTGACATCAAACCACCTAAGTTTGATGAAATAGAAAACCCTAATCAATATTTAGAAAAATTAAATAAATTTTTTGTTACAAAAAAAATTGCAGATGAAAACGAATTGAATCTTTTAGATGGAGCGTTTGAAGGGAGAGCACGTTTATGGTTTGATACACAGAAAAATTTATTTACTAATTATGATGATTTTAAAGAAAAATTTTTAAAAGAATTTTATCCAGTTCCCATCCGGGTAAAAATAAAATCAGTTTGGCTTTCTAAACGATTTGAATCTAATAAGGGTGGTTTGCATTCATATTTTCTGGATCAGGTTCAGCATGCTAAATATTTTATGCCGAGAATGAAAGACTATGAGGTTCATTACACAATAATTTCACAAATGCCTATTCGCGTTCGTGAGGCTATGGCAACAGTGGATTTTGCAGATTTTAATAAAACAACACAAGCTTTAACACAATTAGATATAGTTTTTCAAGATAAAACAAATTCACAAAAAAAATCAGCTCCCGCTGATAACAATCAAAAGCAGTCTAATAATTCGTTTTCTCATAATTTTAATAATAATAGTAAAAATAAAGTAAAAGTTAATCAAATACAATCTCAAAATCATGATAATGCTAATGTAAATATTGCTTATCAGCCTGACGAGGCGAGTGGTGTTTCGAGTTCAGTAATTAATATTTCGAGATCTCCATTCTCGCTTGAAACGAAAAGTTTGCCAACTTATGTTCAGTTGCCTGACGTGTCGATTCCCCCTCCCTCATTTAACCCACAGGGCCAGAGATTTGATAAGAAATTAAAGGGACAGTATCATTAAAACGGGTACTAGGCGCGGTGTGCTCAGTCAAAACATCGCGCCAGTGTTTATACGATGACTTTGAGAATTTGTCGAGTGATCTTGAAAGTAATATATCGGAAAATAATAACGAGAAAATTTCGCGAATTCCTTTATGTCCACAAATTATTGTGAATATATTTGCAGTGCCTATTCCTGCTCTTGTCGATACAGGAAGCCAAATTACGGCTTTATCCGAGGATGTGTATCGGTATTTAAAATTACATGGTAAATTAATTGAACTTCCGGTGTCAAATATATCGGTGATTACTGCTATAGGCAAAACACCTACTACTATAAAAACTCAAGTAATGTGTGAAATAGTGTTAGGAGATAAAAAGTTTTATACATGTTTTTTGATAGTGCTAAGATTGTCAAGTTCGGTAATTTTGGGAAACGATTGGATGTTTGCAAATGAGGTAACGATTAATTATAAAAAGAGGATTATTCTTTTGGACGAATATAGAATTCCACAAAATTTTGTAAGATTTGACAACGCTTATTCTGAGGGTTTGAAATTATCTTCATATAGAGATGAAATCAAATATATTCAACGAGTAAATCGTTCTAATTGCAAAAATGATTTTTATGTTTTTAAAGGGGATATTAGTTCCATAACTGTTACTCAAATTGATTGTAGAAATCAACCTATAAAATGTAAAGATATTTTTGATGAAAATGATGATTTTTTGTTTGAAAGTTTGTTCGTGGAAGATCAATCAAGTCAGATTCAAATAAATAAATTGATTTTATCTCAAGATTTAGAACTGGATAAAAATCTGGATTATTTGAAGACACGAGATTTCTTCTCTGATGATTGTCTATCTGAAGAATATCATATCGATGAACTTTCGGTCAAGGAAAATAACAGTCGTGTACCAGAAGTTTTTGAGAGTTTTAAGCAAAAATTAAAAAATATAATTTTATCTGTTCCGAATTTATCTGAAGTTGAACGCCACGATTTTGTGAAAAGAATGTCAAAATTTGAACGTTTATTTACTCCTAAATTAAATAGTGCGGATACTTTTCAATATAAACTTAAAATTAAAGATCACAAAACCTATGTTAGAAAACATTATCCAGTTCCTATAACTTATCGAGACGCGGTGGGTAAAACGATCGACGAAATGCTTGAGGCTGGTATTATAGAGCGAGCTGATAGTCCTTATTGCAATCCTTTAAGGATTGTAATGAAAAATGATAATTCAGTTAGAATATGCTTAGATAGCGTTATATTAATGAAATCATTGAGGATGATCACGAGGCGCCTCCTTTAATCAATGAATTATTGCAAAAATTTAATGGCGTCAAGTATATGTCTACTGCTGATCTTGCTACGGGTTATTGGCAGATACCATTGCATCATAGCAGTAGACAATATACAGCCTTTGTATATGATTCAAAAATGTATCAATTCTGCCGGATACCTTTTGGATTAAAGACGGCGGGATCAGCTTTTATTCGTGCATTGAATTTTGCTCTGGGTGATAAATTTAAAAAGATTTTGACGATTTATATTGATGATTTTTTAATAGCTACTTCGGGATCATTTTACGACCATTTGAATGCTCTTGAATTGACTTTTGAAATTTTACAAAATAAAAACTTTACGTTAAAATTAAAGAAATCATTATTTTTCCAAAACGAATTGAAATTTCTGGGCCACCAATTGTCTACATCAGGAATTCGCCCCTCAGCGGATAAATTGGAAATAATTTTAAATTTTCAAAAACCTAAAAATAAAAAAGAACTCCAACAATTCCTGGGCATTTGCACATACTACCGACAATTTACGGTTAATCATTCTGATTTGATCGATCCTTTTAGGTCGCTTTTAAAAGATAAAAATTCTTGGATATGGACCGAATTTCACGATGAAGCGTTCAGAAAAATAAAGTCCGCGTTTGTTGATTGCGTGGAATTAAAACACCACATAACAGGTGCTCCATATAAACTTCAAACGGATGCCTCGGACGTGGGAATAAGTGGTATATTGTACCAATATGATAGTAATGATGATCATAGAATTGTTTCCCTAGTGAGCAGGTGCCTAAATTCCGCTGAGGTGAATTACACGACGACTGAAAAAGAGCTTTTAGCCATCGTGTATTCAATCAGGAAATTGCGCACATATCTGCTGGGAGTAAAGTTCGAGATCATTACTAATCATAAGGGTCTTACCTTTTTGCAATCGACCGCTTTCCTAAATGCCAGGCTTATCCGATGGAGTCTTGTACTGCAGCAATATAATTTTAAAGTTTCTTATTGTCGTGGAAGGGATAACATAATCGCCGATTTTTTCAGTAGAAATCCTGGCGGGCGATTTGAGGATAATTTTGAGAGTCGCTTATCAATCGATGTACTAGAGTTGGATTCTGGTGATTCTGAATGGGAATATCAAATCAATAGAATTAAATTAGATCGGGATTTGGAGGGGTCCTTAAAAAATTTAATGAATTTGCAGCTAAGGGACGATAATATTAAAATAATACTGGATAGGATTTATAAGGGGGATAAAATTGATTTCTACGTGATCAGGGATTCTATTTTGTTCCGAAAGGATCAATTTCTAAATCTATGGCAAGTGGTAATTCCAATGTCAATAACTAATGACTTGATGAATTGTATTCATACAAAGTTAGGCCACCCGGGAGTTTATAAAACTTTAATGTATGCTAGACAATATTATTATTGGAAGGGTATGGGAAAACAGATAAAAAACTTGGTATTGACTTGCGATTTATGCCAAAGAGTAAAAAGTACGAATATAAAAATGGAAGGACAATTTAATTTGGTAAAATCAAATGAGCCAAGGGATCTTGTATGTGTTGATTTTTACGGGCCATTACCAAGATCGACTGGCGGATTGCAATATATTTTCGTGATGCTCGACGTCTTTTCGAAGTATGTCAAATTATATCCTATAAAAAAGGAAACAACTGCGATTGTTTTAAAAAAATTGCGAGATTCATACATTCCTGAAATGGGAAAGCCAGCTAGAATTTTAGCTGATCATGGCTCGCAATTTACGTCTCAGAAATGGTCGCAGGAATTATTAAAATTAGATATTGAAGTAATTTACTCGTCAATTCGGCACCCTCAAGGTAATCCAGTAGAGAGGGTAATGAGGGAGTTGGGTCGATTGTTTCGCACACTGTGTTCCGAGAAACATACGCGCTGGAGCAAACATGTTCCAGACATTGAATTATTTTTGAATATTACGACTCATTATAGTACAGGTTTTTCACCTTTTGAATTACAATTTGGAATCAAACCGGTTGACCAGATTCAGGAAATTGTAAGCTTTCCAGAAACAGATTTATTGACAAAAGAAGCAAAAATTCTTTTAGCTAGAGACAGAATAAATAATAATTTTAACAAACGTGCTCGAACTCAAAAGACCTTTTCCGATGTAAAACTAAAAGAGGGAGATTTGGTTTTGCTGAGAATTCCAAAAATCTCAGATGCAATAAAAAAAGTAACAAAGAAGTTTTTTCATTTGTTTTATGGTCCCTATAAAATTACTAAAGATTTTCAGAACAACGCATATGAATTGCAACAACTTGAACCACCTAATCAGAAAATAGGCATTTATAATCGGTACAATCTAAAGAAATACCGATCACCCGAAGTCTGAATTCATTATATGATTCATTATATCGTTTCCAATATTGATGTTAATTAAATTTATTATCATGAGATAAATTTAAACCGAGTCGACAATTATTGTAAATGTTATATTAATGTAATCAACGAAAGACATAGGTGTATCGATATAAAAAGAAACTTATGTGATTGTTATTTATTTATTTTTTATTTTTATGTATAATATGCTTATCTCATTGTAATTGATCTGTAAAGTTTGAATGCGTTACTTTTGACTAAGTTAGCTCTTACTCAAAAGTAAGGGGAATGATGAGGCGATGGCTTTCCTTAAAATATGACTGTCGGGGAATTTCTGAATTTTTCCTGGTAAATTAAATTTTTAATTTAATAATTCTAAATATATTTCATGGACGATTGGGGATAATCACGTGAAGGTTTTACCCAATGAGCGTTATCGGCGTGTTGGAAGTGGGGTCATGGGGATCCTCGCCGGTGTCTCAGGGGCTGATTCGATTGATCATTGATTAATCAACGCACCTGGAGACTGGCTGTGGATCTACGCCCCACTATAAGCACTCGCCGAGGACGTTTAAAGGCTCGCTACTTTTGTATTAAATTTTTGTTTTAAATTGAGTTTTCATAAGTAAATTATTTTTCTTAAATATTTTGTTTTATTTTGTTTTGTAAATTGTAAACTAAATAGTTGTTCTTTTAATTATAAAGTGTGGCGTTAAATTGTGGGCCGGGATCAGAGAGGCATTTTTTCCAATCAACCGTTGCAGAAAGTCGAATCATATTCCTAGGAAAATTTAAAATAGGAGATCGACAAATTGACGGAGGGTCCTAAATCCATTGAATCAAAATCTAAAAGAAAAAAGGGAATTCAGGATTTTTGGAAAGACCGGAAAAGGTAGTTTTGACAAGGATCGCCATTGCCTCACGCAGCCAGTCTCAAAAGAAAGTTCGATGAGTATTTATCAATTTTATTATTTTGTCTAATATACTCATCTCAGGTGTGATTGATTATATCTTATTTTTATATCAGTAATACTTTTGTCTGTTATGACTATTATTCGAAAATTGATTTCTCATATATATTGATTGAATTTTGTTTTAAATTGTCAGGTCTATATTTGTTTATAATTTATTTAAATGAATTTTATTTTGTCTTTTCGTAAATGATATGATTAATAGTTAATAATTTTTATGGTTAAATTGAACGACGTATTTGTAAATTATTTGGAGATTCGAAGGTCGAGTGACGTCACGGCGAATTTATCAAAATTAAATAACGATTTCGACAATACTAATTAGTTGACCAAAGTTTGTAAATAAAATTTTGCGATTGAATAAATTTGACTGATTTCAATGAACAATTAATGTTTCAATTGAGTTTCTTTTGCCATCGAAAAGCTTTATTTTATTTTATTTTTAAGAATTTGATTAATTATAATTTCTTTTAACAAATCCAAAATTTAATAATAATCTTTTATATTTATAAATGTAAAATTAATGGTTACATAATATTTTTTTTATTTTATTTTTTTTTTAAATGTGGGTACATTTGAGGCCTCAAAGTGGCCTCAAATGTGGGCACAAATGAGGCAGGGGAATATCCACATTGAAGAAAATATAAAATACAAAAAATATTATTAATCTTTATTTACGCTATATTATTTACAAGTAGTTGCCTTAATTAACCTTAGAAACTTGGCATTACGAAGAAAATCTTAAAAATAAATTTAAGGGTACGGGGATTCGAACCCGGGTTCGACGCATGCAAACTAACTACCGAACCACTGAGCTACATAGGCGACTGCCAATAGAAAGGATAATCTTTCTCTTGAGGTGCATATGATTTTATTGGCTGACAAAATGTCGGGCTTATTTAAAAACGTTTTCACCACATTTTTCAAGTATTGAAACATTTGTCATAAAATATTCGCTTTTATAACAGTTAATTCTTATTTAAAAATTTATTCCTAATTTATTACATTATTATTTGAAGTTTCTTTGATTAATTCACTAATTTTTTTTAACCTCTTCGGTTGTAAAATACACATTTTAAGTCTGTTAGTGGGGAAAATTGAAACAAAGTTCCTTGATACTTTGTTATAAATTATAAACTTCTGTTATTTTATGATTTTAAATTTTTATCAAAGGTTATTTTGAAGCCAATTATGAAATATTTCGAAAATCCTTATAGCATTTTTTGAACTTGCAAAAATTACATTTTCTCTGGAAGAAAAAATAAAAATTAGAAATTTTATTAATTTTTGTGTTTAGATACTTGACAAAGATTTAAAAAAAAACGTGAAAATTATTTTGAAAATTTAATGAATATTTGGTAATTTTTCAACTATTATTCAAAGTTTCGAACATTTAATACCTACTGTGACAGAAAAAATCGATTAAAGTTGCTTAGAAATTTGTTAGTTAACGATTTTAAATACTTCTCAATGGCAGTAGGGACAATTTGGTTTTTGAATCTTTAAATCAGAGTAGGAGAATTACGAAGTATTAAAGAATTTATTTTTAAAATTAATCCAATTTCATAATTAAAAAGTTCACAAGTATTTTAAATCACAGACAAACAAAGCTTTTGATTTTCATAATACGTAATTGATTTTTATTTTGGTTAGAAAGAGGGCATGAATTTTAAAACTTGAGAAAGTGTTAGGAAGTTTAAAAACTATTCAAAAGTGCGGTTTTGAAATCAATCAAATGCCTATCTTGCATAAACTTTTTTTTAATTATTCTCAGGGGCGGCTTTAGGCAAAGTGTTTGGGAGGGGCGATATGTGGGATAGAAAGAGATAGCACTATAGTGCTATCTCTCTCTCTCTTATACAAATATAAGATTCTCGGGGGGGGGGGCGGTTGCCCCATTCGCCCACCCTTAAAACCGCCAATGATTATTCTTAATCATAAATTAACAAACTTGTAAACTTTAAAATTCTTATTTTAAATTTAATACATTTTTAAAAATTACAAGTTTTGTTCTTTTGTGATTTCAAATGTTTAAAAAAAGTTTAAGGAAAATGGATTTTATGGATTTTAAAAACAGATTTTCGAATAAATAAATTATTGTAAATTTCAGTTATCTAGGGCTGGTAAAAATCAGGATTTTTTTAAAGAAATCAAAAATGGTTTTTTTAAAATGCAATCAGTATATAAAGGTCTCCAAATGTTTATTTTTAGTAGTTTATTTTTCAAACTGAAAACATTTAATAAGAAATAATGAATAATAAAACATTTAATCAAAATGGCTAAAATTTTGTATTTGTAAATTTTTTTTAATTTTTTAAAAAATATTTCAATAATTATAATTAACCTGAAAAAATGTATACTTATGTTAAATCTTATCAAGTGATAAGTGTTAGGTAATCTTTTTTAAAGTATTTGAAAGAAAATAAGTTTTCTTCCAAAATGAAAATAAAAATATTATTATTGATGAACATTTTTAGTATTTTTATAGAGGTCGTTTATTGCGTACCCAGGGTGTTAAAAATGAAAATGGAGGTTTAGATTATAGAAATCTTAAATGTTGATATTTACTCAAAATAAATCGTGTAAAAACCACTCTCCCTTATGTGAAAATACACTAGTAAATCAAATTTTAGATTTAATTTACTTTATTGATTTCAGATTTTCGAATAGGGGAGAGTGGCCATCAATGTACCGGCTTTTTTTCAAGGTCATAGTACTTATTGAATTTCACCAATTTCAAGCACTTCTTTGCATCAATATAAAACTACAACACTTATCTAGGTAATGCACACATATTATACACGATTTATTTTGATTAAATAATAAAATTTAGGATTTTTTTAAAGTAACAAGCTATTTTCATTTTCAACAACCTGGGTACACAATGAACCACCTCTATAAAAACACTAAAAATGTTCAACAATAATAATATTGCAATTTTCACTTTGTAAAAAAACTTATTTTCTATCAAATACTATAAAAAATAGTTACTTAACACTTTTTAATTGATAATGTATAACATAAATATACCTCAAATTTAAGTTAACTAGCTAAAATGGCATTTCAGTTTTGCTATGTTGAGAAAAGTACCGATAACAATGACTGTAACATGCTGTACGCATGCCTAGTTTTATAATCAAGCATACCACTCTGGAAATCGAAAATACACTGAAATTCCAGGTGGTTCATTGTTCCCCGGTACATTGAATCAACATGACATTTGCAACAAAAATGGTTTTTTATAACTTAATCCAATATTTCAAAATCATTATCTTATTAGAATATTGTAGTTAAGGCCCAAAACAAAATAAATCGTAAGTACATTTATTTTTAAATGGCCTTATTTCAATTAAAAAACGTGTTTGTATTTTAGGTAAATTTTTTCTTCAGTACATCAAAAACAGTTTTTTCCAGTTTTCTCTGTAAAGAATAGATCCACACGTCTAAAATTTATGGACGTAGTGTGTTTACGCAAACTTCATTTATATTTAAAATTAGGACAATTTTTATTTAATTGTTTCTGAGAAAATTGAAATGGTTCATTGAAAAAACTGGTACATTGATGGCCACTCTCCCCTAAATAAATTATTGTAAATTCCTGTTAGCTAGGGCTGGTAAAAATCAGGATTTTTGTAAAGAAATCAAAAAAATCAGATTTTTTATTTAAAACAAAAATGGTTTTTTTAATTGCAATCAGTAGGGGAGTGGGCCCCAAGATGGACAGGGCCCCAAGATGGACATTTCGTATAAAATTTTTGTTTAAGGTGGCAGCGCCTTATGCTTGTTGTCATTTTTGTTATTTGTCTAGACGTAGATTTTGATGCACATTTGAAGAAAAAAAACCAGTTGGTTTTTCTTCTACACATGCCACGTAATTTTTGTCTAAAAAAGCTTTGTAACAGTTTTTTCTTAAGTTGGTAAAGTTACTTAAATTTATGATTTAGAATGAGTACTTAACGTTAAAATATTCTTTATTTATCGTATAATAATATCCTAAAATGATTTTACTAATTCAGTGTTCGTATATGGGGCAAATTTTCTCAAGTGTCCAGCGTCAAAATTAAAAGTTGTTGAATCGGACTTATATTTGCACAAACTTTAGTGCTATGGGTAAGTACTTTAACCACCAAATATTATGCAATTTAAATTAAAATTATAGAGGGGGGAGGGGGTTGAAGATTTGAGTAAAGTAAGAACATTGAGTTTTTCAAAAAATCGTAGCCCCTAAATAACGAAATAAAAAAATTTTTCACCTATATGTTTTCGAAAGGTTTTTTCCTGCTCTTTCACATGCTGAAAAAGTATTTTTTTAAAAATCGAAATTTAACCCTTTTTTTTAAATTAGAAATTTTTTTGACTTTTTTTTCAAAATGGACCCTTTTTTTCTTTTTTTTTGTCTTAAAAGAAAGCTCAAGTTGTGTTCTTTAAACATATCAAAAGAACGAAATGACGTTTTTTGTTGTTTTCAAATTATTAATTAATTAATTAATAAAAATATATAAAAATTGAAATAATTTACAAAAAAAATTAAGTTACGGCAATTCTGAATACACCACTTTGAAGCTTATCAAAATGCGCATCCAACGAGCCCTATATGAAGTATTTTGGATATAAAGGTAGAGTGTTAAATTTTTTTTTAATAGGAAGGTTTTACAATCCTACATTAAATAATATCTAGCTAAAGTATTTCCAACCATTGAAAATTTAAATAAGATATTTTTACATCCACATTAGGGATTGCAATCCTGCACCTTCTGATGGCTTGCGGATCCCGCAGTAGAAATCTGTTTTATTATTGCGCATGCGTAACACTGTATCATTGTAAGTGCACTTCCGCAAAATTACTATTATGTAAAATATCGGTTAAAATTGGTTTTTTCCATTATTATTGTAATTAATGACCAATAATAGAAAATAATATTCAAATTCAATCTAAAGATTGAAATTTAAGAAATTTAATAGAAAAATTTATATCATTGAATATAAAAACTAATTAAAACGTTAAAAATGTATTTAATTTTATTCTTTTTTTCTTTAAAATATTTATAAAATGTAACAAATTTTGTTCTGGAAGTTTTCAATTTTTCATACTTTAAAATAGCATTTTCTGGAGGTACTGAGGGGGGGGGGGGTAATAATTATTCAACATACTGTCAGAAAATCTTCCAATTAATTAGTGTTTAAAAATGTTTTGTAAAAATTTACTTATTTATTGAGAATAAAGTGTTTTAAAGTTCTCCCAGAATTTATAAAGTTGTACATGGTAATCTTCTATTATATTAATACGATACCGAGATAACTTCAAAGTTCACCTACTTTTTTCAATAGTCAACTAACAAAAATATTCATTTTATCATGTTATTACAGTTTGTAAAAATGCGCACTGGCACTATTCGTGTCAAGCATATTAAACTGAACATTTGTTCATGCTCAACATATTGTTGCACATGCGCAGTAGTGCACCACAACTGTGTAAACGTGCGCACTACAACAGAAACATTTCACATACGCAGTTGTTTTGTATTGCTGTTACACATGCGCAATGATGCACAGTGATAGTCACACATGTGCTCTGAATAAATTTAAAAATTACGCATGTGCAGTGCTGTACTTTACGAGATAAATAAATTTTCAGTACATATAGTATACTTTTTTTAATAAGTGCGCAGTAGAAAACCGTTTTATTATTGCCTATGCGTAACACTGTATCATTGTAAGTGCACTTCCGCAAAAGTACTATTATTATTTAACCTTTTTTTTTTTTTTTTAAGTCCAACGAAAATTAAATATTTGTTTTTCTCTACTTGTAAAAAGTTGTGTGTACAATTTAATCTTTTAAATTTATTGTTTTAAACATTGGATTAAACTTTTTTGCTAACATGTTTTTTAATGTCAGTTCATATATTTTATGATTATTTTTCTAGTTTTTATCCTACTTTTAAACCCTTTCAATGTTACAAAAAAAAAATATTTTATAATTGCTAATAAATATTTATTTAAAATAAATATACTTTTATTTCGTTGAAATACAAATTTTATGAATAATAGACTAGTAATTCAATTAACTGAATAAAATAAATTATATTTAATATAATTACATTTTTTAAGGTAACGAGTTGAAATTTTTAATTATTGTCATTGCTTATAAAAGTAATCTATTATTCTTTTAATTAAAATTTTTTAAACGAACAACGAATTTTTTTCATTAAAAAAGGTGTTTAAACAAATTTGATTTGGTATTTAAAAAAAATCCTTATATCTAAATTTAGATATTCAAGAGCTTAATAAGTCATCTAAATTTTATTAAAATCCATTAAAGCGTTTTCGAGATATCCTGGCGACAAAAAACGCTATACACACACCCAGTGGGCAAAAATTTTTAAAAGACGTCTAAAGGACGTCCTTTGGATATAAAAGCCGACATAGGGACGTCTTTTGGACATGTGTGCCCACTGGGACACATACGTATACATCTAGACATTTGCTTAAAAATGGAAATTTACGCTTTTTAGATAAAAATGAGTCGATTTAGACTATTTTTGGAAAATTGAAAATCTTAACGATCACAAAGCTTCTTATATGAGGAAGCAAACATTATTCGAATATAGAAACAACGAAAATAAACTCAGATTCGAAAATTTAATTTAAAAAAGAAAATGTAGATCCATTAAGATTCTTTATATTTTTCCTGTGATCTAATTACAAAAATAGTTCAGAATATCAAGCTTTAAATTTCCAAACGCAATAGTAAGATAACGGTACCTATACTCGATCAGTACCTACAATTGATCAGTGATAATTTAATTAGACAACAGTAATTATTAGTTTAATAATATTGATATCAAATACTACATTAAATATTACAAGATTTATTTTTACCAATATAATCAAGCAATAAATTAATTTATGTCCAATTAAATCATAACTGATCAACTATAGGTACTGATTAAGTATAGGTACCGTTATGTTACGGAAAATAAGTAAAAGGACACCATTTTTTCGAAAAAATCGTTTTTCTATTTTAACAAAAATATAACTATAACCTTTAACCACATACTTTACATTTTTTTAACTTAAAAATAAAAATACATAATTATACAAAATTTTAGCCTTCCCTCCCATATTACATCCCCGTCTGATTTTCTCTAATATTTTATTAAATAAAAACTTTTTATGAATAATTGTGACTTAATTACATATCTTGGCTCATCTACAATTCCAAAAAATACGGAAATAAGCCTCATTCTAAAAAAACTAGACTTCAGCAATCAATAATATGAACCCATTGACATTTTTTAATAGTCAAACAAATGCACAAAGATTTCAAAAACTTTTTTATTTTTTATTTTCAATTGTTTGCTTCTATTTGCTTCCGCGCACAGAAATGAAGCTATACTGAGAAAAAAATTTGTTTGAATCAAACATAATATGTTTGATTTAAACTTATTTTCACTTTGTTATACAGTCAAACATAATTAAGTTTAATTTAAATAAACTTTTTGGTTGATCTTCTTTGTTTGATTTAAACATATTTTTTGTTTGATTCAAACAAATATTTAATTTAATTAAAAAACAAAATATTTTTTTATTTTAAATAAACTTATTTTAAACAAAAAATGTGTTTATCTTTAAAATATTATATTTTTATTTTTAACACAATATTTTTTTATTTTAAACACAAAATACGTTCCGCGACAGTTTATTTTTTGTTTCTTGCTTTTATTCATTCTTTATATAGTTTGAGGTTATTTTAAGTGTCAATTTATAATCTGTTAAAAACTGAAGAAAATTACACTTTTCATTAATTGCACATACAATAATTGAAATGAGAAACTATAAATTACTCAAACTTACAAGAAATATGTATTAAAAAGAAAATAAATTCCAGTAATCTCACTTATGCACAAAAGTTTCAATCACTAAAATTATCTGTCAATTTTTCGATAAAATAATAGCACTATACCACAATTAAATACTCGGTTTAATAAAAACACAGCCACGATTACAATCAGTTTTTTCCAGAAAATCGATAAACACGAACAATAACTGGAAACCAAGCGTACATACATGTTCTGCCAAAAAAAGAAACAACTGACGTTGGAACAATGACGCCATATTGAATCAAACATAAAATATATTTATTGAAAAGATATTATCGATTTCACTGAGTCAAATAATATCTTTTCAATAATTATTAACTGAGTGATAAATTCATAATATTATGGAAAAAATTCATAATATTACAATAAAAAATATTTCTTTCAAATATAAAGACTTCAAACACAAGTTATGTTTGAAATTAATAAAATTTAGTTTTTAATCAACCAAGCCGAAAATTATCTTCAAACATATAATTTATTTTAATCAAAACTTAAGATATTCTTTATATATTTAAATTAAACTTGCAAACATTATTCATTTAATCAAAATCATTCAAACAAATACTTATATTTAAATTAAGAAAATAATTTTCTCAGTGTAAATAATCAATAATAATTTATATTAAATAATAAATTCTGTAAAATATTTCAATTGGTCATTTCTCTCGCATTGCCATTTCCACAAGACTTACCCTATTAAAATGTATTTTAAATTTCCTGACATTCAATCAGAAATATATTTCATTTCAATTCTACATTTACATTTTTTTAATTTATAAATGCTGCTATTTGATTGGAAAATACTTTAATCTAATCTGTTTCATTAGCAAAAATCCAATTCAAAATAAATTAAAATAAATTAATATGATGATTAATTTTGAAAAATTGTTATAATAATAAAATATGACAATAAAAATTATTAGAATACAAAAAAATTTGTAAAACAATATTACAAGTTCAATGAACAATAAGTTCACTAACATTTTATAAAATGTCCACATCAATAAGCAATTAAAGAAATAATAATCACCGAGCGAGCGTTAGCGAGCGAGGTTAATTACGCTAGTTTAAATTAAGAATTTTAAAGTTTACAAGTTTGTTAATTTATGATTAAGAATAATTAAAAAAAAGTTTATGCAAGATTGGCATTTGATTGATTTCAAAACCGCACTTCTGAATAGTTTTTAAACTTCCTAAAACTTTCTCAAGTTTTAAAATTCATGCCCTCTTTCTAACCAAAAAAAAAATCAATTACGTATTATGAAAATCAAAAGCTTTGTTTGTCTGTGATTTAAAATACTTGTGAACTTTTTAATTATGAAATTGGATTAATTTTAAAAATAAATGCTTTAATACTTCGCAATTCTCCTACTCTTATTTAAAGATTCAAAAACCTAATTGTCCCTACTGCAATTGAGAAGTATTTAAAATCGTTAACTAACAAAATTTTAAGCAACTTTAATCGATTTTTTCTGTCACAGTAGGTATTAAATGTTCGAAACTTTGAATAATAACTGAAAAATTACAAAATATTCATTAAATTTTCAAAATAATTTTCACGTTTTTTTTTAAATCTTTGTCAAGTATCTAAACTCAAAAATTAATAAAATTTCTAATTTTCTAATTCTCCTAATTTTGAATATATATGAAGTTTGCATAAACACACTACGTCCATAAATTTGAGACGTGTGGATTTATTCTTGACAGAGAAAACTGAAAAAAACTGTTTTTGATGTATTGAAGAAAAAATTTACCTAAAATACAAACACGTTTTTTAATTGAAATAAGAACATTTAAAAATAAATGTACTTACGATTTATTTTGTTTTGGGTCTTAACTACAATATTCTAATGAGATAAAGATTTTGAAATATTGGATTAAGTTATAAAAAACCATTTTTGTTGCAAATGTCATGTTGATTCAATGTACCGGGGAACAATGAACCACCTGGAATTTCAGTGTATTTTCGATTTCCAGAGTGGTATGCCTGATTATAAAAGTAGGCATGCGTACAGCATGTTACAGCGATAGTTATCAGTACCTTTCTCAACATAGCAAAACTAAAATGCCATTTTAGCTATTTAACTTAAATTTGAGGTATATTTATGTTATACATTATCAATTAAAAAGTGTTAAGTAATAATTTTTTATAGTATTTGATAGAAAATAAGTTTTTTACAATGTGAAAATTGCAATATTATTATTGTTGAACATTTTTAGTGTTTTTATAGAGGTGGTTCATTGTGTACCCAGGTTGTTGAAAATGAAAATAGCTTGTTAGTTTAGAAAAATCCTAAAGAGAGAAGTGTTGTAGTTTTATATTGATGCAAAGAAGTGCTTGAAATTGGTAAAATTCAATAAGTACTATGACCTTGAAAAAAACCCGGTACATACAATAATAATTGGCTTCAAAATAACCTTTGATAAAAATTTTAAATCATAAAATAACAGAAGTTTATAATTTATAACAAAGTATCAACAAACTTTGTTTCAATTTTCCCCACTAACAGACTTAATATGTGCATTTTACAACCGAAGAGGTTAAAAAAAATTAGTGAATTAATCAAAGAAACTTCAAATAATAATGTAATAAATTAAGAATAAATTTTTAAATAAGAATTAACTGTTATAAAAGCGAATATTTTATGACAAATGTTGCAATACTTGAAAAATGTGGTGAAAACGTTTTTAAATAAGCCCGCCATTTTGTCAGCCAATAAAATCACATGCACCTCAAGAGAAAGATTATCCTTTCTATTGGCAGTCGCCTATGTAGCTCAGTGGTTCGGTAGTTAGTTTGCGTGCGTCGAACCCGGGTTCGAATCCCCGTACCCCCAAATTTATTTTTAAAATTTTCTTCGTATTGCCAAGTTTCTAAGGTTAATTAAGGCAACTACTTGTAAATAATATAGTGTAAATCAAGATTAGTAATATTTTTTTTATTTTATATTTTTTTTATTGTGGGTACATTTGAGGCCTCATTTGTGCCCTCATTTGAGGCCACATTTGTGCCCTCATTTGAGGCTACATTTGTGCCTTCATTTGTGGGCAGGGATTGCAATCCCGCACAGTTTTCGATCCCGCGGGATCATTTGCGGGATCCGGTAACAATCTCGCGGGATCCCACAGTGTTTTTGGAATTTTTCCAGCGTTCATGGTTTTTTCTGCGTGTAAGTCCATAATTTAATAAATAAATTCTGTTAATTAGATAATTCTAATATGATGGGAACTTCAAAATTAAAAATATTTTTATTAAAAAAAGTTAATAATAAAAAGACTATTGTACTGTACAATTAGACTCATTTTTGTAATCAAGAAAGAAAATATGTGTGTTTATGTTTAAGTAATAGGTATATATTGAGATTGGAAATTATAATTATAATCTCTAATTAATTGCTGCTGAAAACGCTCTTTCTGCTTCTACACTGGTTGGCATTATAGATTTTAAATAGTCGTAAACAATAGACAAATGTTAGCCCTTTATTCATTAGGTGATGTAAAAAAAGATAAGTAAACAAGACACACTCATATTTAAGTTTAAGCCAATCATGCTTAAACTCGAGGTATTTATATATTTTTTTGACCAAAAAAATTTTATTTTTTTATATACTTATCACCAATCGAAAAACCATGAAAAACTCTATCGAAACTGATAGTAGCAAAATTTTTTTAATTTATTGTTAAATATAAAAAAATTACTAAAATTTGCGTTGTGCCTAAAAAGCCAGAAAGATTACCCCCCTCCCACTCGGAAAATATTGGACAAAAAAAATCAACAAAGATTACCCTACTGGAAAATCCTATATAGGTTCCTAGTAGGAATCCTATAAGATTTCTACGTAGATTCTTATAGGATTCTATATAGGATCCTATGTAGATTCCTATAGGAAAAACGCATGTGATTTTGTATAGACATGACATAGGAAAACATATAATATCCTATAGGGTTAAATTTCACATTTTTATAGAAAAACATATATTTTCCTATAAGAATCCTATAAATATAATATAGGAAGATATATAGGATGATATATGAAAACCTATAGGATAACATATAGTTCCCTATATTGGTTTACATATGTAATCCTATAGAAAATCATATATTTTCCCATAAGAATTCTATAGATATGAAATAGGAAGATATAATTGATTACATATAGGATCATATATGAAACCTATAGGAAAACATATACTTGCCTATACTAGATTACATATGAAATCCTATAGGAAAACATATAGTTTCCCATAAGAATCTTTATAGGAAACTACATGTTTTCCTACAGGACTTTTACTAAATTGGAGCAGAAAATTATATGTTTTCCTATATAGGATCGTACGTGGATTCCTATAGGAAAGCGTGTAGTTTCCTTTGACAATCTATATAGGAAACTACATGTTTTCCTATAGGGTTCCTATGGGAGTCCCATATAGGAGTGTATATGGGTCAGCATATAGGAATTTATATAGGTTCCTAGGTAGGATCCTACATAGGATTTCTGAAAATGACTTTTTTCAAATGCGCATACCTCCGCACTGAGCCAATGTCAGAATTTAAACTTAACTGCTTCAAGCACATGAAAGCTCTCTTTTTTTATATCTTATCTATCGAGTCTCGTTTGTGTGTTTATGTGAGAGAACGCACCTAGCGGCATTTCTATGAATCGCTCGTATAGGAATAGAGGTGAATAGAGGTAGTAAATTCCTGCAATTGTTGTCCTCAGCAAAGAGTTTACGGTAGGCACTGCGTAAGGCTTATTGTCGGTAATAGTTAATACTGCAATTTTCTTCCAACGGCTCTCGTTTATGAATCCAAATTTCAACTCTAATAATCCAAATATAGAAGAGACTTTCACTACAAAGTTGATGTACGAAAATGTTTGCTAAGATTTCACTTTCTGATTGCCTGGTTGGCCGACTCCGAAAAACACTTGTTTTAATTTAATTTCTGACAAAACTAGTTAAATGACTCCGGAAAATACTTGTTTCGATCTCTCCTGGTGATTGAACTGAACCGAAAACTGAACTCAAACTGAACTGCTGACTAAAAAGTCGCTCGATATTTATAGTCTAGAAAAAGGCACAGTTTTTGAGTAGCGAGGCACCTTATTCCGTTGTCGGCACATTTTTCGTTATGCTGCATAATAGGGCACAGTTCCTTTGTTTGAAAAAAGCACAGTTTTTAGAGTACGAGGATGCTGGAGGCAAAGACCCTTTGTCTGAAAAAGGCACAGTTTTTGGAGTACGAGATGCTGAAGGCACAGCGGGCCCGTTGCGCGTCATTTTCTGTGTGTTGAATCTGTGTAGGTTTTTTTCTATGTGTTGCAGCCTTGCACGTCTTCTTCTTTGCGTTGAACCCATTTCAGATAAACCAAGAGGAAAACAATCTCTATCTTTTCAATTAACCAAATTAATAAATACATGATTTGTTCGTGTAATTATTTAAAACATATGTGCGTTGAGAAAATAACATAATTGTTGGTAACGCTGATTATGAATTCGTTTATTACAAGAATAAATATTGATGAATATTGAAGATTGTGTCCTAATTCTTTATTGCATAAGTTAGCAGATATTAACAATTATATTTGCTTAAACAATAAATTTACATTTGTTGTTTTATAAAAGAGATAAATATTTAATAACTAATTATTTTGCTAGTAGACATCTAGTGTTCAGTTAACTAAATTTGTTTAAACAATCAATTTTATTTGTTTAAACAAATTTAGACAAAATCAATTATTATTCTGTAATCAATTTGAAGATTATTTCTATTGAAACCATGTACATTGTTTAATTGTTTATTTTAATTTGTTTAAACAATTTATTTATTTGTTTAAACAAATCAGACAAAATTAATCGTTATTTCCGTAATTAATTTCAAGGTTATCTCTATAGAAACCATAAACATTGTTTAATTGTTCATTTCAATTTGTTTAAAAAATTTATTTATTTGTTTAAACAATCAAGATAAAATTAATAATTACCTCTGTAATTTATTTCAAGGTTATTTCTATAGAAACCATAAACATCGTTTAATTGTTTATTTCAATTTGTTTAAACAATTTATTTATTTGTTTAAACAATCAAGATAAAATTAATAATTATTTCTGTAATTTATTTCAAGGTTATTTCTATAGAAACTATAAACATCGTTTAATTGTTTATTTCAATTTGTTTAAACAATTTATTTATTTGTTTAAACAATCAAGACAAAATTAATAATTATTTCTGTAATTTATTTCAAGGTTATTTCTATAGAAACTATAAACATCGTTTAATTGTTTATTTCAATTTGTTTAAACAATTTATTTATTTATTTAAACAAACCGGTCAATATGTGTAGTTTCAATATAAAGTAATTGTCGAATGATAAATATTACTTAATTTCTTATTTTAATTTGTTTAAACAATCCAATTATTTGTTTAAACAAACCAAATATAATAATTTAATAATTTATACTTAACTAATTGTTTGTTCGCTTGACTAAATAAAAGATAATTGTGTAAACATAAAACAACACAAATTTGTATTATTTATTGCACTAAAATGTGATTAAAATATTAATTGAATATTAATTAATTAATTAATTAATTAATAGTCATGGTGACATGACAAGGTTATAAAGAAAGCTTTATAAATTGCGCACGCACAATTGTTAAATTTGTGAGAATAAAGACAATTTAATATTTTTGAATCTATATGAAAAGCAGTGAGCCTGCATTAGAAGACTTTTTTTTACAAACTAGGTAAGTAAATAATATTATTATAAATTTTTGATAATCTAACCGTTTCCGAGAAATTTCAAAATTTTTGTTAAAATGTCTTTATTTTTTAATTGAATAATATATACAAAGATATACTTATTACTCATCACTTGTGACAGTGGACAGATTAGTCTCCCTCTCTACATATTATATTTCAAACAATATTCCTTATATCCAATACTTAAATTCTTAAAGACATATTCATATATATATTACATATGTATTTTTGTAAGAGATTCATAACATTTAAGCTAGAAACAATGTTTCTTTTTGTTGCAGAGTTGGATTCTAGGTGGATTCAAACTTGGATGTCAATAAGTACAGATTTATAAGTTTTTTATTTTTCAAAATACATTTTTTTTTCTAAAAATGCCAAAGTTTATGAAAAAAGTAACACATGTTGATGAAATGTGTCAGGAATCTGACAATCTCATCAACATTTTAGAGAATGACCTCATTTCTTCATTATCAATGTTTCATAATGATAAAATTATTAAAGCTTTTGAAGCTTTGATCCATTATCACGTGGTACTCCATTACAAGTTACAAAATACGCATAATTATCTTTCCTCATTGTTAATTGATCCCGACATTCTACAATATTTTTCGATTTATTTTCGATTTCTTTTGAACATGATTGAGACGGTAAACCTTCAAAATTAATTTCTTCTATTTCTTCATTATCTTCAATATTTTCTTTATTAATCTCTTCACTATTTTCTTCGTTTTGTTCTCCATTAATTTCTTCGTTTATAATTTCTTCTTCCGACGAATCATCTATTAAATTACTTTGACTTATTTCCTCATAATTTGACATTTCGTTTTTATTAACTTTATTTCTACCTTTTTTCTTCCGACGATTTCTTGATTTCCTAACATTTAAATATTCAGGATTTGAATCACTTCTATGATTCATTTTAGGATTTCTGGATTTCTTCTCATCATAATATTCAGGATCTGGATTTATTCCAGGATTAAAAGGATTTTCAGGATCAGAATAATTTTCAAGGTCGGATACATTAGTATCATCGGATTTATCATCTGAGTCGGTATCAGAATAATAATTATTAGTTTCATTCATTTTCTCTTCAATTTCATTACATTTAGGTTTCTTAGGTCTACCACGTTTTCTTGTCACTGCTGCATTTTCATTTCTTTCAGGTTCCTTAAGAGTTTTCCTTGGTCTTCCTCGTTTTCTTGGTTCCTTTTTTGTCAAATCTTGATTTTCTTCTAAGTACTTCTTAGGTCTACCACGCTTCCTTTTGCTAATTCTTAAAGGATGATCTTGATTTTCTGGTTGTTCATAAGTTTCTTTATTTTTAAAGTTATTTTTATTATAAGACTTATTACGAGTTGTTGTGTAGCATTTTTCTTCATTTAATTCTTTCTTTTCTTCGGACGGAGAAAATAAAGTTGAAAAAAGTGTAAAAATTTGTAAGAAGCATTGAAGTTTATTTTTCTTAATGTGAAATTGATGAAATAAATTACACAGCCCCACAAAAAAAAAAAGTTTCGTGTACAGCAGACCAGACTAGTCATTCCCTATGTATTTTGACGCGCTGAACACGAATCCGAAGTCAGTTTTGCTCCATCACGTCAGGATTTTTTCCTAACCTCAAAATCAATAAAATGACACTTTTTGTTCATTAGCATGTGAACCCGACTTAACATTAATACATGCCCAGGGCGAATAGAAAGCTTGGATTATGACCTTTAAAACGCTTTTTTAAAAATTGTTGTACGATGATTTTTACCGAAGTTATGATGATTTACTTAAAATATAAATTTTTTCCAAATGTAAATAACACTTCAATTATTGATGTGGTATGGTGTATTGGAAAAAAATGATTTTAAATAAAACATCATAACTTCGTTAAAAATCATCGTAGAACAATTTTTAAAAAAGTGTTTTAAAGGTCACAATCCAAGCTTTCTATTCGCCCTAGGCATGTATTAATGTTAAGTCGGGTTCACATGCTAATGAACAAAAAGTGTCATTTTATTGATTTTGAGGTTAGGAAAAAATCCTGACGTGATGGAGCAAAATGGACTTCGGATTCGTGTTCAGCGCGTCAAAATACATAGGGCTAGGGTATTCCGGTCAAAAGTACATGACACTTTTTTTTTTGTGGGGCTGTGTTATTTATGAAATTTCCATTATTGATTGTTAAAATTTTTGACGTTGATAGGTTCGCAGAATTTATTTTTATATTATTATCCTCAATTTCATCATCGGTATCAAATTCATCATAAGACTGATTAATTTCTTCATCGCAATACAAGTTAATAGAACCTTCATTATCAGATGTTTCTTCTTCAGTTTCATCTTCTTTTCGTATAAATGTTACGGGGTTTCTCGATAATGCATCTGCATTCACGTTGGTCTTTCCTGCTTTATAAACTACATCGAATTCATATTCCGCAAGCTTTAAACGGGACCCATAAATTTATACCGATTGACATTTGATCGACTGGACATTTGGACGAAGGGCGTTTGGACGAATTGACATTTGGACGAAATGACTTTTGGACGAATCGACATTTTGACGAATCGACATTTGGACGAAAGGACATTTGGACGAATCGACATTTAGACGAATCGATATTTAGACGAAAGGACATTTGGACGAATAGACATTTGGACGAAATGACATTTGGACGAATCGACATTTTGACGAAAGGACATTTGGACGAATCGACATTTAGACGAAAGGACATTTTGACGAAACGACATTTGGACGAATCGACATTTTGAAGAAAGGACATTTGGACGAATCGACATTTAATCGAAACGACATTTTGACGAAACGACACTTGGACGAATCTTTTTTGGCATATAAGTTTACTCTCTATGTTGTACTTGTTTATGGTTTCCAATTATCAAATATTCCAAGTGTTGATAGGGTTCAGTGTTTATCCGAGAGATGGAGCTAGAAGTATTAAAATTTAGTTAATCTGTTGGTAAATTACCTAAAAATTATCAAAAAATACAAAAATTTCTTTTTATACACAATTTTAATACTTCTAGCTCCATCTCTCGGAAACAAACTGAACCCCGTCAAAACTTGGAATAATTAATAATTTAAAAACCATGAACACGTACAACATAGAGAGTAAACTTATATTTCAAAAAAGATTCGTCCAAATGTCATTTCGTCCAAATGTCTATTCGTCCAAATGTCATTTCGTCCAAATGTCTATTCGTCCAAATGTCCTTTCGTCAAAATGTCGATTCGTCCAAATTTTCTTTCGTCCAAATGTCGATTCGTCCAAATGTCCTTTCGTCAAAATGTCGATTCGTCCAAGTGTCATTTCGTCCAAATGTCAATTCGTCCAAACGCCCTTCGTCCAAATGTCCAGTCGATCAAATTTCAATCGGTATAAATTTATGCGTCCCCTTTAAACGCCATCGGGTTACTCTTGAACATGGGTCTTTGGAATTTTGAAACCATACTAATGGTTTATGGTCGGTAACTAATGTAAATTTTCTTCCGTATAGGTATGGTCTAAATTGTGTAACGCAGTAAATTATTGCTAAAGCTTCCTTTTCGTAGGTATCATATTTTCTTTCATTTTCATTTAAAACGCGAGATGTGTAAGAAATTGGTTGATCTTTTCCTATTGGGCCTTGTGAAAATATGCCACCTATTGTAAATCCTGAAGTATCAGTCGTAACAACAAATGGTTTCGAAAAATCAGGTCTAATTAAAAGAGGTTCCTCACATAATTTTGATTTGAGGTATTCAAAAGCATAATGTTGTTCGTCTGACCAGGAAAAAGGTACGTCTTTTTTCAAAAGATTTGAAAGTGGTGTAGCTATTTTTGAAAAATTTTTGATGAATCTTCTGTAATAACCAACTAAACCGAAAAATTGTTTGATATTTTTCTAATTTTTGGGAATTGGAAATTGTTTTACGGCTACTAGTTTTTTCGGATCGGGTCTAACGCCATGTTTATCAATAATATGACATAAATAATTAACTTCGGGTCGTAAAAATTCACACTTATCTGGTTGCAATTTGAGGTTAGCTAAACGTAATCTTTCCATTAATGCATTAAATTTTTGTTCATGTTCCTCTAATGTATCTGCATTTATTACAATATCATCTAAATAAACAAATAAATCTGTATTAATTAATCCGGTAAGACAAGCATTCATAAGACGTTGAAAACATGCAGGCGCATTTTTTAAACCAAAAGGCATGCGGTTAAATTCATAATGACCGTCCGGTGTAGAAAAAGCTGTTTTGTGTGAATGTTCTTTATTCATTTTAATCTGATGAAAACCTGATGCTAAATCAAAAACTGAAAAGTATTTTGCGTTTCCGAGCTGATCTAACAAATCAATTATATTAGGCAAAGGATGATTATCTTTAATTGTTTTTTAATTTAGTTTGCGAAAGTCCAAGACCATTCTCCAACCCCAGTTAAAAATTCCTACGTAGGATCCCACGTAGGATCCTACGTGGTATCCTTTATAGTATCCCATATAGTATCCCATATAGTATCCCACATGGTTTCCCATAAAGGATCCTTATAACAAGGGAACTTGTATACGATCCTTATGGGATACTGTACCAAGATCCTCCGTGGGATCCTATACTATAGGATCCTATATGGGAACCTTGACAGGATCCTATCGCCAAATTTTTGTTGTTGAAATTATCAGGATATGGGATCCCACGTGTGTACCTATATAGGATCCTACATATAAATCAGGTAACTTATCAGGTAGGGTTCCCTTATGATATCCCATGTGTGCTCCCATACAGGATCCTATACATCGCAAAGGTTAGCAGGTGGGGTTCCTTTACAGGATTCTTCATGTGCCAGAGGTTAGCAGGTGGGGTTCCCGTGTGGGATCCCATATATGTTCATGTACAGGATACTTCATGTCCCAGAGTTTAGAAGGTGGGGTTCCTGTACGGGATTCTATATGTGTTCCTATACAGGATCCTTCATGTTCCAGAGGTTAGCAGGTAGGGTTCCCGTACGGGATCCTACGTGTGTTCCTGTACAGGATCCTTCATGTCCCAGAGGTTAGCAGGTAGGGTTCCCGTACGGGATCCTACGTGTGTTCCTGTACAGGATCCTTCATGTTCCAGAGGTTTAGCAGGTGGGGTTCCCGTACGAGATCCTACGTGTGTTCCTGTACAGGATCCTACAAAGCCTACATGTTAGCAGGTGAGGTTCCTGTATGGGATCTCACGTGTGTACCTGTACGGGATCCTGCTCGTACCAGAGGTTAGCAGGTGGTGTTCCCTTACGGGATCTTATTAAAGTCATATATCTATATGACGCGGCGTATACTGCCATGTGAGGAGTTGTATCCTCACTAATTTCCTGGTCTGCGTGGACTCACTTTTCTTATAATCTTTACGCCCTGAGTTAACAGTGAGAGACACTGATAATAGCACTGCCATGCGGCGAGTATATTAACTAAACAATGGGTTCTTATATGGGATCCTTTATGATTTCCTATATGGCAAGAAGACGCTTTTAGAACTTAAATGACTTATAGGAAATCATAAAGGATCCCATATAAGAACTCATTGTTTAGTTAATATACTCGCCGCATGGCAGTGCTATTTTCAGTGTCTCTCACTGTTAACTCAAGGCGTAAAGATTATAAGAAGAGTGAGTCCACGCAGACCAGGAAATTAGTGAGGATACAACTCCTCACATGGCAATATACGCCGCGTCATATAGATATATGACTTTAATAAGATTCCGTAAGGGAACACCACCTGCTAACCTCTGGAACATGAAGGGTCCTGTACAGGAACACACGTAGGATCTCGCACGGGAAACCTACCTGCTAACCTCTGAAACATGAAGGATCCTGTACAGGATCACACGTAGGATCCCGTACGGGAACCCTACCTGCTAACCTCTGGGACATGAAGGATCCTGTACAGGAACACACGTAAGATCTCGTACGGAAACCCCACCTGCTGACCTCTATACTGTGTAGGATCCTGTATAGGAACACATATAGGATCCCGTACAGGAACCCCACCTTCTAAACTCTGGGACATGATGGATCCTGTACAGGAACACACGCAGGATCTCGTACGGGAACCCCACCTGCTGACCTTTATACTGTATAGGATCCTGTACAGGAACACATATAGGATACCGTATAGGAATCCCACCTTCTAAACTCTGGGACATGAAGTATCCTGTACAGGAACACACGTAGGCTCCCGTACGGGAACCCCTCCTGTAAACCTCTGGGACATAAAGGATCCTGTACAGGAACATACGTAGGATCCCGTACGGGAACCCTACCTGCTAACCTTTGGGACATGAAGGATCCTGTACATGAACATATATGGGGTCCCACACGGGAAACCCAGCTGCTGACCTTTATACTGTGTAGGATCCTGTATAGGAACTCATATAGGATCCCGTATAGGAACCCCACTTTCTAAACTCTGGGACATGAAGGATCCTGTACAGGAGCACACGTAGGATCCCGTACGGTAACCCTACCTGCTAACCTCTGGGACATGAAGGATCCGGTACAGGAACACACTTAAGATCTGGTACGGGAACCCCACCTGCTGACCTCTATACTGTGTAGGATCCTGTATAGGAACACATATAGGATCCCGTACAGGAACCCCACCTTCTAAACTCTGGAACATGAAAGATCCTGTACAGGAACACACTTAAGATCTCGTACGGAAACCCCACCTGCTGACCTCTATACTGTGTAGGATCCTGTATAGGAACACATATAGGATCCCGTACAGGAACCCCACCTTCTAAACTCTGGAACATGAAAGATCCTGTACAGGAACATACGTAGGATCTCGTACGGGAACCCCTCCTGTAAACCTCTGGGACGTGAAGGATCCTGTACATGAACATATATGGGATCCCACACGGGAACCCCAACTGCTGACCTTTATACTGTTTAGGATCCTGTATAGTAACACATCTAGGATCCCGTACAGGAACCCCACCTTCTAAACTCTGGGACATGAAGTATCCTGTACAGGAACACACGTAGGATCCCGTACGGGAACCCCTCCTGTAAACCTCTGGGACATAAAGGATCCTGTACATGAACATATATGGGATCCCACACGGGAACCCCACCTGCTAACGTCTGGCACATGAAGGATCCTGTAAAGGAACCCCACCTGCTAACCTTTGCGATGTGTAGGATCCTGTATGGGAACACACATGGGATCCCATAAGGGAACCCTACCTGATAAGTTACCTGATTTATATGTAGGACCCTATATAGGTACACACGTGGGATCCCATATCCTGATAATTTCAACAACAAAAAATTTGGCGATAGGATCCTGTCAAGGTTCCCACATAGGATCCTATAGTATAGGATCCCACGGAGGATCTTGGTACAGTATCCCATAAGGATCGTATACAAGTTCCCTTGTTCTAAGGATCCTTTATGGGAAACCATGTGGGATACTATATGGGATACTATATGGGGTATTATAAAGGATACCACGTAGGATCCTACGTGGGATCCTACGTAGGAATTTTTAACTGGGACGTTTATTTCCCTGAGAATCTGATTTCTTAGGTACTATCCAAACTGGTGTGTTATATGGGGGATTGTGAAGGTTTAATTATTCCTTGATCTAAAAGTTCATTAACTTGTCTTTTAATTTCTTCTTTATGAATTGGTGGAAAACGGTACTGACGCGTAAAAATTGGTTGATTGTCGGTAGTGGGGATAGTGTTTTCTAAAGTATTAGTAGCTTCTAAAGTAATAAATATAATAACAAAAAATATTGATCGCTTTCAAATCCCAAGAGAAACTTTAGAAGCTACTAATCTTTTAGAACACACTATCCCCACTACCGACGACCAACCAATTTTTACGCGTCAGTACCGTTTTCCACCAATTCATAAAGAAGAAATTAAAAGACAAGTTAATGAACTTTTAGATCAAGGAATAATTAAGCCTTCACAATCCCCATATAACACACCAGTTTGGATAGTACCTAAGAAATCAGATTCTCAGGGAAATAAAAGTTGGATGTTGGATGGTATGATGAATCTGATACCGATGATGAAATTGAGGATAATAATATAAAAATAAATTCTGCAAACCCTTCAACGTCAAAAATTCTAACAATCAATAATGGAAATTTCATAAATAATTTATTTCATCAATTTCACATTAAGAAAAATAAACTTCAATGCTTCTTACAAATTTTTACACTTTTTTCAACTTTATTTTCTCCGTCCGAAGAAAAGAAAGAAATAAGTGAAGAAAAATGCTACCTAACAACTCGTAATAAGTCTTATAATAAAAATAACTTTAAAAATAAAGAAACTTATGAGCAACCAGAACATCAAGATCATCCTTTAAGAATTAGCAAAAGGAAGCGTGGTAGACCTAAGAAGTACTTAGAAGAAAATCAAGATTTGACAAAAAAGGAACCAAGAAAACGAGGAAGACCAAGAAAAACTCTTAAGGAACCCGAAAGAAACGAAAATGCAGCAGTGACAAGAAAACGTGGTAGACCTAAGAAACCTAAATCTAATGAAATTGAAGAGAAAATGAATGAAACTAATAATTATTATTCTGATACCGACTCAGATGATAAATCCGATGATACTAATGTATCCGACCTTGAAAATTATTCTGATCCTGAAAATCCTTTTAATCCTGGAATAAATCCAGATCCTGAATATTATGATGAGAAGAAATCCAGAAATCCTAAAATGAATCATAGAAGTGATTCAAATCCTGAATATTTAGATGTTAAGAAATCAAGAATTCGTCGGAAGAAAAAAGGTAGAAATGAAGTTAATAAAAACGAAATGTCAAATTATGAGGAAATAAGTCAAAGTAATTTAAGAGTTGATTCGTCGGGAGAAGAAATTATAAACAAAGAAATTAATGGAGAACAAAACGAAGAAAATAGTGAAGAGATTAATGAAGAAAATATTGAAGATAATGAAGAAATAGAAGAAATTAATTTTGAAGGTTTACCGTCTCCATCATGTTCAAAAGAAATCGAAAATAAATCGAAAAATATTGTAAAATGTCGGGATCAATTAACAATGAGGAAAGATAATTATGCGTATTTTGTAACTTGTAATGGAGTACCACGTGATAATGGATCTAAGGGTCTAGATAAAAATAATAAATTACCAAAATTTAAAAATTTATTAAAAGGCCAAGTGAAAGAAATAAAAAAGGGTCAACAATATCATATTGCTTTACCAATTGAAGAAGAAGAAAAAGAGAATCTTGAACAAACTTTAAATAATATTAAATCAACAATTTTTTTAATGTTTGAAATCGCGGAAAAACTTAATCTTAGATCAATTTCAATTTCAAAAACTTTAAGAATAAATCAAATATCATGGGAAGAAATCCTATCTCTTTTAAAGTCTACTTTCTGTAAATCAAAAATAAAAATTATTATTTGTAATGGAATCGTTCAATATCCGACAAAAGAACAACGTGTTAAATCAATCGAAGAAGCACACTCGTCAGCTATAGGCGGTCATAAAGGAGTAACAAAGACTTACAACAGAATTAGGCAAAAATTTTATTGGAGTAACATGAAGATTGATATACAGAAATATATTCAACTATGCCTCAAATGTCAACTTAAAAAACTCGTTCGCGTAAAAACAAAAAATCCTATGGTAATAACGGATACTCCAGGTGTTGCTTTTGAAAAAATTGCGATGGACATTGTAGGACCTTTACCTAAAACAAGCTTAGGAAATGAATACATTCTCACTATTCAAGATAATTTTACAAAATTTTCTCTTGCTATTGCCTTACCGAATCAACAAGCTAGCACTATTGCAGATGCTTTTACAAAGAAATTTATATGTATTTTTGGATCTCCAAAAGGAGTATTAACAGATCAAGGAAGAAATTTTTTGAGTAATTTAATCAAAAGTCTAGCAAAACGTTTTAGAATCAGGCAATTCAAAACTACAGCATTTCACCCCCAATCAAACGGATCAATAGAGAGATCCCACCACGTACTAGGCGAATACTTAAAACAATTTATTGAGAAGAACTCAGAATGGGATGATTGGCTAGAATTAGCCATGTTTTCATACAATACCAGTATGCATGAAGGTACCAAATGTACACCTCATGAATTAGTTTTTGGAAAATTAGCACGTCAACCGTCCAGTGAACCTCTTTTGCAACATGAAAAATTAGAAACATATGATGACTATTTAAAGGATCTCGTAACGAAATTACATGAAATAAGGAGTATATCAAGATTAAACTTAATTTCAGCAAAAGAAAAATCTAAACACTACCATGATAGGAAAATTAATCCACAGAATTTTAAAGTTGGAGATAATGTATTTCTACTAAGCGGTCCGAAACCACACAAATTTGGAAATCAGTATACAGGCCCGCATTAAGTACTAGAAATTTTTCAAAATGGAAATGTCAAAATTTTAATTAAAAATAAACCAAAAGTTGTTCACATCAATAGATTAAAATTATCACACATTAAATAAATAAATGTTAAAAGTAATTTTTATAAAAATTAGTATTATAAAGAGTAATTCGGACCTTATTAAATAAAAATTGTTAAATATTAAAATTATATATATATATATATATATATATATATATATGTATTTGAAATATTAGTAGTTGTATATACACCATATACATGCTAACCTCTTTTCCAGAAAATGCAATTCAAATGCGGTGGATTTCTTATCATCCTTTTCCTTATTGCCGAAACAACCTATGCCATTGTGGGATATGATTGTGGAACGCACCAGTCAAATATAACTACAATATCACTTTTGGAGGTAGGCGATTGCGATATTTCAAAAACACAGGTACAATCAAATGAAATTTACATTCAATTATTACAGTTGAGCGAATTTACTAGCACCCATATTATTCAATATAAAGTTGAGATAGAACGTACAGTTACGTACTGCGACATGCACTCACATAATTCTAAAGTTCTTAATGGTCATAAAAAATATTTAGAAACAATTTCGAGAGATCAATGTAATACTATGTACTTAACCGGTATACTTAACGTAGGAACAGGCACACCAATAAGAAATTTAAAAGTAAATGAAACATCAAGCCACGAAATATTATATGGAGGTTCATTAAAAAACAATGGTGCCTGCTTAGGGACATCTTATTCAGATGTATATAGTAGTTGGGACAATGTTTTCGTAGAAGCTACTTACACAATCACATTACAAGAATACTATGCAAGAATAAATCTTAATACAGACAAAATATATCTTAATTCAGGAAGAATGTGTACTTTAACAAGCGGCAACTGTTTTGATATTGAAGGTGGACATACATTTTGGGATCAATTACCCGCAGACGTTTGTAACTCAAGAAAATACGAAGTTTTATATGAGGGAACCGCAAATAAAACTTTTAGTATTAATAATAACACCCAAGATTCCGAAACTCTATATTCATTGACCACTGACGATATAACATTCATTTTGGCTGAAAAATCAAAAAAATTAGTTTGTGCATATACATTAATCCTTACAGAACACCCAAAGTTGTTAATATTGGAAACGAAACCAGGCCAGTCATTTTTACAGAAAAATTCGAATGTACGCGTCGAAAATATGGATATGTTTACCTATATAAATTCTAAATTTATCTACGTGGAACGTCACGTACGAAGAGAAATGAAAGAACTTTATCTTGACATAATAACCCAAAAATGTGTTTTAGAACAAAAAGTATTTAGAAATTCCCTTGCTTTAGCTACACAAATGCCAGACGAGTTTGCGTACCATTTAATGAAAGGCCCAGGATTTACTTCAATAATAATCAGCTACCAGTATTGAAAGAAAATCAAACTTATTTTTTAATGCCTCGTACGCATATTTTAGTAAGAAAAGCCACCCAAGTAACCTGTAATTCCTTTCTTCCATCAATGTATTATTTTAGTGGAGGTTGGTACAAAATGACCCCATATGCAGTTCAATCCCTTCCACCATCCAAATTAAAACCTGAAACCAAACAAACTTGGGAGTATACAAATCCTGCCTCCCTCGCGACTAGTGGAATATATTCTCAAACCGACCTTGATAAATTAAGAGATCACATAATGTTTCCTGCAGAAAAGCCGATAATTTTAAATAGTTTAGCTCGCGGTATTATGGGAGAATCAATGACAAACCAAGGATTTTCATTATCAAATGTTCTGGATGAAAGTACTTTAGATAGAATAGCCGAATCCGCCTGGGTAAGATTCTGGAAAATATTTTCTAATTTTGGAAATTTTAGCGCGGGTTTAATAGGCTTTGTAATAGTAATTAGAGGATTTAAATTAATTGCTGACACAATAATTCACGGATATACCTTACACAGGGTATTCGGCTGGTCCATTAAACTTTTAGGAGCAGCCTGGGATTCTGTAACCAACCTACTTTTGCAAATAGCAGCAACGCCCTCTGAAGAAACTCGAACAGCAAATAGGAATCAAAAAGACACAAAAGAAACAGCGTCAGCTCCAGACGAAGCAACAGCAATTTCAACCGAAAGATCTATCGAAGAAAAACAATTAACTTTGTCAGCAGAACAATCAAAAAATTCAGGTAAAATCAATATTCAGGAAAACCCATCAATATATCCATATCTACAATTAAAAGAAATTGATAGACGTGATAACGTAGTTCATATCGTATAATAAAAAGAGAACTCAATAAACATAAAAATGGAAAATTTTCAACATCTTCTTAAAATGTTTTGTAAAATTTTTAACTTCGAAAAACCGATTACCAAAATGAACATATTAAATGAACCTTCAGGAGAAACTTTTTATGTAACAACCGTATCAACTCCAAAATGTACAGTAAAATATTCAGACGAAAATTTAGAAAGATCAAATGAGGGGCTCAAAGTAAAAGTGGTATATAATAATAGTGCGAGCAAAAGTGAGTTAACTTTTCTGACGGGTAAGAATGGGCCAGATGAATGCTGCGAGGAAAAACAGAATTTCTTTCGAGTGCGAGCAAAAGCGGGTTAAATGGCTATCCCATTTTTGCTCTTAGTCAAAAGTTGATCCGCTTTTGCTCGCACCGTGAAGTCTATAGTAATGTCGAGATACGAGCCGTCGCTACATTTTGACAATTTTACGTTTTATTCCTTTTCGTTTAATTTACTTATATATTTTAATTGTTTTAATGCGTGAATAATAGGTAATAATAATTATAAATTATTATTTTGTTAATATTACGTTCGATTCCTTTTCGTTTATTTTACTTTTATTTAATTGTTTCAATGTGTGAATAATAAAATAAGAATAAATAATAATAATAATAATAGTAAGGTGTGAATATTGATGGAATATTCCCGTAAAAAGAACAGAATATTTCTTGCTATTTAGGATACTCTAAAAATAATTTAATAATTACAATTAAATGGTCTAATGGTACATTCCTTTAATAATTATTAATAATTATTAATTATTATATTGCAATGAAATATTCCTTCAATACTCTAACGAAATATATTTTATGGAATATAAGAAAACCTGAATTTTAGGAAAGTGAATCAAATATTAGTTGATATTAATTAATATTTAAGGATATTGGTAACTTTTTGCAAGCTGCATAATCGCATAATTTCTTTAATTTGTCAAAAATGAGAGACTATCGTGTTTCTACATCTTCTGCATCTTCCAAAACTTATTTTTCAATCGCATAATTTTGCATAATTGACGTTCATTTGCAACATAATGCTTATATTGCATAATAAACGCATAATTAGGCCAAAACGGTGCTGAATTTAGTTTTCGACTATTGTTTTTTTTAATTTCCCGCATTTAAACAACTCAAAGGTTAAAGGACAAAAGTTTAAAAAAATCTCTTAAGAAACTCTCACAGATTACAGCCAAAAAATTTTTATAAGATCTTATGAAGAACTTATAATTTTTCAACTATGTAAGTTGAAAATGTTTTGTTTTATTAAACTAAATTACTTTATAATAAAATAATAATTGTTCATCTATGTAAAAAGAAAGTCTTATTTTAAGGCAGAAATGCTGTCTTATTTTTAAGACAGCTTTTGCTTATTTTACAGATTTTTCTTTTGCTTTAAATTGTGCGCAAAAAAAAATTTCAAATTTGCATAAAAACTTAAAGTTTTAATAAATTTAAAAAGGTAAATTTGTAATTATTGTAAATTTATGTTGATTAAGATAGTATTTTTTGCATAAACATTTATATAGGAAGGCTTGCTGACTTTAAGACATGTCTTAACTTAAGATTCTCTTTTTACACTGATGATTGTATAAACAATTATGCATTGTAGGTACGTTCTAATAAATGAACTAAATTTCTTTATACAAAAGATAATTTATATAAAATTTTTAATATTTTTTTGTTGTTGAAAAATTTTTTAGTTACATTAAAAATATGATCATGTTATTTATTTATATGTAGGTAATTAATTTTCGAATATTTTTCAAGTTTTCAACATGCTAATTTTTACTGGAAAACTTTTTCATTTTTCTCGAACCTGGAAATAGATCTTTATTATAATATGCATTACACGAAATACAAGATTGAACCCTTCCCCGCCATGTCGTGCCATGTATCCACACACACATTTACTCGCAGCGAGCCGAGTATCGTCGGTGAGTGAGATTTTCGGTTTTCTCTTACTTTTTAACGTTCGGGACCTAGCGGGAACTTGACATTAAGGCCCGTTGCACACTATCCGATTCGTGTTGTACGACAAACCCTTTCCATGAGTACTTAGTAAGGCAACTGAGTGAGGAAATAGCGGCCGAGGGGAAAGTTACAATATAAAGTAAACGTGGAAAGGGTTTGTCGTACGACACGAATCGGATAGTGTGCAACGGGCCTAAGGCGAACAATTGAACCGACGCTCAGTGGGGCAAAAAATGCGGCCGTGGACAAATTGACTTGTAGATTGCAGTTTTTAATATTTTTGAATAAATTTTTTTTTAAATTAAAGGTAGATAAATTTGTCATCGAACGTTCTTCTCGGAATTTAAAAAAAAATTGTTTATTAACTATTTAATTAACAAATTGAACAAATTTTTTTTTCACTTTTAAAGAGTACTAGTTTCTTAAATTTACAAAAATTTGTTCAAAAATGATTTGTATTACTTAAGAAACTATTAAAAAATAGTTTTAAGCAACAGTGTTTGTTTTAAAAAATTGTTTGATCTTGTTATTAACAAATAAATAAAAAAATAACATTTTAGTCGTTGTCGGTAATGTTTTTAAGATTTGTTTAAAAAATTATGAAATATTCTTTAAAAAGTTAGTATATAATCTATGACTAATTATATAATAACTAGCACCTTATTATACACAGATAATAATATTCTAGAGGATGTTGAAATTAAACTTAACAAATTTATTCGAAAATGGTTAATTATTTTATGAATATTTATTAATTATTTTATAAACAATAAATGGATTTTTAAAAACTAAGCTTTGAAACCTTAAATAATTACAATTTTGTCAAATTAAGATCAAAAGAATTTTAAAAACATTGCCGAAAGCGACTAAAGTGTTTTTCTAAAACACTAAAAACACCAAAACTAAAAATTTTTCAATTTTTCACCTACTCTTACAACCACATACAAACAAAGCTTTTGATTTTAATAATATGTAATCGATTTTTTTGATTAGAAGTAGGGCATGAATTTTAAAACTTAAGAAAGTTCTAGGAAGTTTAAAAATTATTTAAAAGTTCGTTTTTGAAATCAATCAAGTGCCTATCTGCATTAGCTTTTTTAAAATTATTTTTAATCATAAATTAATAAAATTTGTAAACTTCAAAATTCTTATTTTAAATTTTAATACATTTTTAAAAATCACAAGTTTTGTTATTTCGTGATTCCAAATGTTTAAAAAAAGTTTTAGGAAAATTTAATCTGAAAAACAGATTTTCGAATAAACTGAAAACATGTAATAAGAAATAATGATTAATAAAACATTTAATCAAAATCAAATAAATTGTGTCAAATAAATAAGAAAATTTCAAAAAAATATCATCAAATTCATATGATCACAAAACTAAGAAAATTAGGTGAAAGCAACGAAAAAATAATAAATTAAAAAAAAATATAAGAACGTAAAAAGAAAAAAAAAACAATCTATTACAAAAAATGAGAAAATTCTTTTAAATAAAAAATGTCATGGTCATTATTAAAGAAATGATAAAAAATGACAAAAACAACACAATAATAAAACAGTAACATAAAAATATGGTTATAAAAAAGTAGAAACACTTTTCAAAAATTTAAACTATTTACGGAAGTTTGTTTTACATTAAAAAAATAAATAAGAAGTAACTAAAAAATATATACTACTGCATGTAAAATATCGCAAACCATAAAAAAACAACAAGTTTTCGGATATATCTTAAAACTTTTAATTTTCATATTTTATTCTTTATAAAATTTAAAAAATTGTGCTAATACCGATTATCTAAATACCTTAGATCTAAAAATTTTTGGTATTAGGGTAGCCAAAAATAGTAATAAATTTTTTTACCTTCAAGTCCTTATAAATTAAATACATTCCAAACGTCAGTTGGAAAGTATTTAAAATCGTTAACTAACAAAATTTTAAGCAACTTTAATCGTTTTTTTCTGTCTCAGTAGGTATTAATTAATGTTCAAAACTTTGAATAATAGTAGAAAAATTACAAAATATTCATTAAATTATTTTCAAAATAATTTTAACGTTTTTCTTAAATCTTTGTCAAGTATCCAAACTCAAAAATTAATAAAATTTCTTATTTTAATTTTTTTTTCTTCCAGAGAAAATCTTATTTTCGCAAGTTCAAAAAATGCTATAAGGATTTTCGAAGTCTTTTATAATTGGTTTCAAAATAACCTTTGATTAAAATTAAAAATCATAAAATAACAGAAGTTTATAATGTTTTAAGTTTTAAAAAACCACATTCTGACACTTGTAAGACCTGAGACGCATACAAGGCTCAATTACTCCAAGAAAATTTGTCTGATGAAGAAAAACAGGAAATCGAAAATTCGAAGGAACACCATATGTCCTAGATACAGAAAATCACAGATGAATTTAAGAGTGATGTAACGAATGCTTTAGAAGACACTGTCGTTTTGACATTTGACCTCCAGAATTTAATCTAATTTTTATTATTATTTTATTACTTTGCAGTAAAGTATTGTTTTATTTTCATAAATTCGAAATGGATTTTTTATGGTATTAACTTTGTGGAGTAGCCAACGAGATGCAATGCGCGAAATATTTAAAAAATGTACTATGTTAGACTTTTTGGATGGCAATATTATTGTTCATAGGTTATAGGCAAATTAAGAAAATAAAATATTGACAACCTTTATGTCAGAACTCAGTGATTTAAACGAAAATTTAAGTACCAATTGCTTTGACAAACAATATAGAGAAATTATGTAAAAAAAATTATTAATTTGTTTGCTAAATTTAAGTCATTGCTTCTTATTGTTTACCGTAAAATCAGCGTTAGGGAAAAAGTCAGCGATTATTGCAAAGTATTTCAAATTCTTTTTTTTCATTTTTTCTGAGAAAACAAATGTTTTAATTATTGGGGATTTTAAATTGCAATGAGAATAAAGTGAACCAAATTTTACGATACTATGTATTACTTTTTTTTATAAACATAAATGTGCAATAAATATTATTAAAATAAGTAGTAACATTTTAATATTTTGAAAAAAATGCGTAACTTATGTATTTCTTCTTTGAGTGCTTGCCTTCATTTCTCAAAATAAATGAGAAGTAATTTTTTTAAGTGTCAAACATTCATAATGATTCATAAATTTAAGATTTTGTAAATAATTTTGAAAAATTAAAACTTGATTCAGTTGAATTAAAATTTAAAAAAATTGAATTTGTTAATTAATTTTGAAATAATATCATTATAAGTATTAAAGTGGTAATAACAATTTAAAATATATGGGAAGCGTGAAACGGGCAAAAATGAATCTTAAAATGAGTGCGGGCAAAAACGGAATATATCTGTATCCCTTTCTTGCGCGCAGTGAAATCTTATCCCGCTTTTGCTCGCAGCCAAATGCAATTCGTTATTCCTCGTAGCGTAAAACTTGTTTCGTTCTTCCACGCTGACGAAAATTTGACTCACTTTTGCTTGCACTGTTATTTTATACCACTTTTACTTTGAGCCCCTCAAATAATGAAGCACCTAAACTTGTATTACAAATGTTAATCGGATATATCACTACAGAAAACTTAGAAGGAAAAACCGTTCTTACACTACTGTCGGAAAAATTAGTATCCTTTTGTGAAAATAACAATCTACCACAACCTCCCTTACGAAAGTTTATGACATAAAATGTATGTCATACGCGCTTGACGTAAATTACATGACGTTTTTTCGCGACGTCAAGTAAATCACGTCAGAAAAATTACGTCAAAAAAAAAATGCCACAAATCGCTAAAATAAATGATTTTTTAAGAAATAAACAATTCTAAACAGCAAAATACAAAAAACAATGAACAGCTTGGGTTGTAAACTACACATAAAGGTTATGTGTAGCTTAAAATTAATAAAAGTTATATTTCAGTTAATAAATACAATTTTCAAATTTAATAAATTAAAAAAGAATTTTAAAAATACAAATTACTATAAAAGTGAACGAATTAAGATTAATTGTTGCTACAATTAACTGCGAGAACCTCACATAATGAGGATATTTTTTAAAAACAAATTTGGGGGGACAGGGAATCGAACCCGGGTTCGCCGCACGCAACTAACTAAAACCTAACGCCTAACCAACTGAGCTATCTCGATTAACTTCTAGACAAACAACAAATCTTTTTCTTAAACTGCAAGTCCATATTATGTGTTTTGCTGGAAAATATGTAAAAAAGCAAAAATCTAAATTCCTAAACGACTTATTATGATAAAACTTATTGTTTTAAAGAAGCCAGACAATATACAAAGAAATAAATAGTTAATTTCTAAAAGAAAACATAAAGAACTGAATTCCGGCAACCCAAAGCAAAACAACAATATAAAATGAGTTCAAAATTATTGCAAATGATTAATGGATGCCTCCTCAATCAGATTGCACTTGCACAATCTTTAAAAATTGGCAAATTAATAATAAAAATAGCGAAAATAAGTAAGTTGTTTAAGCCAACTAATCTGCACAGATTGACCACCAATCAGAGGAGGTCACGTGCTTTTCCGCACGAAAATCAAATCACTCTTGTTGACTTAAAGAATATATCAGTACAAAAATCAAAAGTTTAAACAAAAAAAATTGATTAATCAATTCTGATCATTATTGAAAGCATAATTATTTCATTTCTTAAGAACAAAATGTTACAATTAATAAAATTAAATTTAAAAGTAAACTAATTAAATCCAAATAAAAATAAAATATTTATCTCCCACAAAATTAACAATTAAAAAAATAAAACTTTAATTAAACAAAAAAAAAATTGAGATATTAAGATAACAAAAATTAAAATGTACGACAGGTAGTAGCAGAAAGGGGCACAACAATCAATTTGCACAAAAAAATCTAATCAAAATCTAAAATGGTTGATCATACTCAAAAATATACAATTTAATTATTTGAATTAATAAAAAAAATGATCAACCCATGAAAACCACCCTAAAGGATGATATTCTGACAAAATTATTAAAAAAATAAAAATTCGTTCAAAAAAAAATCTAATCACAATCTGAAAGAGTAAAACATACTCAGAAATATACACCCTAACTTTGTAAATTAATAACAAAAAATATCAACACCTGAAAACCACCCCTAATAAAAACATTCGGATAAAATTAAAAAGGAAAATATCAATTTACGCAAAAAAATTTCAAAAAAAATTTGAAATGCTAAAACATTACCTATCTGAAACAATAATTTTGTCCGTTTATTATACATATGGGAACATTCCTTCATAATTATGCCTTGCCAGAAATTATTGGCAAAATACACTAAAAAATTTTCAGTCAAATATCAATTATTTTCCACATTTCTAGATCTAATTTCAAATTTTTTCATCTCTAAACAAACAAAATTAAACATAAATTGAGCTACTGCGCATTGATTTCAACTTGTGAAAAAATGAAAACTCAATGCATTTTTGCCTTGCCAGAAATATTTGCCAAAATACTCTAAAAAATTTTCAGCCAAATATCATTTATTTTCCGTATTTCTAAATCTAATTTCTAACTTTTTCATATATTAACGAACAAAGTTGAACAAAAATTAAGCGACTACGCGTTACATTCAAATTGTCAAAAAATGAAAATTTAGTCAATTTTTGCCTTGCCAGAAAAATTTGGTAAAATACACTAAAAAATTTTCAGCCAAATATAAATATTTTCCGTGTTTCTAGATCTAATTTAAAACTTTTTCATATATTAAAGAACAAAGTTGTACAAAAATTAAGCGACTGCGCGTTACATTCAAATTGTCAAAAAATGAAAATTTAGTCAATTTTTGCCATGCCAGAAAAAATGGCAAAATACAGTAAAAAATTTTCACCCAAATATCAATTATTTTCCGTGTTTCTAGACCTAATTTCAAACTTTTTCATATATTAAAGAACAAAATTGTACAAAAATTAAGCGACTGCGCGTTACATTCAAAATGTCAAAAAATGAATATTTAGTCAATTTTTGCCTTGCCAGAAAAATTTGGCAAAATACAGTAAAAAATTTTCAGCCAAATATAAATTATTTTCCATGTTTCTAGATCAAATTTCAAACTTTTTTATATACTAACGAACAAAATTGTACAAAAATTAAGCGACTGCGCGTTACATTCAAATTGTCAAAAATTGAATATTTAGTCAATTTTTACCTTGCCAGAAAAATTTGGCAAAATACACTAAAAAATTTTCAGCCAAATATCAATTATTTTCCACATTTCTAGATCTAATTTCAAACTTTTTCATCTCTAAACAAACAAAATTAAACATAAATTGAGCTACTGCGCATTGATTTCAACTTGTGAAAAAATGAAAACTCAATGCATTTTTGCCTTGCCAGAAATATTTGCCAAAATACTCTAAAAAAATTTCAGCCAAATATCATTTATTTTCCGTATTTCTAAATGTAATTTCTAACTTTTTCATATATTAACGAACAAAGTTGAACAAAAATTAAGCGACTACGCGTTACATTCAAATTGTCAAAAAATGAAAATTTAGTCAATTTTTGCCTTGCCAGAAAAATTTGGCAAAATACACTAAAAAATTTTCAGCCAAATATCAATTATTTTCCGTGTTTCTAGATCTAATTTCAAACTTTTTCATATATTAACGAACAAAATTGTACAAAAATTAGGCGACTGCGCGTTACATTCAAATTGTCAAAAAATGAAAATTTAGTCAATTTTTGCCATGCCAGAAAAATTTGGCAAAATACAGTAAAAAATTTTCAGCCAAATATTAATTATTTTCCGTGTTTCTAGACCTAATTTCAAACTTTTTCATATATTAAAGAACAAAATTGTACAAAAATTAAGCGACTACGCATTAGTTTAAACTTGACAAAAAATTAAAATTCCATCAACTTTCGCCTCGCCAGAAAAAGTTTGCAAAAAACACTGCAAAATTTTTAGCCAAATATCAATTATTTTCCGTATTTCAAGATCTTATTTCAAATTTTTTCATATATTAACGAACAAAATTGTACAAAAATTAAGCGACTGCGCGCTACATTCAAATTGTCAAAAAATGAAAATTTAGTCAATTTTTGCCATGCCAGAAAAATTTGGCAAAATACAGTAAAAAATTTTCAGCCAAATATCAATTATTTTCCGTGTTTCTAGACCTAATTTCAAACTTTTTCATATATTAAAGAACAAAATTGTACAAAAATTAAGCGACTGCGCGTTACATTCAAAATGTCAAAAAATGAATATTTAGTCAATTTTTGCCTTGCCAGAAAAATTTGGCAAAATACAGTAAAAAATTTTCAGCCAAATATCAATTATTTTCCGTGTTTCTAGACCTAATTTCAAACTTTTTCATATATTAAAGAACAAAATTGTACAAAAATTAAGCGACTGCGCGTTACATTCAAAATGTCAAAAAATGAATATTTAGTCAATTTTTGCCTTGCCAGAAAAATTTGGCAAAATACAGTAAAAAATTTTCAGCCAAATATAAATTATTTTCCATGTTTCTAGATCAAATTTCAAACTTTTTTATATATTAACGAACAAAATTGTACAAAAATTAAGCGACTGCGCGTTACATTCATATTGTCAAAAATTGAATATTTAGTCAATTTTTACCTTGCCAGAAAAATTTGGCAAAATACACTAAAAAATTTTCAGCCAAATATCTATTATTTTCCGTGTTTCTAGATCTAATTTCAAACTTTTTCATATATTACCAAACAAAATTGTACAAAAATTAATCGACTGCGCATTAGTTTAAACTTGACAAAAAATTAAAATTCCATCAACTTTCGCCTTGCCAGAAAAAGTTTGCAAAAAACACTACAAAATTTTTAGCCAAATATCAATTATTTTCCGTGTTTCAAGATCTAATTTCAAACTTTTTCATATATTAACAAACAAAATTGTACAAAAATTAAGCGACTGCGCGTTACATTCAAATTGTCAAAAAATGAATATTTAGTCAATTTTTACCTTGCCAGAAAAATTTGGCAAAATACACTAAAAAATTTTCAGCCAAATATCAATTATTTTCCGTGTTTCTAGATCTAATTTCAAACTTTTTCATATATTACCAAACAAAATTGTACAAAAATTAATCGACTGCGCATTAGTTTAAACTTGACAAAAAATTAAAATTCCATCAACTTTCGCCTCGCCAGAAAAAGTTTGCAAAAAAAACTAAAAAATTTTTTGCCAAATATCAATTATTTTTCGTGTTTCTAGATCTAATTTCAAACTTTTTCATATATTAACGAACAAAATTGTACAAAAATTAAGCGACTGCGCGTTACATTCAAATTGTCAAAAAATAAAAATTTAGTCAATTTTTGCCATGCCAGAAAAATTTGGCAAAATACAGTAAAAAATTTTCAGCCAAATATCAATTATTTTCCGTGTTTCTAGACCTAATTTCAAACTTTTTCATATATTAAAGAACAAAATTGTACAAAAATTAAGCGACTACGCGTTACATTCAAATTGTCAAAAAATGAAAATTTAGTCAATTTTTGCCATGCCAGAAAAATTTGGCAAAATACAGTAAAAAATTTTCAGCCAAATATTAATTATTTTCCGTGTTTCTAGACCTAATTTCAAACTTTTTCATATATTAAAGAACAAAATTGTACAAAAATTAAGCGACTACGCATTAGTTTAAACTTGACAAAAAATTAAAATTCCATCAACTTTCGCCTCGCCAGAAAAAGTTTGCAAAAAACACTACAAAATTTTTAGCCAAATATCAATTATTTTCCGTGTTTCAAGATCTAATTTCAAACTTTTTCATATATTAACGAACAAAATTGTACAAAAATTAAGCGACTGCGCGTTACATTCAAATTGTCAAAAAATGAAAATTTAGTCAATTTTTGCCATGCCAGAAAAATTTGGCAAAATACAGTAAAAAATTTTCAGCCAAATATCAATTATTTTCCGTGTTTCTAGACCTAATTTCAAACTTTTTCATATATTCAAGAACAAAATTGTACAAAAATTAAGCGACTGCGCGTTACATTCCAAATGTCAAAAAATGAATATTTAGTCAATTTTTGCCTTGCCAGAAAAATTTGGCAAAATACAGTAAAAAATTTTCTGCCAAATATCAATTATTTTCCGTGTTTCTAGATCAAATTTCAAACTTTTTTATATATTAACGAACAAAATTGTACAAAAATTAAGCGACTGCGCATTAGTTTAAACTTGACAAAAAACTAAAATTCCATCAACTTTCGCCTCGCCAGAAAAAGTTTGCAAAAAACACTAAAAAATTTTTAGCCAAATATCAATTATTTTCCGTGTTTCTAGATCTAATTTCAAACTTTTTCATATATTAACGAACAAAATTGTACAAAAATTAAGCGACTGCGCGTTACATTCAAATTGTCAAAAAATGAAAATTTAGTCAATTTTTGCCTTGCCAGAAATATTTGGCAAATTACACTAAAAAATTTTCAGTCAAATATCAATTATTTTTCATATTTCTTGATTTAATTTTAAACTTTTTTATATATTAACGAACAAAATTGTACAAAAATTAAGCGACTGCGCGTTACATTCAAATTGTCAAAAAATGAATATTTAGTCAATTTTTACACGGAAAATAATTGATATTTGGCTAAAAATTTTTTAGTGGTTTTTGCAAATTTGTTCTGGCGAGGCGATATTGATGGATTTTTAATTTTTTGTCAAGTTTAAACTAATGCGCAGCAGATTAATTTTTGTACAATTTTGTTTGTTTAGAGATGAAAAAGTTTGAAATTAGATCTACAAACATGAAAAATAATTGATATTTGGCTGAAAATTTTTTACTGTATTTTGCCAAATTTTTCTGGCAAGGCAAAAATTGACTAAATTTTCATTTTTTGACAATTTGAATGTAACGCGCAGTCGCTTAATTTTTGTACAACTTTGTTCTTTAATATATGAAAAATTTTGAAATTAGATCTTGAAACACGGAAAATAGTTGATATTTGGCTAAAAATTTTGTAGTGTTTTTTGCAAACTTTTTCTAGCGAGGCGAAAGTTGATGGAATTTTAATTTTTTGTCAAGTTTAAACTAATGCGCAGTCGATTAATTTTTGTACAATTTTGTTTGGTAATATATAAAAAAGTTTGAAATTAGATCTAGAAACACGGAAAATAATTGATATTTGGCTGAAAATTTTTTAGTGTATTTTGCCAAATTTTTCTGGCAAGGTAAAAATTGACTAAATATTCATTTTTTGACAATTTGAATGTAACGCGCAGTCGCCTAATTTTTGTACAATTTTGTTCGTTAATATATAAAAAAGTTTGAAATTTGATCTAGAAACACGGAAAATAACTGATATTTGACTGAAAATTTTTTAGTGTATTTTGCTAAAACTTTCTGGTGAGGCAAAAATTGATTGTATTTTCATTTTTTGACAAGTTGAAACTAATGCGCACTGGGTTAATTTTTGTACAATTTTGTTCGTTAATATAAGAAAAAGTTTGAAATTAGATCTAGAAACACGGAAAATAATTGATATTTGGCTGAAAATTTTTTACTGTATTTTGCTAAATTTTTCTGGCAAGGCAAAAATTGACTAAATTTTCATATTTGATAATTTGAATGTAACACGTAGTCGCTTAATTTTTGTACAATTTTGTTCTTTAATATATGAAAAAGTTTGAAATTAGGTCTAGAAACACGCAAAATAATTGATATTTGGCTGAAAATTTTTTACTGTATTTTGCCAAATTTTTCTGGCATGGCAAAAATTGACTAAATTTTCATTTTTTGACAATTTGAATGTAACGCGCAGTCGCTTAATTTTTGTACAATTTTGTTCGTTAATATATGAAAAAGTTAGAAATTAGATTTAGAAATACGGAAAATAAATGATAGTTGACTGAAAATTTTTTACTGTATTTTGCTAAATTTTTCTGGCAAGGCAAAAATTGACTTAATTTTCATTTTTTGATAATTTGAATGTAACGCGTAGTCGCTTAATTTTTGTACAATTTTGTTCTTTAATATATGAAAAAGTTTGAAATTAGGTCTAGAAACACGGAAAATAATTGATATTTGGCTGAAAATTTTTTACTGTATTTTGCCAAATTTTTCTGGCATGGCAAAAATTGACTAAATTTTGATTTTTTGACAATTTGAATGTAACGCGCAGTCGCTTAATTTTTGTACAACTTTGTTCTTTAATATATGAAAAATTTTGAAATTAGATCTTGAAACACGGAAAATAGTTGATATTTGGCTAAAAATTTTGTAGTGTTTTTTGCAAACTTTTTCTAGCGAGGCGAAAGTTGATGGAATTTTAATTTTTTGTCAAGTTTAAACTAATGCGCAGTCGATTAATTTTTGTACAATTTTGTTTGGTAATATAAGAAAAAGTTTGAAATTAGATCTAGAAATACGGAAAATAAATGATATTTGACTGAAAATTTTTTACTGTATTTTGCTAAATTTTTCTGGCAAGGCAAAAATTGACTTAATTTTCATTTTTTGATAATTTGAATGTAACGCGTAGTCGCTTAATTTTTGTACAATTTTGTTCTTTAATATATGAAAAAGTTTGAAATTAGGTCTAGAAACACGGAAAATAATTGATATTTGGCTGAAAATTTTTTACTGTATTTTGCCAAATTTTTCTGGCATGGCAAAAATTGACTAAATTTTGATTTTTTGACAATTTGAATGTAACGCGCAGTCGCTTAATTTTTGTACAACTTTGTTCTTTAATATATGAAAAATTTTGAAATTAGATCTTGAAACACGGAAAATAGTTGATATTTGGCTAAAAATTTTGTAGTGTTTTTTGCAAACTTTTTCTAGCGAGGCGAAAGTTGATGGAATTTTAATTTTTTGTCAAGTTTAAACTAATGCGCAGTCGATTAATTTTTGTACAATTTTGTTTGGTAATATATGAAAAAGTTTGAAATTAGATCTAGAAACACGGAAAATAATTGATATTTGGCTGAAAATTTTTTAGTCTATTTTGCCAAATTTTTATGGCAAGGTAAAAATTGACTAAATATTCATTTTTTGACAATTTGAATGTAACGCGCAGTCGCTTAATTTTTGTACAATTTTGTTCGTTAATATATAAAAAAGTTTGAAATTTGATCTAGAAACACGGAAAATAACTGATATTTGACTAAAAATTTTTTAGTGTATTTTGCTAAAACTTTCTGGTGAGGCGAAAATTGATTGTATTTTCATTTTTTGACAATTTGAATGTAACGCGCAGTGGGTTAACTTTTGTACAATTTTGTTCGTTAATATAAGAAAAAGTTTGAAATTAGATCTAGAAATACGGAAAATAATTGATATTTGGCTGAAAATTTTTTACTGTATTTTGCTAAATTTTTCTGGCAAGGCAAAAATTGACTAAATTTTCATTTTTTGACAATTTGAATGTAACGCGTAGTCACTTAATTTTTGTACAATTTTGTTCTTTAATATATGAAAAAGTTTGAATTTAGGTCTAGAAACACGGAAAATAATTGATATTTGGCTGAAAATTTTTTACTGTATTTTGCCAAATTTTTCTGGCATGGCAAAAATTGACTAAATTTTCATTTTTTGACAATTTGAATGTAACGCGCAGTCGCTTAATTTTTGTACAATTTTGTTTTTTAATATATATAAAAGTTTGAAATTAGGTCTAGAAACACGTATAATAATTGATATTTGGCTAAAAATTTTTTACTGTATTTTGCCAAATTTTTCTGGCATGGCAAAAATTGACTAAATTTTCATTTTCTGACAATTTGAATGTAACGCACAGTCGCCTAATTTTTGTACAATTTTGTTCGTTAATATATGAAAAAGTTTGAAATTAGATCTAGAAACACGGAAAATAATTGATATTTGGCTAAAAATTTTTTAGTGTTTTTTGCACACTTTTTCTGGCGAGGCGAAAGTTGATGGAATTTTAATTTTTTGTCAAGTTTAAACTAATGCGCAGTCGATTAATTTTTGTACAATTTTGTTTGGTAATATATGAAAAAGTTTGAAATTAGATCTAGAAACACGGAAAATAATTGAGGGCCCGGATGCAATAACTACGTTTTCGCTCGAAGGCCTAGACTGTCTTCTTTTTCATAAGATAATTTGACGAGAAAATTATCTGGAAAAAAAGTTGAAGGAAATTGAAATTTAAAAATTGATACCAATAGAGGAGATAAAGACGCACATTTTTTCTTAATAAAGTTTTTTTGTCAGACTATTATTTAATTGAATAAAAATTAAAAACTAATTTTTTTTAGACATTGAAAATAATTATATTTTTACAATCAACTCGTGATATCTCAGAGTCATATGGATAAAAAAGTTGCAGCTTCACCTGCATATTAAAAAAACATTGCAGATCCTAATAAAACGATTGTAAATATGAAAAAATTGTAATTTGTTTTTGATTTTTAATAATAATGTAGTCGCTATCATTACTGTGCTTTACTAACTTTGAGCAAAAAATCTCTATTACAAAGTTTCGAATTTTGAAGGTTTGATCACACAAGTTGTTTAGTAAGGTATTAAAAAGTTTTACCAAAAAGAATTTTTTCGATTCATTAAATATTTCAGCTTTTATAAACAATTTTGTTTGAAGCTACTGCGCGTCACGCGTTAAAATTTGGTCAGCTGACTGGCTGAGCTCTAAGCCGTGAGCGGAACAAGGATGGATACACTCCGGAGTGGCTATGGCGAGAGAGAGAAAGCGACAATAAAGTGTTATTACTGTAGAAATCAACTTTTTTATTTTCTATATATATAAATGTTAATAAATTAACACACTTTTAAAGAATAAATAACGTAATAAAACCATAAATTATGGGAAATTAAATATTTTAGAAAATAACTTGTAAAAAACAGACCTATATTTCATGTTCTTAAAATAAGTTGAATTTTTTTAAACATTAACAATGTTGTACTCTTAATATTTTCAGTCCAGTTTATTTGTTTTCAAAAGTGTTTAAATAATAAAATTTGTCCTGGAAAATTGGTTTTACAAAAATTGAAAACAAAATGTTTTGTTCTTAAAAGTCATTGCCGCACTCGAAGAAAGATTTTGATTTAGTTGTTATAGTTTTATTATGTTATTTATTCTTTAAAAGTTTGTTAATTTATTAACATTTATGTAAATAGAAAATAAAAAAGTTGATTTCTACAGTAATAACACTTTATTGTCGCTTTCTCTCTCTCGCCATAGCCACTCCGGATTGTATCCATCCTTGTTCCGCTCACGGCTTAGAGCTCAGCCAGTCAGCTGACCAAATTTTAACGCGTGACGCGCAGTAGCTTCAGACAAAATTGTTTATAAAAGCTGAAATATTTAATGAATCGAAAAAATTCTTTTTGGTAAAACTTTTTAATACTTTACTAAACAACTTGTGTGATTCAAACCTTCAAAATTCGAAACTTTGTAACAGAGATTTTTTGCTCAAAGTTAGTAAAGCACAGTAATGATAGCGACTACATTATTATTAAAAATCAATAACAAATTACAATTTTTTCATATTTACAATCGTTTTATTAGGATCTGCAATGTTTTTTTAATATGCAGGTGAAGCTGCAACTTTTTTTATCCATATGACTCTGAGATATCACGAGTTGATTGTAAAAATATAATTATTTTCAATGTCTAAAAAAAATTAGTTTTTAATTTTTATTCAATTAAATAATAGTCTGACAAAAAAACTTTATTAAGAAAAAATGTGCGTCTTTATCTCCTATATTGATATCAATTTTTAAATTTCAATTTCCTTCAACTTTTTTTCCAGATAATTTTCTCGTCAAATTATCTTATGAAAAAGGAGACAGTCTAGGCCTTCCAGCGAAAACGTAGTTATTGCATCCGGGCCCTCAATTGATATTTGGCTGAAAATTTTTTAGTGTATTTTGCCAAATTTTTCTGGCAAGGTAAAAATTGACTAAATATTCATTTTTTGACAATTTGAATGTAACGCGCAGTCGCCTAATTTTTGTACAATTTTGTTCGTTAATATATAAAAAAGTTTGAAATTTGATCTAGAAACACGGAAAATAACTGATATTTGACTGAAAATTTTTTAGTGTATTTTGCTAAAACTTTCTGGTGAGGCGAAAATTGATTGTATTTTCATTTTTTGACAAGTTGAAACTAATGCGCACTGGGTTAATTTTTGTACAATTTTGTTCGTTAATATAAGAAAAAGTTTGAAATTAGATCTAGAAACACGGAAAATAATTGATATTTGGCTGAAAATTTTTTACTGTATTTTGCTAAATTTTTCTGGCAAGGCAAAAATTGACTAAATTTTCATATTTGATAATTTGAATGTAACGCGTAGTCGCTTAATTTTTGTACAATTTTGTTCTTTAATATATGAAAAAGTTTGAAATTAGGTCTAGAAACAAGCAAAATAATTGATATTTGGCTGAAAATTTTTTACTGTATTTTGCCAAATTTTTCTGGCAAGGCAAAAATTGACTAAATATTCATTTTTTGACAATTTGAATGTAACGCGCAGTCGCTTAATTTTTGTACAATTTTGTTCGTTAATATATGAAAAAGTTTGAAATTAGATCTAGAAACACGGAAAATAATTGATATTTGGCTGAAAATTTTTTAGTGTATTTTGCCAAATTTTTCTGGCAAGGCAAAAATTGACTAAATTTTCATTTTTTGACAATTTGAATGTGACGTGTAGTCGCTTAATTTTTGTTCAACTTTGTTCGTTAATATATGAAAAAGTTAGAAATTAGATTTAGAAATACGGAAAATAAATGATATTTGGCTGAAAATTTTTTACTGTATTTAGCTAAATTTTTCTAGCAAGGCAAAAATTGACTAAATTTTCATTTTTTGATAATTTGAATGTAACGCGTAGTCGCTTAATTTTTGTACAATTTTGTTCGTTAATATATGAAAAAGTTTGAAATTAGATCTAGAAACACGGAAAATAATTGATATTTGGCTGAAAATTTTTTAGTGTATTTTGCCAAATTTTTCTGGCAAGGCAAAAATTGACTAAATTTTCATTTTTTGACAATTTGAATGTGACGTGTAGTCGCTTAATTTTTGTTCAACTTTGTTCGTTAATATATGAAAAAGTTAAAAATTAGATTTAGAAATACGGAAAATAAATGATATTTGGCTGAAAATTTTTTACTGTATTTTGCTAAATTTTTCTAGCAAGGCAAAAATTGACTAAATTTTCATTTTTTGATAATTTGAATGTAACGCGTAGTCGCTTAATTTTTGTACAATTTTGTTCTTTAATATATGAAAAAGTTTGAAATTAGGTCTAGAAACACGGAAAATAATTGATATTTGGCTGAAAATTTTTTACTGTATTTTGCCAAATTTTTCTGGCATGGCAAAAATTGACTAAATTTTCATTTTTTGACAATTTGAATGTAACGCGCAGTCGCTTAATTTTTGTACAATTTTGTTCGTTAATATATGAAAAAATTTGAAATAAGATCTTGAAATACGGAAAATAATTGATATTTGGCTAAAAATTTTGCAGTGTTTTTTGCAAACTTTTTCTGGCGAGGCGAAAGTTGATGGAATTTTAATTTTTTGTCAAGTTTAAACTAATGCGTAGTCGCTTAATTTTTGTACAATTTTGTTCTTTAATATATGAAAAAGTTTGAAATTAGGTCTAGAAACACGGAAAATAATTAATATTTGGCTGAAAATTTTTTACTGTATTTTGCCAAATTTTTCTGGCATGGCAAAAATTGACTAAATTTTCATTTTTTGACAATTTGAATGTAACGCGCAGTCGCCTAATTTTTGTACAATTTTGTTCGTTAATATATGAAAAAGTTTGAAATTAGATCTAGAAACACGGAAAATAATTGATATTTGGCTGAAAATTTTTTAGTGTATTTTGCCAAATTTTTCTGGCAAGGCAAAAATTGACTAAATTTTCATTTTTTGACAATTTGAATGTAACGCGTAGTCGCTTAATTTTTGTTCAACTTTGTTCGTTAATATATGAAAAAGTTAGAAATTACATTTAGAAATACGGAAAATAAATGATATTTGGCTGAAATTTTTTTAGAGTATTTTGGCAAATATTTCTGGCAAGGCAAAAATGCATTGAGTTTTCATTTTTTCACAAGTTGAAATCAATGCGCAGTAGCTCAATTTATGTTTAATTTTGTTTGTTTAGAGATGAAAAAGTTTGAAATTAGATCTAGAAATGTGGAAAATAATTGATATTTGGCTGAAAATTTTTTAGTGTATTTTGCCAAATTTTTCTGGCAAGGTAAAAATTGACTAAATATTCAATTTTTGACAATTTGAATGTAACGCGCAGTCGCTTAATTTTTGTACAATTTTGTTCGTTAGTATATAAAAAAGTTTGAAATTTGATCTAGAAACATGGAAAATAATTTATATTTGGCTGAAAATTTTTTACTGTATTTTGCCAAATTTTTCTGGCAAGGCAAAAATTGACTAAATATTCATTTTTTGACATTTTGAATGTAACGCGCAGTCGCTTAATTTTTGTACAATTTTGTTCTTTAATATATGAAAAAGTTTGAAATTAGGTCTAGAAACACGGAAAATAATTGATATTTGGCTGAAAATTTTTTACTGTATTTTGCCAAATTTTTCTGGCATGGCAAAAATTGACTAAATTTTCATTTTTTGACAATTTGAATGTAACGCGCAGTCGCTTAATTTTTGTACAATTTTGTTCGTTAATATATGAAAAAGTTCGAAATTAGATCTTGAAACACGGAAAATAATTGATATTTGGCTAAAAATTTTGTAGTGTTTTTTGCAAACTTTTTCTGGCGAGGCGAAAGTTGATGGAATTTTAATTTTTTGTCAAGTTTAAACTAATGCGTAGTCGCTTAATTTTTGTACAATTTTGTTCTTTAATATATGAAAAAGTTTGAAATTAGGTCTAGAAACACGGAATATAATTGATATTTGGCTGAAAATTTTTTACTTTATTTTGCCAAATTTTTCTGGAATGGCAAAAATTGACTAAATTTTCATTTTTTGACCATTTGAATGTAACGCGCAGTCGCTTAATTTTTGTACAATTTTGTTCGTTAATATATGAAAAAGTTAGAAATTAGATTTAGAAATACGGAAAATAAATGATATTTGACTGAAAATTTTTTACTGTATTTTGCTAAATTTTTCTGGCAAGGCAAAAATTGACTAAATTTTCATTTTTTGATAATTTGAATGTAACGCGTAGTCGCTTAATTTTTGTACAATTTTGTTCTTTAATATATGAAAAAGTTTGAAATTAGGTCTAGAAACACGGAAAATAATTGATATTTGGCTGAAAATTTTTTACTGTATTTTGCCAAATTTTTCTGGCATGGCAAAAATTGACTAAATTTTCATTTTTTGACAATTTGAATGTAACGCGCAGTCGCTTAATTTTTGTACAATTTTGTTCGTAAATATATGAAAAAGTTTGAAATTAGATCTAGAAACACGGAAAATAATTGATATTTGGCTGAAAATTTTTTAGTGTATTTTGCCAAATTTTTCTGGCAAGGCAAAAATTGACTAAATTTTCATTTTTTGACAATTTGAATGTGACGTGTAGTCGCTTAATTTTTGTTCAACTTTGTTCGTTAATATATGAAAAAGTTAGAAATTAGATTTAGAAATACGGAAAATAAATGATATTTGGCTGAAAATTTTTTACTGTATTTAGCTAAATTTTTCTAGCAAGGCAAAAATTGACTAAATTTTCATTTTTTGATAATTTGAATGTAACGCGTAGTCGCTTAATTTTTGTACAATTTTGTTCTTTAATATATGAAAAAGTTTGAAATTAGGTCTAGAAACACGGAAAATAATTGATATTGGGCTGAAAATTTTTTACTGTATTTTGCCAAATTTTTCTGGCAAGGCAAAAATTGACTAAATTTTCATTTTTTGATAATTTGAATGTAACGCGTAGTCGCTTAATTTTTGTACAATTTTGTTCTTTAATATATGAAAAAGTTTAAAATTAGGTCTAGAAACACGGAAAATAATTGATATTTGGCTGAAAATTTTTTACTGTATTTTGCCAAATTTTTCTGGCATGGCAAAAATTGACTAAATTTTCATTTTTTGACAATTTGAATGTAACGCGCAGTCGCTTAATTTTTGTACAATTTTGTTCGTTAATATATAAAAAAGTTTGAAATTTGATCTAGAAACACGGAAAATAACTGATATTTGACTGAAAATTTTTTAGTGTATTTTGCTAAAACTTTCTGGTGAGGCGAAAATTGATTGTATTTTCATTTTTTGACAAGTTGAAACTAATGCGCACTGGGTTAATTTTTGTACAATTTTGTTCGTTAATATAAGAAAAAGTTTGAAATTAGATCTAGAAACACGGAAAATAATTGATATTTGGCTGAAAAATTTTTACTGTATTTTGCTAAATTTTTCTGGCAAGGCAAAAATTGACTAAATTTTCATTTTTTGATAATTTGAATGTAACGCGTAGTCGCTTAATTTTTGTACAATTTTGTTCTTTAATATATGAAAAAGTTTGAAATTAGGTCTAGAAACACGGAAAATAATTGATATTTGGCTGAAAATTTTTTACTGTATTTTGCCAAATTTTTCTGGCAAGGCAAAAATTGACTAAATTTTCATTTTTTGATAATTTGAATGTAACGCGTAGTCGCTTAATTTTTGTACAATTTTGTTCTTTAATATATGAAAAAGTTTGAAATTAGGTCTAGAAACACGGAAAATAATTGATATTTGGCTGAAAATTTTTTAGTGTATTTTGCCAAATTTTTCTTGCAAGGCAAAAATTGACTAAATTTTCATTTTTTGACAATTTGAATGTAACGCGTAGTCGCTTAATTTTTGTACAATTTTGTTCGTTAATATATAAAAAAGTTTGAAATTTGATCTAGAAACACGGAAAATAACTGATATTTGACTGAAAATTTTTTAGTGTATTTTGCTAAAACTTTCTGGTGAGGCGAAAATTGATTGTATTTTCATTTTTTGACAAGTTGAAACTAATGCGCACTGGGTTAGTTTTTGTACAATTTTGTTCTTTAATATATGAAAAAGTTTGAAATTAGGTCTAGAAACACGGAAAATAATTGATATTTGGCTGAAAATTTTTTACTGTATTTTGCTAAATTTTTCTGGCAAGGCAAAAATTGACTAAATTTTCATTTTTTGACAATTTGAATGTAACGCGTAGTCGCTCAATTTTTGTACAATTTTGTTCGTTAATATATAAAAAAGTTTGAAATTTGATCTAGAAACACGGAAAATAACTGATATTTGACTGAAAATTTTTTAGTGTATTTTGCTAAAACTTTCTGGTGAGGCGAAAATTGATTGTATTTTCATTTTTTGACAAGTTGAAACTAATGCGCACTGGGTTAATTTTTGTACAATTTTGTTCGTTAATATAAGAAAAAGTTTGAAATTAGATCTAGAAACACGGAAAATAATTGATATTTGGCTGAAAATTTTTTACTGTATTTTGCTAAATTTTTCTGGCAAGGCAAAAATTGACTAAATTTTCATTTTTTGACAATTTGAATGTAACGCGTAGTCGCTTAATTTTTGTACAATTTTGTTCTTTAATATATGAAAAAGTTTGAAATTAGGTCTAGAAACACTGAAAATAATTGATATTTGGCTGAAAATTTTTTACTGTATTTTGCCAAATTTTTCTGGCATGGCAAAAATTGACTAAATTTTCATTTTTTGACAATTTGAATGTAACGCGCAGTCGCTTAATTTTTGTACAATTTTGTTCGTTAATATATGAAAAAGTTTGAAATTAGATCTAGAAACACGGAAAATTATTGATATTTGGCTGAAAATTTTTTAGTGTATTTTACCAAATTTTTCTGGCAAGGCAAAAATTGACTAAATTTTCATTTTTTGACAATTTGAATGTAACGCGTAGTCGCTTAATTTTTGTTCAACTTTGTTCGTTAATATATGAAAAAGTTAGAAATTAGATTTAGAAATACGGAAAATAAATGATATTTGGCTGAAAATTTTTTAGAGTATTTTGGCAAATATTTCTGGCAAGGCAAAAATGCATTGAGTTTTCATTTTTTCACAAGTTGAAATCAATGCGCAGTAGCTCAATTTATGTTTAATTTTGTTTGTTTAGAGATGAAAAAGTTTGAAATTAGATCTAGAAATGTGGAAGATAATTGATATTTGACTGAAAATTTTTTAGTGTATTTTGCCAATAATTTCTGGCAAGGCATAATTATGAAGGAATGTTCCCATATGTATAATAAACGGACAAAATTATTGTTTCAGATAGGTAATGTTTTAGCATTTCAAATTTTTTTTGAAATTTTTTTGCGTAAATTGATATTTTCCTTTTTAATTTTATCCGAATGTTTTTATTAGGGGTGGTTTTCAGGTGTTGATATTTTTTGTTATTAATTTACAAAGTTAGGGTGTATATTTCTGAGTATGTTTTACTCTTTCAGATTGTGATTAGATTTTTTTTTGAACGAATTTTTATTTTTTTAATAATTTTGTCAGAATATCATCCTTTAGGGATTTGAGTAATGCAAGTTTAGTGTCACCAGTGTTTATCTTTTAAATAACGATGGCTACAATTGATGAATTGAAAGTGCTTATGCTATCTGTGCAAATGGATGTTAAGTCTTCTATCACTAAAATGGATAATATAACGATAGACGTAAAATCCTTAAAGGACTCACACGTAAAAATTCTGGAGGATATCAAGGATTGTAAGTCTAAATATTTGGTTCTGGAGAAGAAGGCTTCTACGATTAATGAGGAAATTGCTTTTATGAAAAAAAGAATGGAGTATTTGGAAAGTAAGGAAAAATCTAAAAATATTATTCTTTATAATGTACAGTACCCATCTGTTAGCACGACTGATTTATTGACATCAGTACAAGCAGCTTTCAAAAAAGCAGATATTCTTATCCCTGATGAAAACTTCGAAAAAATTTTCCCACTGGGAAAAAAAAATGATCCGAGACCAATCTTAATTGAATTTTCTAATGCGAAATATAAAAATTATATATACCAAAGAGCTAAAAATCTTCGCTCACTTAATATATTCTTTTCACCTGACCTTACATTTGGTCAACAACAAACACGTAACGATTTGAAACAATATCAAAATATTTTGATGGATCAGGGTAAGACCTCTGTTATTAGAGGTACTCGTCTGTTGTTAGAAGGAAAACTTTATGAATTATCTGAGATACATGATTTACTCAAGGGAACAGCTGAGAATGTCTTTCCTCCTAATGATGATATACTAATCAAAACACTGAATCACACTGGCAGTAGGAAGAGAGTTCGACCAGGCAGATCTTTTTCACTGCCTAATAATAATTATATCAAGAAAGTTAAATCTAACCCTAAAGGAAATACAATCAAACATTTTTTGGAAATAAAGAAATCGGGGGGGATATCTCCCCAGGAAACGCAGGAGAAAGAGGTGCCTATCAACGTCCCCACTCTTGGCGAGTTATCTTCTGGAATGTCAGAGGCCTAAATAATTTCGACGATATACTTCAAGAGACATCGGATAGTGATGTGATTTGCTTGAGTGAGACTTGGGCTACTTCTTCTACATTTAATGTTCCTTCTCTGCAGAATCCTGGTCTACATTTTCTCTCCAGTCCCGCTACAAAGGAATTTAAGAGAGGCCATGCAAGAGGTGGTCTCCTCGTCATTGCGGACAGAAAAAACTTCGATATAAAGTTAATTACTCATTCAGAGGACTTTATTTTTTTCAAGATTGTACATAATAAAAACACTGTGATAGTTGGTTCTATATACAATAACCCTAACTCTATTATGGATAAATTTCTGGATAACATCAAACAAGTAATGTATGAAATTTTTTTAAGTTTTCCGCAAGTTCCTGTAATTATTGGCGGCGATTTTAATTGTAAAATTGGCGAATTAAATGCTCTTGATAGTGACAGTTTTCTGTACTCTAGATTGACAGGCGATAGATTCAGTTTAGATATTGAGATTGATAACAGAGGTAGACTACTTTTAGAGTGTTTTGAGGAACTTGGCCTCTTTGTTTTGAATGGTCGTTCGAGGAATGATTCTCCTTCGCAATATACTTTTATAAGAGGGAAAAGTCGTTCTATCATAGACCTGGTGTGGGTTAGCCCTTCTGCTGCGCACGTAATTGATAATTTTGGTGTTTTGAACATTGTCACTCACTCTGATCATTTTCCTGTGGCGACTTCTTTGATTGACTCCAAGCGGAAAGATTATAATAATAAAGCTAGAATCATTGGTTCTCCTATATTTAAATGGAAAAATGAAAATGTTAATTTATATCAGGACAATGTTCAATATCCATCAAGTTTGGGTTCTGATGGCCTCTCAGTTGACTCTCTTGCATTTAATTTGTTAAAGGCTATTAAAGAATCGGCGGAGAAATCTAACATGATTTCTCTTCGGGCCTCAGAGGGGTTTGGTGGTTCGAAGCCCTGGTTTGATGAAATTTGTAAAGAAGGTAAAAAGAACCTTAATGTTCTGCTCAAGCAATGTAAATTGTCTGGTTTCTCTGAAGATAAATTGGTAATATATTGTGAGGCCAAAAAGGCATTTAGTAACCTTATAGCAAATAAGAAAAAGGAGTACAATAAAACATTGGTAGATTCTCTTACCAGGGTTAAGGACTCTAAACATTTCTGGAGCATTATTAATAAATTCAAATTTCGAAATTTCCAAAAAGAATGTATTGACTTGTCTACTTGGTTTAATTTTTTTAATTCTATGTACCCAGCTTGTAAGAATGTTAATGTTTTATCATGCAATTGGGACCTATCCCTGAATCCTCAATTGGATGCAGAAATTTCGTTAGATGAAACATTGCTAAGTTTGAATAAATGTAAAAGTAGTAAAGCACCTGGCCCGGATGGCATTTCTTATGAATTTTTAAAAAACCTTCCTCCCAACTTGATTTTGTATCTTAATTCGATTTTTAATAAAGTGTGGAGGGAGCAACGATTTCCGAATAGTTGGACGCACTCTTTGGTCAGTATGATTTACAAAAAAGGAAATGTTTTGGATACATCTAATTACAGACCTATTGCGTTAGTTAACTGTATGACTAAAATATTTACACAAATACTGACCAACAGACTATCCAACTGGGCTGAGGAATCGTGTATTATACCTGAATGGCAGGCGGGTTTTAGAAGGCATCGTGGGTGCGTCGACCATATATTTACTTTGAATTCTTTAATACAAAATAGACTGAACATGGATGGTAAAAAGCTCTTTGTATTGTTTATAGACTTTAAGTCAGCCTTTAATTCTCTGAATCACGAAATTTTGTTGAAGAAACTTTATGCACTTAAGTGCGGATCAAAGTTTGTAAATATTGTAAAAGATTTTTATGGGAGGGCTAGCATATCTGTCAAGTCTAGAAGTGGAGTTTCTGAGTCAATTAAAATCACAAAGGGGGTAATGCAGGGCGAAGTGTTAAGCCCTTTATTGTTCATACTGTTTATTGCTGACCTAGAAAGATTTCTTAAAGAAAAAGGAATAAAGGGAGTTTCAATTGATCACTTAACGACAATCTTTCTCCTTGCTTACGCTGACGATATTGCTATCCCTGCAGATACACAGATTGAAATGAGAAGAATACTCAATTGCCTTAATGAATACTGTGAAATGAATGATCTTGAAATTAACATACAAAAGACAAAAATCGTGATTTTTAGAAGAGGAGGTCATCACCATGATGATAATATTTCGCCGTTTATATACAGAGGCTGCGTTGTTGAAATTTGTAAGTCTTATCAATATCTGGGGGTGACATTTACACAGTCTGCCCTGTTTTTAAAGGCTAGTGATCACTTTGTTAAAAAATCTACCTTAGCTGTGAATTCCACAATATCACTGATTGCTAGTATGAAATTGCAATCCTTCGAGCCAGTTTTGAGACTTTTTAGGACTCTTGTAACCAGTGTTTTGCTGTTTTCGGCTCCGGTTTGGGGTTTGCGGTATCTTGACACGATTGAAAAGATACAAACAAATTTTTTTAAAAGAATATTTAATGTCCCGTGTAATACGGCTAGCTATGCAATCAGACTGGAAACTGGTAGGAGTCACTTGTCCTGCGAGATTTTTAGGATGTCTCTGAATTTGGTGGAGAGAATTTTGAGTATGCCTGATGACCGATATCCTAAAAAGTGTTTCTTGAGACTGAGGGTTTTGGATGACCTAAAGGGGAGGTATGACCCTGATAATAGATTTAATTGGGCGACTCAAATGCGGGAGCTGTTTGTGAGGGTTGAGGCGGAGGAGGAATGGAAATCTCTTTCTCTAGAATCTCTGCGAAAGAATAAAGATAAATGGATTAATTGCTATATTCAAAAATACAGATTACTTGATTTAAACAAAGCCCGAGTTTCTTCCTCGCTCTCTCTCTACCCTCACCTTACACCGTTCTTGCTTGAGGGTCTTCAAAGCTATCTCTGTTCGCCTAACATACCTCTCAGGCATAACATAATTATTGCTCAACTTAGACTAGTTAATATATACCAACCTACAGTTAGAATAGGTAAGAGGTCATTCAGGTTTACTCAGAGAAAAGTTTGTGACTTTTGTTTTCGGAAATTATATGGCAAGGAATTCTTCTATCATGTTCTAGTCGAATGCTCAAAATTTTATACTGCTCGCCAACGATTAAGCTCAAATAATGATTTGGAAAAAATAAGGGATGACTGGATAAACTTACTCGGTAAACCCAATAGTGGAAATATCGGGGATATTGTGGCATTCATAACTGAGATTATCAACCTGAACTGATGCGTTTATGTATTATGTATTTTAAACTTTTTTATGTTTTTTATATCTGTAATTTGTGTTAAAAAGCCAAATCTCCTTTGTACAAATCTGATGATTTAACAAATAAACTTATTATTATTATATTATTATTATATTTTTGAGTATGATCAACCATTTTAGATTTTGATTAGATTTTTTTGTGCAAATTGATTGTTGTGCCCCTTTCTGCTACTACCTGTCGTACATTTTAATTTTTGTTATCTTAATATCTCAATTTTTTTTTTGTTTAATTAAAGTTTTATTTTTTTAATTGTTAATTTTGTGGGAGATAAATATTTTATTTTTATTTGGATTTAATTAGTTTACTTTTAAATTTAATTTTATTAATTGTAACATTTTGTTCTTAAGAAATGAAATAATTATGCTTTCAATAATGATCAGAATTGATTAATCAATTTTTTTTGTTTAAACTTTTGATTTTTGTACTGATATATTCTTTAAGTCAACAAGAGTGATTTGATTTTCGTGCGGAAAAGCACGTGACCTCCTCTGATTGGTGGTCAATCTGTGCAGATTAGTTGGCTTAAACAACTTACTTATTTTCGCTATTTTTATTATTAATTTGCCAATTTTTAAAGATTGTGCAAGTGCAATCTGATTGAGGAGGCATCCATTAATCATTTGCAATAATTTTGAACTCATTTTATATTGTTGTTTTGCTTTGGGTTGCCGGAATTCAGTTCTTTATGTTTTCTTTTAGAAATTAACTATTTATTTCTTTGTATATTGTCTGGCTTCTTTAAAACAATAAGTTTTATCATAATAAGTCGTTTAGGAATTTAGATTTTTGCTTTTTTACATATTTTCCAGCAAAACACATAATATGGACTTGCAGTTTAAGAAAAAGATTTGTTGTTTGTCTAGAAGTTAATCGAGATAGCTCAGTTGGTTAGGCGTTAGGTTTTAGTTAGTTGCGTGCGGCGAACCCGGGTTCGATTCCCTGTCCCCCCAAATTTGTTTTTAAAAAATATCCTCATTATGTGAGGTTCTCGCAGTTAATTGTAGCAACAATTAATCTTAATTCGTTCACTTTTATAGTAATTTGTATTTTTAAAATTCTTTTTTAATTTATTAAATTTGAAAATTGTATTTATTAACTGAAATATAACTTTTATTAATTTTAAGCTACACATAACCTTTATGTGTAGTTTACAACCCAAGCTGTTCATTGTTTTTTGTATTTTGCTGTTTAGAATTGTTTATTTCTTAAAAAATCATTTATTTTAGCGATTTGTGGCATTTTTTTTTTGACGTAATTTTTCTGACGTGATTTACTTGACGTCGCCAAATAACGTCATGTAATTTACGTCAAGCGCGTATGACATACATTTTATGTCATAAACTTTCGTAAGGGCTGTTTATGAAAAATTCCCTTTTGATACAAAAAACAATGTAGGAATCAGTTGCACACTAGGCAATCTGAAGTATTACGCTGAATCAAGTAGTTATTTTTTAGCGAAAGTATATACCTTGATTAAAATATTACATGTATTAGGGAAAATTAATAACCCGTTAGTATCGCAATTACTGCTTTTGATACCAATTAAGCCTTGTGCACATCCGCATAAAATTAACAAATGTAAAAAGACAAAACCAATCTTTGTAGCCAAGCCTTCAAATTAAAATTATTAATATAAAAACATTATCTAATCAGAAATGTCTAAATTTTTTTTTTTTTTAGGAAGCGACTGACCATGGATTTCAGCAAAATTTTAATTTGTTTCCTCATCCTATTAGCACAGGGACCAAAACAATTCAAAGCAGAAGAGTACGATAAATATTTAATTAATAAACCTTTTCTTGAAACATCAGGAATTTACTTTGAAAAAATAGCTTCAATTCATTATAAATCTAAAGAAAATTTTATAATCACATACTTTGACTTAAACAGTACTCTGCGTCTCCAAAATAAATTATCTACAACATTTGATAAAGTTTTTCCCTTTTGCGTAAACACTAATCTTAATTTTGATTGTAAGTTTAATGAAATTAACGAATTAAATTTAAAATGTAATACTTCTATACAAAAATTGCAAACTTTTTTTCTCAATATTCCAGGGCAACCCCCTCATTCTTTAACGTCTGACAGTAATAGAAAAATAATTGATTTAATAGAAACAATTTTTATTAAAATAAAAATTTCCAAACGAAAGATTTTTATAAAAGATACCAATAATATCCTATGCATATCAAGATGCTGTATCAAAAATTTCATTTAAAATTAATGAACTGTATAATGAAATTCTTGAGATTTATTCATGGGAAAACACCATTAGAAATATGACACTTCTTGAAAACAATTCTTTTAAACTACTACTTAAAATAGAGAAAGCTTTTAAAGAATATATATCTGCTCTAGAATCCGTAATATCCCGTTTAACAAAAAACTTTATTTCTTGTTGGAGATATGAAGATATCTTTTCAGTATAAAACTGTACATTTAAAGTAAATTGATATAGAGTAGGGATATACGTTTTTCTATTGCATAATTCATCGCATTTTCGGGAATGAGTCAGTTGCCCAAGAACGTCCTGTGTGTAAACACTACGTCGAATAATCGCTATAATAAAGTCTTATATTTCTTAGTGTAATCTTCCTGTTTTATTTAATTTATTTAAAACCTGAACAGGTTATGGGCCCAGTCCCAATATAAATATAAAGTTGTGCGAAAGATTAATTGTTCTTAAATGAATATTATTCTGTAAGAAGAGTATTCAAAATGGACTCTACACACTATAAAGTTGAGAAACTTCGCGACAAAGATAACTGGCATCAGAGGCGATTTGTGATTCGTACACTGTTGGAAGATGAAGACGATTTATTAGCGGTGTGTGAAGGTACGTTGGTGCGACCGGCAGCTGGTTCGGCACAGTATATTGAAAACCTTCAAAAATTCGAAAAAGTTGATAGGACGGCAAGAAAATTAATAGTTACAACTGTTGAGAGGAAACCTCTGGATCTTCTTTTAAGTTGTGAGACTGCGAAGGAGATGTGGTCAAAACTGAAGGCAGTCTACGATATGAAATCCGAAGATAATTTGGCTCTAGTTCAAAAACAATTTTTTGAGTGCAAATGGGATTTAAGTGAGAGTGTAGCTCAAAATTTATCAAAAGTGGAGCTTTTAGCAACAAAATTAAAAAGTCTTGGAGAAAAAATTGCAGATACCTTATTGGTTTCAAGAGTTTTATCGATTCTACCCCCCCCCAGTTTAATTATTTCCATAGTGCTTGGGATTCGGTAGATGAGTCAAAGAGGACTTTAGAAAATTTAACGTCGAGGTTGATGGCTGAGGAGATTCGTTATCAGAAGCAAGATAATGTCGAAGACTCGTCTATGGGTTTATTTACAAATAGTAAGCAAAAGTTTTCGAAGCCTTCGAATAATTTGAGAAATACCTCTAGCAAATCAAGTCAAGACGATAATAATATGAGGAAAGCGAATTCTGGATGTTATACATGCGGTAAACAAGGACACAAGCGAAAAGATTGTCATGGCTGTTATATCTGCGGATCCAAAGGTCATTTAATGAGAAGATGCCCACAAAGGAATCAAAGAACGACTTCAAATTCAAGTAACCAGGCAAATTGTGCGGAAGATGATAAAGTGGCTTATATGGGCACTGGTGATACAGTGGATGATAGTGGGTGGTTATTAGACTCTGGTGCATCGAATCATATGACGATAAGGAGAGATTGGTTCTACGAGTTTGAGGAATTCAAAACACCTATCAAGGTCAAAGTTGGAAACGGAGAAATTGTCAAGGCCTACGGAAAAGGTAAAATTGAAATAAACACTTTTGTAAACAATGATTGTATTCCTGGTATGATGTATGATGTGTTGTATGTACCTGATTTGAAAAGAAATTTATTTTCTATAAAAATTGCGGCTAAAAAGGGAATTGATTTTTCGATTACTAATTATGGAGAAAATTTTTTATTAATACGAAATAAAAAAGTGATAGCTAATGGGTACTAACTGTGGTAGTCTTTATAAACTAAATTCACAAGTAGTTATGCCTGAAAATTGTTTTAATGTAAATAAAGTGGATACTTTGCAATTGTGGCACGAACGTCTATGTCATCAAAACAAAAAACATGTAAAGTCTTTTTTAAAAACTAGAGGCATTGATATTGAAACGAGCGATGAATTGTGTGAGGGATGTACCTATGGTAAACATCATAGGTCTAGTTTTCATAAAAGAGTTGAACGTGCCACAAAAGTTCTCGAGGTCATTCACACTGATTTGTGTGGGCCTATGCAGCAAGAATCTGTAGGTAGAAAAAAGTATGCACTTGTTTTTAAAGACGAATTTTCAGGGTTTAGAAAAGTTTATTTTATTCGCGAAAAATCAGAAGTGATTGAAAAATTAAAGATTTTTTGTTTAGAAATTGAAAACACATTTGGTGAAAATGTAAAAGAGATTCACAGTGATGGAGGCAAGGAATTCGTGAATAAGGGTGTTCAAAGTTTCTTGGAAAGTAAAGGGATAAAACATTCGGTAAATGTTGCGTATACCCCCCAACAGAATGGTATCGCAGAGCGAGAGAATCGCATTTTAGTTGAAGCTGCTCGTTCTATGATCTATTCTAAGTCAGAATTACCGTTGAATTTATGGGCTGAGGCTATAAATACCGCAGCATATGTTATTAACAGAACAGGACCAAGTAAACAATTGGGTAAAGCTCCGTTTGAAACATGGTATGGGAAAATAAGTAACATAGATAACTCAAGGGTATTCGGGACGGAATGTTTTGTGCATATTCCTGATGAGAAAAGAAAAAAATTGGATAAAAAATCAGTAAAAGGGTTTTTGGTTGGGTATATTGAGAATGGCAAGGGTTTTAGAGTTTATGTTCCGAGTATCAAAGATGTTGTAAAAAGTCGCGATGTTATTTTCAAAACAGAGGCTTTAGGTCCGACTAATGTCAATGTTAAAGTAAGTAAAAATGTTGAAAAATCTTTTGATAGTGATGAGGAATCTTTTAAAAGTGCATCAGATTCAGAAGAATCTGAAAAAACTGAAGAATCTTTGCCATCCTCTAAGGTACCAGAAACTGATCGAAAATTGAGAGACAGACGGACGGTTAGACAGACAGACTTTTATGGCTGTCCCATTTCTTTTATCGCGGAAACCGTGCCTTCAAGTTATGAAGAGGCAATTAATTCGAAAAATAAAAAGGAATGGGAAAAAGCTATGGAAGAAGAAATTGATTCTTTAAATGGAAATAAAACGTGGGAACTAGTTGATAAACCGGTTAATCAAAAAGTAATTAAAAATCGATGGGTATTTTCAACGAAAGTAAATTTAGACGGATCAATGCGTTGTAAAGCTCGTCTCGTCATAAAGGGATATGCACAAAAGGAGGGGATAGATTATAAGGAGACATTTAGTCCCGTAGTACGTTTCGACACGATAAGAACTTTACTGGGGATAGCAGCGTGTGATAGATTACATCTTGGTCAATTTGATATTAAGACGGCTTTCTTGTATGGAAATTTAAGGGAAACTGTTTTTATGTCTCAACCTGAAGGTTTTAATGATGGGAGTAAAAAAGTGTGTAGGTTGATGAAAAGTTTATATGGGTTAAAGCAGGCACCAAGATGTTGGTCTGATCAGTTTAATGTTTTTTTAAAATCTTTTGGTTTTGAAAGAAGCACTGCTGATCCGTGCTTATATGTATTTAAAAAGGATAATGAGTACATTTATTTGGCAATTTACGTAGACGATGGACTCCTGGCCTCCTCGAGTGAGTTTCTTATTGATAAATTTATTACCGAGTTAAATAAAATGTTTAAAACTACGAGTACAAAAGATGTAAATAGTTTTCTTGGTATAGAAATTTGTTGCTTAGAAAATGGGTCTATTTTTATTAATCAAAGAAAATATGCTGAAAAAATTGTTGAAAGATTTAATTTGTGCGAGGCAAATATTGTATCGACGCCAATAGATGTGAGTTGGGATTTAAATGAAACGGAAAGCTTAGATGGTACAGTACCGTATAGGGAAGCTGTAGGGAACCTAATGTACTTGCACGTGGTTAGTAGACCAGACATTGGTTTTGCGATAAACATTGCATCTAGGGCTTTAGAAAATCCGACGAAAAATCACTGGTCTCTTGTTAAGCGTACAATTAGATATATTAAAGGCACCGTCGACCTAGGATTGTTATATTGTAAAAACAATATTTTTGAGGCGTACAGCGATGCAGATTTCGCAGGAGACAAAGCTACTCGAAAATCGACGACAGGTATTGTTTGTTTGTATGCTGGTGCAGCTATAGTATGGCAAAGTAAAAGACAACAATGTGTGTCACTTTCTACCACTGAGGCTGAATATGTCAGTGCGGCTTCAGCTGCGAAAGAAGTCATTTGGTTGAAAAAATTATTTGTAGATTGCGAAAAAGAAAACAGATATATATTATACGTCGATAACATGAGCGCTATTAAATTGCTGAAAAACCCCGAGTTCCACCAGAGAAGTAAACACATAGATGTAAAGTACCATTTTATTCGAAATTTATATGAAAATGGAGAATTAATCATTGAGTATGTTCCAACTGATGAACAATTGGCTGATGTGTTTACTAAAGCTCTGGCGAAACCCAGGTTTTTGAAACTGCGAATGTCGTTAGGACTAATTGGTTATAGTCAGATTAAAAAGTTAAATTGAATGTTCTTTATGTATTTTATGATTTTTAAAAATGTAAAGTTTTAGGGAAAGTGTTGGAGATATGAAGATATCTTTTCAGTATAAAACTGTACATTTAAAGTAAATTGATATAGAGTAGGGATATACGTTTTTCTATTGCATAATTCATCGCATTTTCGGGAATGAGTCAGTTGCCCAAGAACGTCCTGTGTGTAAACACTACGTCGAATAATCGCTATAATAAAGTCTTATATTTCTTAGTGTAATCTTCCTGTTTTATTTAATTTATTTAAAACCTGAACATTTCTTTGAATTTCGAATATTTAAAAGAATTGACAATTGAATTTAGTAAAGAAAACCTAAAGAATAATCCTTTTAAGGACATAAATTTTCAAGATACAGTTTTATTATCAAAAATAAATCACTTACAAATTGAAAACTATATTTTCTCTGTCATACATTTCCCATCAATTTCTAAGGATATTTACACCATGTATAAAACATATCCTACTCCAATATTTTCAAATTTTGAAACAAATTACACGGTTTCTATCTACATTAAACCTCAAATTTCTCATATTGTTCTAGCACATGATAATAATTCTTACTTTCAGACAGAGGAATCATTTCTAAATAGTTGTCAGCAAACACTTTTAAAATCCTACATATGTGTTAATTTGCCACCTAAAAAAAGTATATTATTAGATGCTACATGCGAAGTAATGTTGTTAATGAATTTAAAACCCTCTAAATGTAATTTTTATATAAATTTCAATAATTTTCAAGTTTTGACACCATTAAAAAAGCATCCAAGATGGTTATACGCTTTACCAACTATTGAAAAAATTACTACCATATGTCCAGAAATCTTGACAAAAACAATTGAAATTACCGGAACAGGGATTCTTCAAGTAAAACCAGAATGTCAAATTAAATATAAAAATTTTCTTTTATCAAATCAAAAATTTTTTACCAAAATAGACCCCTATATTTTTACACCAGAAGTGAAAGTAACATTAAATGAAATATCGCCTTTATTAACAAATAAACCACAAATCAAAAAACAAATACTCAATGTAATTTTTGCAGATTTTCAACATCAGCAAGATTTGCAATTATTTGTATTTGAATATCTTGTAAAATCAAAAACTTTAAACTCTAAAAACATTCAGTCAAAAAAAGATTATTTCACGAACTATTTCGAAATAACATCTTACTCTATAATTGTATCAATTTTAGTTATCTTTTTAATTTTAGCTATCACCATCCCTCGTATATATAAAAATACAAATTTAATCAAACTTTTACCAATCCAGCCAACTTATGTTGCAAGTACCTACCGACTTAATCCTCCGTCAACATCGAAGCGCGTTGCTAAAAACCCTAATCTCCCAATTTTACTTGAGGAAATTGTCTAAAAAAACTATCTTTTAATTATTTTTCTCAATTAATTACGTAAGATGTAGTAAAATGAAAAATTATATAAATAAGAATATTTTTAAATTTAAAATTAGAATAGAAAATATTAATTGTGTAATAATAATATATGAATATCCATATATTTAGAAATCAAATAAATAAATATAAACTTGTATTAGCATTATTTTTTATTATTTTTTTTTTTATACAAAATATAATTAACTAATTACTAAAGGTATTCAAAATATCAAACCCTGCTGATTTATTTACAAATTTAACTAGCTATATGTTTAAATCAATATCAAAATTTTTTTTTTTCTTTTAATTCAAAAAAATTTAATTATAGACCTAAATCCTCCAAAATTGGTAAGGTATCACAAGGCCTCATGATATAGTTACACTAAAAAAAGAAAAAGAGAGAAAATTTACTATTTAAAAAATCTATATGACTTCATTTTTTTTTATTTTATTATATTTACCTCCTCAATGGCAGTCCTGGTGAATTTGAATTGCCGTCCTTCAAAAACAAAGGGTTGACTAAAAGGATGCGGCCCTCGCAGATGTTCTCTTGCCACTTTTCTGAAGGTGTATAAACCCAAAATCATTGAGCTAAGAATACACTCAGGAATAAAATAGTAGTCCGAAAAATTGACAGTAACCCTCGATGGAACTATATACTCAAATTCATTGACGGACAAATATTTTTTATTACGGTCTCCAATCTAAAAAATACGTAATAAATTATTTTCTATCCTTACTTTATAACTTATATATTTATTTCTTTTATTATTATTATTATTATTATTATTATTATTACCTCAACAAGTTTTTTATCCTTTAATATCCAAAGTTTTCCGTCCACTGCGATAGGATGCTGCAGCCCAAACATATTCCATTGGTACAGTGCCTCAAAACGCAACGTTTTTAACGTGCGATGATGGGCCACTGCCCAGTAGTGAGGGAGCTTTAAATTTTTTTTTTCTCTTCAATTCCAAAATCTGACTAATGATAATCCATTCATTAATATAAAATTTACTGCTTTAAAGTTCTTAACTTCTATCGATTAAAAATTTTAAATTAATCAATTTATTAGATTATCAGTTATAATTGTTTACATTTCACATACTATAAAAATTAAACTATTTCAAATTTTATTTGATCTTTAACTATTTATAATTAAATAATTTTTTTCTTTTTTTTTTTTAATACGAATTCAAATTGCTTAAGTTAATTAGTATAAACTATAAATTATTCAAATCTTAATCAATTCATGTGTTTAAATTATTATAAACATAAATATTTATAAATTCTAATATTAGAAATTTCAAACTTAAATCTAAATCATAGTTTTAATCCTCTGTATTTTTAAATTAATGGTTTCTACTGATAAACTAGTGAAAAATGAGCTATTGTTAAATAAACCTCTAATAAAGTTTAAATTAAACTAAATAGTTTCAATCTACTCAAAAGAGAAATAAATTAATAAATATGCAATTAAAAGCTTGAAATATGATATAAATTATTCATGTAAAATTATAATACAAAATATTAATTAAGTGTTTTAAATGTTTATTAGGATTAATGAAATGGATTTAAATAGAATTCGTTTATAATTAAATACACTATTACTTAAAATAAAATATAAATTTTTTTTTTAGCTTTAGAATGAATAAAATAAAAAAAGCACCTAGTTAATTAATCCAATTAAATAATCGATTACTTTAGCTATAAAAAATTAATAACCAGGAAAAAATTCGAGACTTACCACTTTTAATTTATTCTGAACAATTTGGCATAATTTGCCACCAACCCCCATAATGTTTCTTTGATAATATTCGGGAAGTTGACGATTTACTTCACCATACAACTCATTTCTTTTCGCTTCAAAGTACTTTTCCCAATGACCCGGCACTAATATTAACTTCAGTCCAAACACCCATGTTATAAAAAAATCCACCACTACATTATCCCAGGGATCTTCCATATCCTGTTCAAAAACATTTAATAATGTATCATCAAAAATAAGATTTTCCATTTTTTTTTCTTCTCTACACGAATATAAAATTAGAAAGGATCTAGTAGCGCGTTCGAACCACGAAAAGGGTCAAACATAGACTATTCTTAAAAACAAGCAAAATCTCTGAAAATCCCACCACAAAATTTTTAAGTGTGGTTTCAACCAATCAGAAGAAAATATTCGTGTTTTAAAACATAGCAAAAACAGATGCATATGTTTGCACCCCGGAAGATAAGAAGAACTACACTTTGCCACAGTAGTGTTTACCTATATTAGTCCTATCTATCACCAAGATCCTGTTTCCAAATTTCCACTAAACCTCATCTTAGAAATCATGAAAATAAAAGAAATTTATTTATATGATCGTTCTAAGACAAAGAAAATTTTATAATTTTACACATTATCTGAAAAGGGAACATGCATTATGAATGTTGCTTTATTCCTTTACCTTTTTGCGACAAATCATACACTATTTTATTATCAAAATTTAGTTTATAAAAATTTTTATCATAAATGTTACAGAAATGTTTCCTGCGAAAACGGTTCGACCAATTACAAAATTAAATAATTTAACGATCGAATACTGTTTTACGAAACCTATTTATAATATCACAGATGTAGGAACAACATTAGAACCACTTTTTTTAGCAACATGTAACACTAGGAAATATTATACTTGTTTTTCATCAACCGGCGACCCAGCGTATACAGCACAAGAAGCTCGCCATAACGCATCTAGTAAAATGTTTATTATATTGGAAAATAATTTTGAATTTTTAGAAAAAGGTTAACAAATAACAGAAATTAATTTACATAAAGAAATTCTATTTAAATGGGAAGCTTCTTGCGAAAAATGTTATTCACGAAGTCATACAATAGAGTCTTGTAAAAGACCTTTAAAAAATCGCCGCCTTATACAACACTTATTATAACAAATTCTCAAACATGATTTGTATCTCACCTCATGTTTGAAAAGTAAGGGGTAAGGGATTCCATGCATTCATCTTCAATGCCAGTCTATTATCAAAACGAAAATAATAAAAATTTAACATAACTAGTATATAAATATGTATTTAAACAATATAAAAAATTGTAGCAAATCTTCAGGTTCTTTAAATTTCGAAATAAAATTTTTTTTCTATTGCGCATTTATGTAAGTTACGTAAGTAATACTTAGAAATATTAGTATTTGATTAATACTTGACGCCAAATCCGAAATAGAATGCGTAAGTTACGTAAATAACATTTTGTCTAAAAAATTTATTATTGGTACTTCTAATTAATGTTTTCTTAATCAAATACGTAATAGTATGAATTAAAAATTCGTAAAGTTTACCGGTTGATTGATGTTTATGTCAAAACCATAATAAAATGCGTAAATTGCGTAACAAACAACCTTGTCTCAAAATTAATTATATTGCTGTTTAAATTAATGTCCAATAACAAAAAACGTTTTAAAGAAAAATATTACTGTTTGATTAAAATCTTATATAAAATTTTGGTATAATTTACGTAAAATTACGTAAGAAAATTGTTGTTGTGTATGAATTAAAATTTTCAAATTATTTCATTATATGTTACGCGTATCCAAAATTATAATATTGTACGTAAAATTAACTTTGACTTTGAACATAGTTCCAAGTAATTTGTTGTAAATTCTTTAGAAAAAAAAAATTTTTTTTTGTAAACCCGTAAGCACAGTTTTTGTCAAGAATGCACGAAAGTATGATTTTATATTGTAAAATGAATGGGTTATGATATTTGTGTAAACGTAACAACTCGTCATCTCGTTTAACAATCAAGCATTGAAAATTTCTTACACTTAAAGGTCAAAATTTAATTTAATAAATTTTATATTCTGAACCAAAACTCACTCCGTAAGTTTTGGAAAAGAGGGCCGAGGTGTTACGTGAGTAACTTTATTGTTACGAAAATTATAAATTTTTAAGTTGCATGTCTAAAAAGAACATTTAACGAGTCAATACCAAAACAATGTTTACACAAGGCTCAGAAAGAACCCTCTAAATGAAAAATCGATGAAGACTCAAAACCTAGGGGAAGGCTTACTCGCCTGTTTAGCGAGAGTTTACTCAAAATTTATGTACTCAAGAACTAAGTGCTAATTCAGTATCTTTATCGATTACCATGAAACCCATTTATTCACCTGTATAAAACACTCTCCCTCGAAAATTATGCTAAAACTTCTCACCCACTGGGAAGAAGTAAGTCATTGATTACCTCGCATATAAAAGCTGCAAGGACCCCTAGAATAAACCAGTCTAATTCAAACCCCGAAACCCTGATTGTCAAAATCTACGTATCAGTCTAATTCAAACCCCGAAACCCTGATTGTCAAAATCTACGTATCAGTCTAATTCAAACCCCGAAACCCTGATTGTCAAAATCTACGTATCAGTCTAATTCAAAGCCCGAAACCCTGATTGTCAAAATCTACGTACCAGTTTTTAAACCAGAAACTCTGTTCGACAACCATCTTAATTGACTAGTTTGTCAATTTTCTACGAACAGTATTTTAACCAATTCACTGTATAAAAGTTCAACTGGTTAGTTACCAATATCTCGCCAGTGTTCGGCCAACATAGCAGAAAATTGTCAACTGGCTGGTTGCCAGTATCCTGCCAAGTTTCAACCAACATCAAGTCCAATTCTCAGCTGGCTGGTTGCCAGTATCCTGCCAAGTTTCAACCAACATCACGACCATACACAGCTGGCTGGTTGCCAGTGTCTCGCCAGGGTTCCCCCAACATTTTGACGAATTCTCAACTGGCTGGTTGCCAGTTTTCAACCAAGGTCGACCACCAGGGATCAATTCCTGTTCCTGAGAATTGTTTAAGGATCTCCGCATAAAAAAATAAAGGTAAGTTACAAATATTTTTCACTGTTTTCTTCTCTATCCCTCATTTCATTTCTTTGCTAAAGATATAATCTATTTCAGATTATCTGTCCATACTCTGCCACCAGTTCTCGCCGCTCTCTCAACTCCTTAGGTTTTAAGATTTTTATCGTCGTTAAGCCTCAGTGTAAACAATAAACTCAGAATTTGTATAAGTGTCTCTCGATTCATTTACTCGTACACCTAACCCTCACTGTTCAACCACCGATAGATTTAAAAAATAATTTTCGTATGTTATGTTATTTATGACGTAACAAAACAATTAAAAACTGGAGAATGGAAATAAAAATTTAATGGAATTAAAAATTGAAGAAAAGAGTTGAACAATTGTATTTAAAATTAAAGAAACTTAATAATGATAATCGAGAAAAATAATAGAAAAAAGGAGATTATTTTTTAATATTAAAGAAAATAATTGAAAATTGAAAAGTGGAATTTAAATTTGAAGAAAATAACTGAAAATTGAATAGAATAGTTCTAGAATTATGTTATAATGTCGATATTATGTTATATTTTTGTAATTTATTCTCACTCGTTATATTTTAAATTTTTATTATTACTTTAATGGGTTCTTTACACCCGTGTATTATACATTAAATAAATTAAATTAAAGAATTGAATAATCGAATTGAAACTTTACAACAATTTTTATAAGTTAAAGAAATAATTAAAAAATCTGAGAATTATTGAATATTAAGGAATTAATTAAAAATCGAAAAAAATAATTGAAAATTAAATAAAATATTTGAGAATTGAAGAAAATAAATTAAAATAGAAGATAAAAATTGGAAATTAAATAATTAAATGGAATTTTCAAGAAATTATTTTTTGATAATTATAAGATAAGTTACAATATAACGAAAATAATTTAATATTGACGAAAGTAATTAACTATTACAAAAAAGTAATTTTATGAAAAAAAATTTTAGAAAATGAATGAAAACATACCCTAATAGCACCGACTGTGCCGGGAACGTTCCTGGAATGGTCCGCCGGTCCCTGGGGTACGTTCACATGGACCGTTCCAATATACCTGACAAATACGTTCCGGATTTCACTAGGCTAGGAACGTTCCGCGGAACGTTCCTGGAATGTTCCGAGGAACTTTAAATACACATTGAAAAATAATTAATGTTAATATCTTGCGCAGTAGTTTTCTATCGCACCTAGAGCTGCGCAGTTGATTTTAGTGACCACTGTTCTATAGAAGCAATCATATTAAAAACATTAAATAATATTAATAAAAAAATTTTCAGCTTTTTCCGCATACTTTTTCCGCAACCCGTTCTGCGATTTTTTGAATGTGTATTCAAAGTTCCTCGGAACATTCCATGAACGTTCCGCGGGAACGTTCCTAGCCTAGTGAAATCCGGAACGGATTTGTCAGGTATATTGGAGCGGTCCAAGGGAACGTACCCAAGGGGCCAGCAGCCCATTCCAGGAACGTTCCCGGCCTAGTCGGTGCTATTAGGGATAATTGATAGTTGAGGAAATGCGAGAATTATTGAGTATTGAATAAAATAATTGAAACACGAAGAATTCAAAAAATTGAAGAAAATAATCGAGAACTGAAGAAAATAATTACAAAATAAAGAAATAAATTAGAGATTAACTAATTACTTTGAAATTTTAAGAAAATAATTGATAATTCAAAGAAAAATTATAAAATGACTAAAGTAATGAAATATTAAAGAAAATAATTGAGAAATGAGGAAAATAATTGATAATCGAAAGAAAAATTCAAAAACTGCCGAGAACATTTGACAACAGACAAAATAATTGAAAAAAATTAAAGAATAATTATAAAATTTAAAGAGAATACACTATATTATAAACAGTTAAAAATTCAAGAAAAAATTCTAGATTTATTTATTAATGAAATTAAAATTGTTTGAACTAATATTTATAAATTTACATTTTAATCCATTTAAATGCATTTTTTAAAAAGTATCTGATTCAAAACAGAAAAAATCTATGTGCCAAACAGAAGGTGTGAACAGACAAAAAATGAATAATGAAATGAAGAACTTGCGGATTATGATTCTTATTATAGATTTGTGACATTTAAAAAAAGAAAAATTGATTTTCGATCAAATTTCTCAGAACTTTTAGATCCACGAAGAAATTCCCGGTTTAGTAAGAAATTTCCCGGTCATTTTCCGATCAATTTTTTAAATGGCCGCGATGATATAACAAGTTTACCGGTCGCTCCGCTGTATTTTTGTATTAAGAAGTTTGGTGGTACGTTTTATTTATCGTGAGTTGTATTTTCAACTGATTTAGTTTATTTGTGCTTAATCAGTTTATGTTTCTGTGACTTGAGAACACGTAGTGCTGGATAAATTGGATTTTACATTCCCCTGAGAGTGTGAGCACATGGATCATGTGGACATGTGTCTTTAGTGATTTTTTAAACGTTTCTATGTGTTTTTGAATTTAATTTTGACAGGAGTATAATCCTATCTCCATCTGTCTTTCTTTATTCAGTCTTTTCGACATATACGTGTTTTATTATCTTATTTATTTAACATAAACTGACTAATTTATTAAAACTTTTGTCAGTGAGTGTATCCTCTCCCGTGACTGTACTTTTTGCGCGCGTCTTACCCCGCTACCGCATGACTACGCGAGTCAATATGGAGACCGATACTGTTTTTGAATCTGTTGATTTGTCTGGTCAACCGGAGTCCTTGTGCCAAATGTGTAAAAGCAAAGTCGTGAAAGCCTCCTTGTGCCCCGGTTGACAGAAACCGTACCATCCTAAATGTATATTAAAAACTACTATGTTGCCTAATGGTGGATTAAAAAAGTGCTGCGGGGCGCCGTCACCCAGGCCCAGTGATTCGTCATCGGATCCATCCCCTCCCGTCTTAGTATCTTTGGAACAGCTGCGAGCATTTTGAAATGTGAGTCCATTAATGAAAGCGTAAATGCGCGATTGTCTAAATTAGAAAATGAGGTAGCGAATAATTTAGAGGAATGGGAGGATCGCCTTCAGCGTAAAAACAATGTTTTAATATTTGGCCTTAAGGAGGTTATATCAGAAGATGGCAAATCTGATCGTGATCATGATTTAACTATAGCTAATCTAATTATTAGTAACATTCTACCAGACTCTCTACCACCTCCCTTTAAAACATCACGCATTAGTTCTTATTCCCAGGTACCTGCGAAGCCTCGTTCTTTGAAAGTGAGCTTCCAGGATCCTTACTTTACAACCAAGATGATAGATGCATTTGTCAAAAAGAAAAATCAGTTGCCATCGGAACTGTCATCAATTGCTGTTGCTCCCGATCGGACAAGATCGCAGCAGGCAGCATATCTATCTGCCAAAAAAGAGTTGAACGAGAGGTCAGCGAAGGGAGAAGAGGGTTTGCGGATCCAATATCGCCACGGAACTCCATGCGTCTTCAAGCCTCGCCGTCATCTTCAAACGTCTCAGAACCTTCAAACCTAAAATGTGCTAAATTTCCGACGCAGTGGAAAACCGCTAGAGTGGTCTCAGTGTTTAAGTCTGGTAACAAAGCTGACTGCAGGAACTATAGGCCTATATCCATTATTCCCAATTTTTCTAAGGTTTTTTGAGGCGTGTATTACACCTGTGCTTAATAATGCAATAAAAACCTTCGTTAGTATAAATCAACACGGGTGTTTAACCGGGAATTCTACTTTGACAAATTTAGCTACGTTCACGCATTTTTTAAGAGAGTCCCTGCAGTCGGGTTATCAAGTAGATTAAATCTAACGATTAAACCAAACAACGACTTTTTCTCTGTATCTGAACCGCAATTTTTGAAATGCCTGAAGGATTATGTGTTACATCGCCGAACAAATTTGTAACATAATTTGTTTTGTATTACATTTTTTATACATCCATATAGTTTATATCTATGTATATTTCGTTACCCATTTATGGTCCTTTATGGACCGCGGGGAATTATTTGCTAAATAAATAAATAAATAAATTCTCGGTGTTTCAAGGTTTCCCGGTTAAGTGGTCACCCTGTTTGCTATCAGCAAAAGTTATTTTGTTAAAAACCACCTGGTTAAGTAAAAAAAATCTGATTTAAATAAAAAGAAAATCGGATTTTTTTTCCATTTTCTTAACCCTCTTAAGAAATTATCTTACCAATTTTATTACAGACAATAACTCTGAATCTGTAATTTGCCTACAAACTCATTTCGTACTTAATAGTTCTCTCAGCGGCAGAAGCGATGTCTTGTGCAGTTTCCCAAACATCTAAAACGTTTACGCTAAAATTGGCACCCTGTTATCACCCATAGGTGTCCAAGAAATTTCCGCTTCAAGGAGATAGTAGGTGAGTCTTTCCACTTGCGGTAGAAAGTGAATGTGGTAAACTTCCAACAGTAGGTTAGGAGATTTTACAGGCCTCTCTTCGACAGTCTAAATAAAAAAACACGATTTTAAAAACATGTTCTAAAAATAACTTTACTCAGAATGTTTTAATAAGGAAAAATGAAAAAAAATTCACCTTTCGAAAGAACTTTTTTTTTTGTAGCCAGTGAATCAGAACTTTGTGTCTCTGCCTTCCCGATCGAAAACACGAATTTTGAGTTCTAATAAACGCCAGGAAAGTAGAGTCCTCGCATGCACCAGAGTCTTACCAGCCACTCTTACCAACATATCGTCAGTATCCACAAAATGGAGAGATTGTTTATCAAAAAATGCAGTGATTCGCTGGAAAAATTTAAAAATTAGAAATTTAAGATAAAGTAGAACATATTCATGCATCTCAAAAAATATTTAACAAACTAGAGAATTTTTTTTAAAAATGAAAGTCTAAAAAATTCGTTTTTGACAAACGGTTTTAACTTTTGACCTAATTAACCTAGGACATTTGGTTTTTTGTTTTAAATTAAAGGAAGTTTTATAATCTTTATTTTAATTTTGAGTCATTTCTTTTGTCCAATAAAGAGGAAAATTCATGTACAACTGTATAAAATTCTTGCAACTTTTTTGAGAAAATACTTTAAAGTTTCCGGTCGTAATTGATTAAAGTAAATAGAAAGATATAAATACAAAGTAAAAATATAAAGCTTCTTTTATTATATCAAAATAAAATGATTAAGAAAAAGAAAACATAAAGTATGGGACTTTTTCATTAAAAATTACTAAATGATTGGACCAATTTTTTATACAGATAATAATTTAAGATTAATTAATATATAATATAAATAATATATAATATATTAATATATAATATATAATATAATTTTTTTAATGAAAAATCCTGTCCCATTTGATTTTTAATTTGTTTTAAGGAGAAGATAACAATGGAATCACAATTATTCCTTTTTTATATGGAATCATCCAAGCTTTACCCTTTATTTCGTGAAGAAGCCATGATAAATCTTGCTTTGGAGTACACTCTTTGGTGATGACTACATTAAATAGACTTGATTGTATATATTCATATAAATTTTCTGTTGCTACTAGTTTTTCACCAACAATAAAAATTCTTTTGTCATTTTGTTGAAAAATATTTTTTACAATTGCAAAATCTCCATTTTTGAGAGACACACAAGAATCCTTTAAGTTATTGCAATTGATCGTAAAGTTTGAAATTGTTAAAATTTTGTATTGCTTTATACCATCAGGATTGGTAGTACGTGGTAATGGTCCACTACAATGAGAAACTTTTAAAATCGGTTCAGTTAAATCCTTTTCATTATTTTTTCCATACAATATGTCTTCGGCAGCTTCCGTTTCTCTGTACCTTCGTGCTACTTGTTGCAAGGTTTTTTCTCCTTTTCGGATCATTCTTTTAATAGCTGACATGTAATTTTCGAACCGAAAAGCACTGGTACAATCTAATGGACCAAATCGTTTTACATCAGAGCACAGATGTAGTAGATTGTGCACATTTTGAGAAACAAATTGTTCGCCATAGATGACGGCAAATTGTTTCACAAATTGGTTTAAAAGTTCGTCAGCATAGTCGATGTTTGAATCTATTCTAGAGTGATCAGAACTGATTAAAATTGTAATTGCATAATGTAGAAGAAGAAAATGAATATACAGCTCATTTGGCAGTATATTTTGTAAGACGACAGGTCCAGTGTACAATAGAAATGTCCGAAATTCAGTTGCTTTATAATGCGAATACAGAGAAATACTTCGTGGGCGACGGGCAAATTCAAGCGGTGTGCTGTGGCGCATGGTAATTAATTTCTGCGAAATTTTGTTTAAGTCAGAGGATTGCAATCGAACTTTTAATGGGCCCATTGACCAAAGTGTGATGAACATTTTCACAACACCCAGAAGAACCAGATGCGTATAATCAAGCGGAATAGTCGATATGAAACCAAATCCAGGAATTTGTTTCAGAATTGGTTCTACATCAGAGTCATAGTCATTATATAAATTGTTAGCAAATTCCTCATCAGTTTTCAGTTGAAATTATCCTGTTCCAGCAAAACAAACTCTTCCTCTTTGTTTAGAATTTTTCCTTTCTTTTTGGTACAACGTATTTCCCAGAAATATTACACTTCGTACAACTGTCGTATCCCGTATGTCCTTTTAAAAAAAGGGCGAAGGCTTTTGCTGGAGGGTCAAATGTATAAATTGAAAAAGAAACTTTTATTTGCCCATTTTCAACTCCTTTAGTGCTTAAGATGATTGCTTCTTCAACAAATTGTTTAAAAAATTCATTTGCACTTTTCGGCTTCTCAGGTCCAAAAAACGCTCCAATAGGATATACTTTCTTTGAGTGCAATTGTGAGCACAAAATAAGCCAAAAGCCTTCTGTTGTAGATTTAAAAATAGGCAAGCCATCTACGTTAATGGCCAACTTTAAATGTTTGCTTTTTTGACCTTTTGCTCGGTTTTCTCTGATCATTGACCTGATTGCTCTTTCCAAGCCAAAATGGTAGTATTCACCGCCATTCATTTGAACAATTTCTGTCGTCCTTGGAGTACTCAATAATGTGCGTGCATCCATGGGTAATTCATCATGAGTAAACAATCGGAGGATTAAAAGAAGAGCAGTCAAAGCAATTAATGATATTTTAAAAGTTAGGGCCCATTGTTTCAATTTGTACGTAAGCGTTGTTTCATTTGTTTCATTTATGTTGCACTCGCTGAAAGATTCTTCTTCCTCTTCTTTGGTAGATTCACCAAGTATTGATTCTAGTGACGATAAACATAAATCATCGTATTCATCATCGGATAGCATAATTTCATCGACACAGTCATTGACATTGTGCAAATCTGAAAGTGTATTGGGTACAGAACAAATATCTGCGTCTTATTGCCAACAGATGTAACGTTCAGTTCGATTGGCACTGTCATGACTATACCGACCTGAGACCCAAGTTCTCGATACCGAAATTTTCAGCGAGATTATTATACGCTGATCTATTATATTTATTCAAAGTGATCAATGGTCTAATTTATTGTCCTGAAGTTCTGTCCAAAATAAATTTTGCGTTCATACCAAAAAATCTCAGGAAAAACAAAGATAATCAACTCACAAGAATAAAAAACATCTTTCGGACAGAGCTTCATAAAACAAACTATGACCAAAATTCTGTTTTAAATAAAATGGTTAAAGATGCTAACTTCTACTCTAACCAACTAGATTTCTTCGGAGTTCCACTTAACCAATTTATCATCAATTTAAGAAAAGTTTTGTACAACGACTGAATCTATTAATCGCAGATAGTCTTGTCCATTTTGATTGTCTAACTTTAGATTTAAGTATACTTATTGTATTATTAGTACTTATTGTACAAATGGGCATTTTTTTCTTTATTGTTAGCCCGTGAAATTAATTAAATAAATAAATAAATAAATAAATATTCTGAACAAGGACCGTGACAAAAATAACTGTAATTTTTGTTTTCAAAATAATTATGGCACGTTTACTAGATTTTGCTCTTAAGAGTCGGTGGTCATTTTCAAATTTAACTATGAAAACATAAGAAAATTGTCTAAAATACTTTACATTTAACTATACTGGAATACTGGGATAATAATTGATAGAAAATAATCAATAAATTTTTTGCAAATTTAAAAGAATAGGAATTTATAAAAGAAAAAAAAAGAAAAACCGCCGCCATGTTTTATCACAATTACTTATTTTGAGTAACTATTTTTTTCCATTAATTTTTTTTACACATTAACTAGCTCATATAGATTACTTAAATTGTGGATTCATATCAGTAATATAAATAAATCAGATAAATTGTTTGAAAAAATAATAAAAAAACCTAAAAATTAAATTTAAAAATATTTTTGATTTTTTAAATATCACCATTTGATTAATAGGTCGCAAAGAAATCTTAAATATGGAAATTTATGCGTTTTAGAATTCTCTACAAAATGTGTAAAAAGTATTTTTTAAAAAATGTATATGCCTTCTAAAAAATTTTTAAATAAAATACTTACATTTTATCGCTTCTTTTGAAAAAATAAACAATTTCACAAAAGAAACGATATTTTGAAAAGTTTTAAATGCAAAGAAATGTAGTTAAAATTAATCGATCATGTTCAATCGTATGTCATAATTTGTCCCCCTGAGAGACTTATAATTTGATAAAAACAGGTGGTTCCAACTATTATGATTTTCGAGGATTTGAGGGTAAAGCAATAAATAAAATGCTTTCAATAAAATAGAAAAAATTCAAAGGAATATGAAAATTGTGATAAAATGTAAAAATTTGATAAAAAATTCAATTTACACAAAATAAAAAAAATGAAGAAAAGTCCCTTAATTTTTTTGAGAAATTATGAAATTATGAAAAAATATAGGAAAAAATAACGAATAAATGTATTAAAGAAATTAAATAATTATAAGATAACAATTATATAAATATATAATAAATATAACAAATAAATAAAATAACACAAAATGTAAAAACAAAGTGAATAAACTTAGAAGAAAGTAAGTGAATTTAAACGAAAAGAAAAAGTTGAAGAAAATGTTTCCAATTCAAGCTTGGAAAATGCTATTTTCGAGTTTTGTAAAACTGGCAGAAAGCGAATCTTTTCCACAGATATTTACGTTTCTCCCTCGTAAGAGACAAGATAAATTTGAAAATTAAATGTTTTTTAGAAATACTAGAGTTGTACAAGTGGTAGAGCTATATTTTTGTTGATACAAAAAAGAACTAAAGTATTATTTTTGAATAATTTTGCAAATGTCGAAAATAATTTAAAAATAATATTTTGCTCTTTTTATAGAAAAAAAATTATAGTTCCATCACTTGTGCTACTTTATTATTTCTAATAAAGAGCATAGCCGGTTAAGTATGTAAAATCTGCCCCCGCACCTATTGTGCTCATATTGCTGTCACAATTTGGCATTGCTGTGAAAAAAATTTTCACCAAATATTAACCCTTAAATCCAATTTTTGGGGGAGATATGGAGGGGGTAAGTAAAATTAAAAAATGTGTTTTTCTTCAAAACGGCTAATTCGATTTCATTAATTAAAATATACCTTAAGGTAGTCAATGAGACTTGTTAAAGAATAATACTTTAATTGTTCCAAAAGATTTTTATTTTTTAACTACAAATGACTTTTATATACTTTATCTTTTACATCTCAAGGTATTACAAAAGACTGACTAACTTCTTCTTCTTTCTGTTGCGGGAATCCTTCGTTCGCCCCTTCCTCTGTAATGTAGAGAAAATTTTATACCTGTGAAAACAATAAATATTTGGACAATGAAAACCTTAATTGCAGGTCAAACTTCTATTTTCATGAGGTATGAATGGCTGGATTCCTAAATAAACCATTTGGATGATGGTCTTTTCGATAATTATGGTTATATATACATAAGCACAAGGGTGCAAACCCGGTAAAAAGACGTTGATTAACACGCATTAAAACGTTTCAATGCGCTTTGATTCCGTTTTTGTATGAATGCCTTCAAATGCCTAAAAACAAATCAGTAGCCATATCGCAAGGGAAAATTGAAAATGTGATTGTTATGTTTTACTCTGATTATTGTCTTTATCAATATTTTACTTTTTAAGTTCAAATATGTTAATAGGTGAATTTCAGCTAAATAGTAGACCAAAATAGAATAAAATATAAGCACTAAATTTAACACTTAACGTCATTTTCGTATTTTGTCTTGCATGCAACAAAAAATGACAAAATGACTTTAAAACTTATGTTTGCGTTCACTCTCTCACTTTGTTTAGGTAAACTATTAGTATTAGACACAAAATCACTTTGTTTTTCACTTCAATAACGCGCTTTAGTTAAAATAGATCGAACAACACAAAATAGAAAGATGCCACGACGACGTGCTGCAAAGAATGAACAAGTTAACGATAGCAGAATGGCGTCTTTTTAATCTGCCGACATAGGCATAGAACGGCATTAAACTTCTTAAGGCATTGACTACGTTCAAAATTGTTTTCTTGAAGGCATTGAATGGCATTTAATTTGATACATTATCAGAAAGCATTTAATGGCATTTGGATCTAATTCGTGGAGTTTCGCTTGACGATAAAGGAACGCATTCAATTTTTCTCATAAAATTTGTGAGCATTCAAAATGATTAAAATGAAACAAATATCAATCAAAAAAACGCGTTAAATGGCATTGAGGACAAAAACGGAATTAGTAAGCATCTGTCAGCATTTAAATAACTGTTTTTTTAAATGCCACTTTATACGTTTTAATCAACTTCTTTTTACCGGGAAGATAGAAACAAAGGAAGATCAATAAAACAATAGGCAGGGGCCTTAATGTACAACAGGCATGGGCCTCTGTGAAATTTTCTAATTTCCAAATACAATGTTTCCAACTCAACTTCTGAATGCATATAAAATATATACACATTCAATTTCTATATACTTAAACAAAAGAGAACTGTGGTGACCACAAGTGCCCGGAATAAATATCTCGTTCCTAGGAAATTTGGGGGACTCACGTGACACAAGACGATGGCTCTTCACAGGGAAGAGACACGAGGACAGGCAGTACCGATTGGTCTGTGAATCAGTGAGACTCAGTCCTAAAACATACTAATCGAATCGAACTGGGGACGCTCGTTCCAATGACGAATTACTCAAGTTGATATCCGCAAGGATACTGAGATTATTCTCGATGAGAATAAAGGGCCGTGGTACACCCAAATAGGCAGAAACCTTCGGGACAAGTGCGAGCAGTCTTTGGGACAATTTGTAAAGTGATTTTGAGGATTTATCACACCTTGGACGCCACATCGTTGCATGCAGCTACAAGCACACCTACAAGCAGCACCAAGTTCGTATTGTGAGAATCCTATCCTATCCCCACTTGTATGTGTGTTATGTGGATGCAAGATATGAATGAAAATCTGATTGTGTGAATGTAATGTATTGAAAGGACGGAGAATAGATTTTAACGTGTAAATTTATAACTTAGAAATATTGTAATAGATCAAGAATAGGACAAAGACGATTGTAAATTCTGGAATTGATAGAACTCATATTGAGTGTAATAAATATTTGTTTAAACATACAAAATGGGAGGTGTAACTCACAGTCCAGAAAAGTCAAACCCATCCGGTTCATCTCAAATGGCTCTCAACGATAAAAACGATAACGATAAAAATTTGTTAGATAAAGTAAATGTAGATAATGAAAGGGATAGAAATAATGATAATAGACAGGGGTCGAATAATGACAAGAATACGACTGCTGTTGACGGAAATAATGTAAATATTTTGTCAGAATTAAACCAAGCTTTGAAATTAATAAAGAATACTTTCGTAAATCTACAGACTATGCACGTTAATAATAATGTAAATACTGAAAATAATAGAACACAATATAATAGAGTAAAAGTTGACATTCCGATTCCGCAATTTTATGATGAATATCGGAATAATCCCGTAGAGTTTATTTCAGATTTAAAACAATATTTGGAAATTAAAAATATACCGAGTGAATGCGAATTAATAATTATAAAAACTTCAATGAAAGGTAGAGCAAAATCGTGGTTTCTTGCAAATATGTGTAATTGGGATAAATTTGAGGAATTTGAAGGGGATTTCTAAAGTGAATTTTTTTCGATAGAGTGTAGAACGGAGATGACGAATTCATGGAGGGACAGACGATTCGCGAGAAAAGATGGAACGTTCGTAAATTATTTTCATGAGCAAGTCCGGCAAGCATGTTATTTTGAACCTCCAATGTGTGAATATTCTAGAAATTTTTCGATAGTAAGGCAACATTCGAGAAGAATTCAAGAGGCCATGGCTTCGGTTGATTTTGCGGAGACAAAAAAGATTATTAAAACCCTCGCATGGTTAGACGGAACCGAAATTGGACAAGAAAAAAGCGCAAATAAAAACCGCGAAGTTAGATGGAATAGGGAAATTGAATATGAAAGGGAAAGGGTAGAAGATGATAGATTAGAAAAAAGAGAGTATAGAAATCGCGAAGAAAATAATCCCGATAGTGAATATAGAAATACTATGAGGATAGAAAATTATGTAAAAAGGGAAAATTATTATGGTAGAGATGAGAGAGATAGGGAATATAAAGGTTTAGATAACGGCTACAAAAAATTTAGAAATGACAGAACGGAAAGTCAGGAAGATAATCAATATGATAATTGGAGAAGGAGAGACTACAATGGTCAGAGTAGGGATGTCGAATATAGTAATTGGAGAAGAGACGATAGAAATACAAATAAGGGTCAAAATGATGTGCGCGACAAAACTAATGACAAGGCTAATAAATATAATCAAAGGGAAAATAAATACGGAAAGAATAGAGATAGAGATTATAGAGTGGCAATAATAGGAAACGATGATCGGGTAGATGACGAGAATAAATCAGAGAATTCAAATTCAGAAATTGAAGAAATATTAGATCGGTATGATTTAAATTAAAAAACGGCTGTAAGAAGGGTCCCATTACAAACCGTTGGTTGGGAAACATCATAGAGGACCTAACATTTGACATTGACGGAAATTTTGATGCAAAACAAGTAAAAGAATGTAAGCTTATCAAATATAAATGCCCATTAGTAGAAATAAAATGTCAAGATCAAATAATGAAAGCGGTTATTGACACAGGTTCTGAGGTTGTCTGTATTTCGGAAGATTTATTTCAAAGATTGAATCACGATGACATGTCAATATTGCCGGTTGCAAATATTAAAATATTCAGCGCGTTTGGTGGTAAATCATATTTGATAAAAAAACAAATTATGATTAAATTAAAATTGAGTGAACAAGAAATTAATTCAACTTTCCTAGTTGTACCAAAGTTAAATTTTGATTTTATTATAGGAATTAATTGGTGTTTTGAAAATAGGGTCGACATTAAATTCTCAAATAATACAATAATAGTAAACAATCAAACAATACAAGAACCAACCGTAATTTTCAAACAAAAGATAGTAAATAAAATAACACAACCAAAAGTAAATTCAATAAAAAAAATAATTAATAGCGATAATAAAAAATTTGTAGAGTCAAATATGAAACCGGAAATTCGGATAAAGGTGTTAGGTGAAAGCGAAGTAAAAAGTAACCACGTAATTAATGACGAAAAGTTTAAAAAGGAGTTTGATAAAAAAGTAGACGAGTCAGTCGAAAATGCACACGGGTTATCAGATGAGATGAAAACAAAATTACATCAACTGATTAAAAAGTACAAAAAAGTTTTTTCCGAGAAACCGGTTGTATAAAAAATTATGAACACGAGATTCGTTTAAAAAATAAAAAAGTAATAATACGTAAAAACTACCCCATACCGCTGGCTAAAAGAGAACAGGTGAGAAAAGAATTGAAAAACTTAGAAGAAATGGGGATTATTGAGCAGGCTATAAGCGAATTTTGTAACCCTCTCCGGATTGTAGAAAAAAAAGACGGCGGTATTCGTATTTGTTTAGACGCGAGATATTTAAATGAAAATATAGAGTCAGAACATGATGGGCCCCCGGACATAAGTGACATTCTACAAAAATATGAGGGAAAGAAAGTGTTTAGCACTACCGATCTGACACAGAGCTTTTTTCAAATACCCTTAAAAAAGGAATCACGAAAATATACGGCATTTTTGTTTGAGGGAAAGGCCTACCAATTCTGTAGAGTCCCGTTCGGCATTAAAACGGCAAGTAATGGATTTGTAAGGGCGTTAAATAAAACATTTAATGTGGAGTTTAAAGATTTTTGTACCACATATGTCGATGATATGCTTATAACGTCAGAAAATTTTAAGCAACACCTTATTCATTTGGAAAAAATTTTTGCAAGATTAGAACAATCGGGATTAACAATAAATCTAAAGAAATCGTCATGGTGTAAAGACGAAACAAAATTCTTGGGATTTGTTTTAACCCCCGAATGTATAAAGCCGGACCCTGAAAGATTAAAATCGATAATGGAAATTCCTCCCCCAAAAAATCGAAAGGAATTGCAGGGACTAATAGGAATGTGTGGCTACTACAGTAGATTTGTTAAAAAGCATGCTGATTTTATAAATTCCTTTCGTGATCTATTAAGCTCAAAAAATAAATTCAAATGGGAAAATAAACATGACATATTTTTGCAAGAATTGAAAAATAATTTTCTCCAGGCAGTATCGTTATCACACTATATGAACGATAAAGATTTTTGTGTACAAACTGACGCGAGCAAGAAAGGTATAAGTGCGATTTTGTTTCAGATGGATAACGACGGTCGTGAAAGAATTATATCGATAGTTAGTAGATGTTTAACTGTTCATGAAATAAATTATACAATAACTGAACTCGAGCTATTGGCATTAGTATATGGTCTCGTGAAGTTTCAGAAGTATATCCTCGGGACAAATTTTAAGATCTATACAGATCACCTTGCTTTAACTTTCTTATTAAAAACACAGTTTTACAACTCTAGATTAGTGAGGTGGTCATTATTAATCTCAAATTTTTCGTTTGACATTATACATTGTCGAGGAGTTGATAACCCGGCAGCAGATTTTCTAAGTAGAATATATACTGGTAATAACACAAAGATTAATGAAAATAAATTAATGATAGCACAAATAAAATCAAATAAAAATATTATTGAAGAAAAACAACTGATATCAATAATAAAAGATTTAGCTAACATACAAAAAAATGATAGTAAAACCAAAATTTTATATGAACAGTTAAAAGACAATAAACAAATAAAAAATTATAGTTTAAAAAACAAAGTGATTTTTCATAAAACAAAAAATTACAAAAAATGGCGGGCCTTAATACCAGAAAGTATAAAAAATAAAATAATTGACTTAATGCATGCGAAAATTGGTCATGCGGGAAATCATAAAACAATGCGGGTTATCGGTGATCACTTGTATTGGAAAACCCAAAAGAGTGATGTAAAAGCAAGAATTAAAAGTTGTGATTTATGCCAAAGGACGAAGCACTTAAATGTCGCGATGGAGGGGGAGTTTCAACCAATAATTCCGAACAATGCAAATGAACTTATAGCAGTTGACTTCTATGGGCCATTACCAACCTCACGTGCGGGAACAAAATATGTATTTGTCGTTAAAGATGTTTTTTCGAAACTTACCACGTTAAGGCCTAAGCAGAGAGAAATACGGTTATGGGGCCAGAGCATGAGATAGAAAAGGACAGAAACAGTCTCTGCCTTTATTATCTCATGCCCTGCTCCCGTAACCGTATTCGTTGTGCTTTGGGCTTTATATCCAATTAAAGCAGCTAATACTAGAAAATGTTAAGATAAAATGATTAATAAATATTTTCCCAAAAACGGTAAGCCAAAATGTATTCTATCCGATCATGGCACCCAGTTCTCATCTCTAAAATGGAAAGATGCCTTGAAAAATGAGGGAGTGAGAGTCTGTTTCTCCAGTATTCGTCATCCCCAATCAAATCCTGTTGAGAGGACTATGCGGGAACTGGGTAGGTATTTTAGAGCATATTGCTCAATGAAACATACGAATTGGGCGAATTATATTGAAAAAATAGAAAATTGGCTAAACATAACAACAAACGAGAGTACGGGTGTATCACCATATGAGCTGCATTTTAATGAGGTCCCACATGATAAAATTGCGGAAATCTTGAAGATTGCGGATGAGTCTCCCGTACCGCGAGAGATTCGACTTGAAGATGTGAGGAACAGATTAAAAAGAAAAGCCAAATTACGAGCTAGGCAACAAAAAAATATTTCGAAAGTAGAACTTAAAGTGGGGGAATTAGTTTTATTAAAAGTCCCACACATCTCCAAGGCCGAAAATAGAGAGATTCATAAGTTTTGGCATCTTTTCTTTGGACCGTATAAAATAAAGGAAATTATAAATAAAAATGCATTTAAATTGGTGGAAATAAATGATGAAAATAAAATTAAAGGCACGTATAATAGGGTAGATTTTCGAAGGTACTACATAAGAAATGAAAAATAAATAAAAAATTCTTACAAAATATAACGAAACATATAAGTGAATATGTATCGATGTTTTAGAAAAACAAACAAGATGACCAAACATACATAGCTATGAATGATATTAATTAATTAAGAAAATAATAGACGTTCAATGTGTGCGTGATCGTGTTTTATTAATTGTGTTATTGAGGTATTGGACAGATGGAATGTGGAATGCATGTGAAAATGATGAAATGGTATTTTGAGAAGCTTCCAGATCAAGGTAGAACGAGATGTTTTTCCTGGAATCGATTCGGATTTCATCACCGTATCTGGCTCATAAATCCCAGGGGGGGATTATGTGGTGACCACAAGTGCCCGGAATAAATATCCCGTTCCTGGGAAATTTGGGGGACTCACGTGACACAGGACGATGGCTCTTCACAGGGAAGAGACACGAGGACAGGCAATACCGATTGGTCTGTGAATCAGTGAGACTCAGTCCTGAAACATACTAATCGAATGGAACTGGGGACGCCCGTTCCAATGACGAATTACTCAAGTTGATATCCGCAGGGATACTGAGATTATTCTCGATGAGAATAAAGGGCCATGGTACACCCAAATAGGCAGAAACCTTCAGGACAAGTGCGAGCAGTCTTTGGGAAAATTTGTAAAGTGATTTTGAGGATTTATCACACCTTGGACGCCACATCGTTGGATGCAGCTACAAGCACACCTACAAGCAGCACCAAGTTCGTATTGTGAGAATCCTATCCTATCCCCACTTGTATGTGTGTTATGTGGATGCAAGATATGAATGGAAATCTGATTGTGTGAATGTAATGTATTGAAAGGACGGAGAATAGATTTTAACGTGTAAATTTATAACTTAGAAATATTGTAATAGATCAAGAATAGGACAAAGACGATTGTAAATTCTGGAATTGATAGAACTCATATTGAGTGTAATAAATATTGGTTTAAACATACAAAATGGGAGGTTTAACTCACAGTCCAGAAAAGTCAAACCGATCCGTTTCATCTCAGAACAATTCACGAAGACAAAATAAAACTTATATACAGTTTACTAACAAGACTATTAAAAAAAAAAAAGTTTTTATTTTTGCACAAAAATTACAATAAAAAAAAAATTCTCAAAATTTTCAAAAATTTTTTTTTCTGTTATATTTAAGAGCGACACTCACAGATTTCAGCTGATTTATTCCCCAAAGTATCCCCAATAATAAAAAATTTTCACCTAATTAATTTTCGAGGTGCGTCATAGTAAAAAAAATTAAAATATCACATGCTCATGGAACGTTACAGAGTAATAGCCATTGGTGGATCCACGAGGGGGGGTCGTGGGGGTCATGACCTCCCCTGGAGCCTTATATATAAATGTGTGTGAGAGAGATAACATAATAGTATCTAAAAAATCATATTATATTATTTAAACGATCGCCATGTAAGTTTTACGGTTTGGGCAATAGGTCCCTTTTCTCCTGCAGCGTCATATGTAGGTTATCATATTTTTTACTTTTAAAACCCATGTTAATTGTTTCTGATCCTCTAAGTATACAAAATGTAAGACTAACGAAGATTAAAAATATAACAAAAGTAAATAAATATAAAAATGTGTCACGTCGAAGTAGCTATTGCCAGGGACGCGGGCGCATAGTGGGACTTTTAGCATTTTTTTTGTCAATATCTATTATCTCTCGATGGAATAGACGAAAATGAGTGGTCCCTGGATCAAAATAAAGCTAGATAAATGCAGAATAATGAAAAATTATAGAAAAGCTATCTTCTAATTTTTCTGGTCCAGGAGACACTCGAGAAGTTAGCAGTTTTTTCAAAAAAACGACAAATTGAAGTATACAGACAAAACAAATTTGTAAAACCTTACAAAAGTCGTTATTCATAAGCTTCTAAGGTCGCTAAATTAAAACATGAATAAAACATTAACTTTCAAAATGGCGAATCCAATATGGCGGACTCAAATCTAAAAAAATAATCGATTTTTACGAAACTAGGTTTTCAGATGTTTTTTGGGTCGTAGAATGTAAATATAACTTTAAAATTGGGAAAATCAATATGGCGAATCCAGTATGGAGAGCTAAAATCTCGAAAAATAATCGATTTTAACGCAACTCGGTTTGCTGATGTTTTTTGGGTCGCAGAATGTAAATATAATACAGAGATGCCAGCGAGAACCCCAATCGACAACTGCGCATGCCTCCCAAACGTAACCTTATTGGTCCAAAGGAGCGGTCTGGTTTGAAAAATCTTAATATTAAGCATTTCAAACTAGACCGCTCATTTGGACCAATAAGGTTACGTTTGGGAGGCATGCGCAGTTGTCGATGGGGGTTCTCGCTGGCATCTCTGATACAATATTCAAATTGAGAAATTCAATATGGCGGATCCAATATCGCTGACTAAATTCCCCAAAAATTTAGTCAGCGATATTAGATCAGCCATATTGAATTTCTCAATTTGAATATTATATTTACATTTTGCGACCCAAAAAACATTAGAAATCCAAGTTGCGTAAAAATCGATAATTTTTTGAGATTTTAGTTCTCTATACTGGATTCGCCATATTGAATTTCCCAATTTGAATGTTATATTTACATTCTGCGACCCAAAAAACATCTGAAAACTAAGTTTCGTAAAAATCGATTATTTTTTTAGATTTAAGTCCGCCATATTGGATTCGCCATTTTGAAAGTTAATGTTTTATTCATGTTATAATTTATCGACCTTAGAAGCTTATGAATAACGACTTTTGTAAGGTTTTACAAATTTGTTTTGTCTGTATACTTCAATTTGTCGTTTTTTTGAAAAAACTGCTAACTTCTTGAGTGTTTCCTGGACCAGAAAAATTAGAAGATAGCTTTTCTATAATTTTTCCTTATTTTGTATTAATCTAGCTTTATTTTGATCCAGGGACGACTTATTTTCGTCTATTCTATCGAGAGATATTAGATATTGACAAAAAAAATGCTAAAAGTCCCACTATGCGCCCGCGTCCCTGGCAATAGCTACTTCGACGTGACACATTTTTATATTTATTTACTTTTGTTATATTTTTAATCTTCGTTAGTCTTACATTTTGTATACTTAGAGGATCAGAAACAATTAACATGGGTTTTAAAAGTAAAAAATATGATAACCTACATATGACGCCGCACGAGAAAAGGGACCTATTTATTTATTTATTTATTTATTAAAATATAAAGTTTGTAGGGCTAATGAGCCCGCATATAAACAAATTATATATAATGCATGGTGTATAGATGACCTATTTTACATAAATACATATGAGTTATGCTTTCCAGTTAAAGGTAACAAGGTTTTAGTTGTATACAGTTCTCAGGCTAATAATATCCTACAATCAACTTCCAAATCATTGACAGATATAACATTATTTCTTTTTTTGCTAAGTTTACACCTAAGAATTTACACTCCATTTACTCACTTAAATACCCAAATTCTCAAAGATAATATAATATAAAACCATATCACACACGTGTAATCTCATATACACATCAATACAAAATAAATTCGAATACACGTATCAAATAAAATTCATTAGAAATAAAGGATCAGATACTTTAATGAAACGCAATTACCAATATGTAATTTCCAATACTGAGCTCTCAGAGTTAAATATGAATTTAAACATAAGATTTTTAAAGCTCAGCAGTGAGTTTACGTTCCTAATCTTTTCTGGCACTTTGTTCCATAATCTAGCACCTCTAATAGCAAACGATCGTTGAAGCTTACAAGTGCGATGAGTCGGTATTTTTAAGACAGAATTATTTTCACGTAGTACACGTGTGGATGTCCCATTGGAGTATTTAAATTTAAAGAACCTGAATAGATAATCCGGAACTTCGCTCTGCAGTACTGAATGAAGTAAGTTTGCCATAAAATATTGTCTTCTCCCAGCCACATTCAAAAGCCCAGCTCTATTGCTAAATAGAGTAATATGTTCATATTTAGATACATTAAAGGAGAATCGAATACAAGCATTAAGTGCTTTCTCTAATTTTTCGTTCAATTCATCAGATATTTCATCATAAACTACACATCCATAATCAAAAAACGGGAGAATAAGACTTTACCAACAAAAGACGTGTAGCAGTAGGTAACGATTCCCGATTTCTGTATAACAAACGAAGAGCATTATATGTTTTCCGACAAATATCAGTCACATGCTCCTTCCATGACAGTGTTCTATCAAGTAAGAATCCAAGATCCTTAATGGACTCTTGAAACCTTATATACTCCCCCTCCACCCGGATCAACGTGCCGTTATTTAAATTTTCCAGTGATGGGATACTGGTTAGCCCGAACAAAATGGCTTGTGTTTTTGCTGAATTAAGGATGAGGCCATTTTCCCTTGCCCAAGCAACGACAAGATCAACATCATATTGCATCTTTGCAATCAAATTTGTTAAAAAAGCAAAAGGTCTATATATATTTAGTTTAAAGTCATCAGCATATTTATCATCTTTGCAATACTTAAGTTGTCCACCAAGATCAGAAACAAATAGATTAAAGAGAAGTGGGGCTAGTGTAGAACCCTGAGGAACACCACATTCAGCGTTCGTCCAACCTGTTAAATCGCCCTTACTATTAACTATTCTATATTTACGATTTTTTAAATAAGATTTAAACCAATTAATAACTGAGTTAGAAACTTTGAAAAATCTCATTTTTTGCAATAACAATTTGTGGTTAACTAGCTCAAACGCTTTAGAAAAGTCAAAACAAACTGCCAGAGTGATCTCCTTAGTGTCCATAGCCATTTTAATATCTGTAGTGAACTTTAAGGAAGCTGTTGTTGTACTATGTTTCCTACTAAAACCCGATTTATAGGGATCATTCAAATTATTTTTAACCAGAAAATCAGTCAGTTGCTTGTGCACAATACGTTCAATAGGCTTGGAAAGCGTACAGAGTATAGAGATAGGCCTAAAGTGGGATACAGAAATGGGTTTAGATATTTTTGGAATAGGCCTTATATTAGCGTTTTTCCAAGCACAAGGAAATACTCCCGTTTGAAGAGAATAATTATAGATATGAAGTAGAATAGGAAAAATTACAGGAAGAGCCAATTTAATCATCTTTAATGAAATTCCATCCGGACCCATTGAATTTGTTTTAATTTCCAAGATGGTCTTAATCAAAGTGTCCGAGGATACATCAGAAAAAAAGAAATTTGTCTCGTCAAATGGATAAGAGGTGTCAGGTGGGACGAGATGAATTGGAGGCGGGAGTGGAGATACAGAGAAACAATCAAGGAAATCATTAACTGGAAAATTATTATCAAGTGAATCATTCCCAGAAGCAATGATTTTAAGATTTTTGAGAGCTGGCCAGACACTATTGGTAGCATTTGGTTTTTTAATTACTTGGAAATTAAATTTATGAGACGCATCCCTAATTTTAGTTTGAACCAAGTTACGAATCTTTCGATATTCATTATAAACTTGATGACTTTTGGTTCTCTTAAAAAGCCGATTAAGTCTATTACGCTCTCTTATAAAAGTTCTAATCTCTTCCGTCATCCAGGGTACTGATTTTTTTTTAGGTTGTGGAACATAAAGAGGCGCAAAATTATCAAAAGCAGAGCAAATAAACTCGTTAAATATACGCACTTTACAATCTATATCAGTTTCTTCGTATAAACAAGCCCAATTGTATTCTGATAAAAATTGTAAAAATTCCGATTCCTCAATCTTGTTTAAATTACGAAAAGATTTACTAGAAATATTTATGACTTCACAAGCATTAAATTCATACTGTATATTAATAAGATCGTGGCTTGACAAAAACGGAACCGAATGTTGTGAAAAAGTAGAGATCTTATCTAGACTATGAGACTATGAACATATCGATTTTAGTGCTAGAACTTGCAGTGTGATGTGTGGAGTTATGAGGTACTATAAATAAACCCGCGGAATTTACTATTGAGGTAAGATATTTAGTGTGGTTATTAATTACCTTAAGGTTTGTGTTAAAGTCTCCAGTAATAATAATACTATTGTAATGAGGTGCAAGATCAAGAAACTGGGATTCAAAATCATTTCCAAAAGATGTATTGGGTGGTTTATAAACAACACCCAACAGGAGTCTATTAGCACGTATTTTAATTTCAATAAATAAAAATTCAGCGACAGGATAGATACATTCCTTACTAAATGCTAATATTTTGGTCTCAAAGCACATATGCACGTATAAACAAACTCCACCCCCCCTACGATTCTCACGGTCATTGCGAAGGAGCATGTAATTGTCAAGCTTCAACAATTCAGAGGGAAAACTAGTATTAATCCATGTCTCGGATACTGCAATGATATGATAGAAGCCTGAATTAAAAAAATTTTTAAATTCCGTAAAATGTGCTAAAAGAGATTGGGCATTGACGTGACAAACATTTAGAGAACTCATTGTGTTAGAAAATAGAGAAGAAAAAATAATAAAACTTCAGAGCAAAGTTCCAGAAAGATGATTCTTACAAATATGGTTTCAAACTTTAGTTCCGTGCCAATATAGAGCCAATACAGGCATCTTTCATTAGTAAGAAAAAAAAATAATAACAATAATAACAGTAAAACAAGTAATAATGTATCAATATTATATATAGTATGATATACATTGCCCAAACCGTAAAACTTACATAGCGACCGTTTGTGCAAAAATAAAAACTTTTTTTTTTCTTAATAGTCCCATTGACTACCTTAACATATATTTTATTTAATGAAATTGAATCAGTCGTTTTGGAGAAAAACACATTTTTCAATTTTACTTACCCCCTCCATATTTCCCTTAAAAATTGGATTTAAGGATTAATATTTGGTGAAAATTTATTCACAGCAATGCCAAATTGTGACAGCAATATGAGGACAATTGGTGCGGGGCAGATTTTACATACTTAACCGGCTATGCTCTTTACATTCTCTAATGTAACTTGTCTTTTGCGAGAGAAAAATGTCAACAATGAAGTAAGCTGAGGCCTAATTCTTATGTAAAAGAAATGTAGGTTAAAGATAAATTTTGTTGAATCAAGTATGAAATCGGTGATCTAAAACTTCTGTTGAGTAAAAGTTTCAATTTATTAAATTCTAAAACAAATCTATTAAACAATTGAAAACAAATTCAAAAAATTAATTTAATATTTGATGAAATAGAAATTATATCTAATAAAATTTTATAAATGAAAAATTGAATTAATGTATTGTAAAACTAATAATATGCCTTTGAGGTTATACGTAATTGCAGAATTGATAAAAAATTGTAAAAGCAGAGTTGTTTTAAATTGTTAAAATTTTGAGTGCGACAAGAATTGTGATATAGTTTATTAAAATATGAAATCCAAACACAATTTGGAAATTTCTTTCAATTTGGTAATTTTCTCGTGGAAAGTGTGGCAAATTTTTTTGATAGAATTAAATTCTACACAAGTTGACAAATGGTTAGAAACTTATTTACACCGAAATAATGCCAACGTAATTTTACAACATCGGACGTTGGAAAAAAGTGACCACAGGTCTAACGTTGTAATTTTACAAGCGGAATGTAAATTGATATAAATGTCATATGCATGTGTTTTAATTAATAAATTGTTTGTTTTTTGTGCTTTTTAAATGTGTAAATCAGTAAATCAATGCACTTTTTTAATTTGAAACTGATTTGTATATTTATAAAAAAATAAACAGCCCAGTTAAAAATTCCTACGTAGGATCCCACGTAGGATCCTACGTGGTATCCTTTATAGTATCCCATATAGTATCCCATATAGTATCCCACATGGTTTCCCATAAAGGATCCTTAGAACAAGGGAACTTGTATACGATCCTTAAGGGATACTGTACCAAGATCCTCCGTGGGATCCTATACTATAGGATCCTATATGGGAACCTTGACAGGATCCTATCGCCAAATTTTTGTTGTTGTAATTATCAGGATATGGGATCTCACGTGTGTACCTATATAGGATCCTACATATAAATCAGGTAACTTATCAGGTAGGGTTCCCTTATGGGATTCCATGTGTGTTTCCATACAGGATCCTACACATCGCAAAGGTTAGCAGGTGGGGTTTCTTTACAGGATCCTTCATGTGCCAGAGGTTAGCAGGTGGGGTTCCCGTGTGGGATCCCATATATGTTCATGTACAGGATCCTTCATGTCCCAGAGGTTAGCAGGTAGGGTTCCCGTACGAGATCCTACGTGTGTTCCTGTACAGGATCCTTCATGTTCCAGAGGTTAGCAGGTGGGGTTCCCGTACGTGATCTCACGTGTGTTTCTATACACGATCCTACAAAGCCTAGGTGTTAGCAGGTGAGGTTCCTGTATGGGATCTCACGTGTGTTCCTGTACGGGATCCTGCTCGTACCAGAGGTTAGCAGGTAGGGTTCCCGTACGAGATCCTACGTGAGTTCCTGTACAGGATCCTTCATGTCCCAGAGGTTAGCAGGTAGGGTTCCCGTACGGGATCCTACGTGTGTTCCTGTACAGGATCCTTCATGTTCCAGAGGTTAGCAGGTGGGGTTCCCGTACGAGATCCTACGTGTGTTCCTGTACAGGATCCTTCATGTTCCAGAGGTTAGCAGGTGGGGTTCCCGTACGTGATCTCACGTGTGTTTCTATACACGATCCTACAAAGCCTAGGTGTTAGCAGGTGAGGTTCCTGTATGGGATCTCACGTGTGTTCCTGTACGGGATCCTGCTCGTACCAGAGTTTAGCAGGTAGGGTTCCTGTACGAGATCCTACGTGTGTTCCTGTACAGGATCCTTCATGTCCCAGAGGTTAGCAGGTAGGGTTCTCGTACGGGATCCTACGTGTGTTCCTGTACAGGATCCTTCATGTCCCAGAGGTTAGCAGGTAGGGTTCCCGTACGGGATCCTACGTGTGTTCCTGTACAGGATCCTTCATGTTCCAGAGGTTAGCAGGTAGGGTTCCCGTGTGGGATCCCATATATGTTCATGTACAGGATCCTTCATGTCCCAGAGGTTAGCAGCTAGGGTTCCCGTACGAGATCCTACGTGTGTTCCTGTACAGGATCCTTCATGTTCCAGAGGTTAGCAGGTGGGGTTCCCGTACGTGATCTCACGTGTGTTTCTATACACGATCCTACAAAGCCTAGGTGTTAGCAGGTGAGGTTCCTGTATGGGATCTCACGTGTGTTCCTGTACGGGATCCTGCTCGTACCAGAGTTTAGCAGGTAGGGTTCCCGTACGAGATCCTACGTGAGTTCCTGTACAGGATCCTTCATGTCCCAGAGGTTAGCAGGTAGGGTTCCCGTACGGGATCCTACGTGTGTTCCTGTACAGGATCCTTCATGTTCCAGAGGTTAGCAGGTGGGGTTCCCGTACGAGATCCTACGTGTGTTCCTGTACAGGATCCTTCATGTTCCAGAGGTTAGCAGGTGGGGTTCCCGTACGTGATCTCACGTGTGTTTCTATACACGATCCTACAAAGCCTAGGTGTTAGCAGGTGATGTTCGTGTATGGGATCTCACGTGTGTTCCTGTACGGGATCCTGCTCGTACCAGAGTTTAGCAGGTAGGGTTCCCGTACGAGATCCTACGTGTGTTCCTGTACAGGATCCTTCATGTCCCAGAGGTTAGCAGGTAGGGTTCCCGTACGGGATCCTACGTGTGTTCCTGTACAGGATCCTTCATGTCCCAGAGGTTAGCAGGTAGGGTTCCCGTACGGGATCCTACGTGTGTTCCTGTACAGGATCCTTCATGTTCCAGAGGTTAGCAGGTGGGGTTCCCGTACGAGATCCTACGTGTGTTCCTGTACAGGATCCTTTATGTTCCAGAGGTTAGCAGGTGGGGTTCCCGTACGTGATCTCACGTGTGTTTCTATACACGATCCTACAAAGCCTAGGTGTTAGCAGGTGAGGTTCCTGTATGGGATCTCACGTGTGTTCCTGTACGGGATCCTGCTCGTACCAGAGTTTAGCAGGTAGGGTTCCCGTACGAGATCTCACGTGTGTTTCTATACACGATCCTACAAAGCCTAGGTGTTAGCAGGTGAGGTTCCTGTATGGGATCTCACGTGTGTTCCTGTACGGGATCCTGCTCGTACCAGAGTTTAGCAGGTGGTGGTCCCTTAGGGGATCTTATTAAAGTCATATATCTATATGACGCGGCGTATATTGACATGTGAGTAGTTGTAAAATCACTAATTTCCTGGTCTGCGTGGACTCACTCTTCTTATAATCTTTACGCCTTAAGTTAACAGTGAGAGACACTGATAATAGCACTGCCATGCGGCGAGTATATTAACTAAACAATGGGTTCTTATATGGGATCCTTTATGATTTCCTATATAGCAAAAAGACGCTTTTAGCCCTTAAATGACTTATAGGAAATCATATAGGATCCCATATAAGAACCCATTGTTTATTTAATATACTCGCCGCATGGCAGTGCTATTATCAGTGTCTCTCACTGTTAACTCAAGGCGTAAAGATTATAAGAAGAGTGAGTCCACGCAGACCAGGAAATTAGTGAGGATACAACTCCTCACATGGCAATATACGCCGCGTCATATAGATATATGACTTTAATAAGATCCCGTAAGGGAACACCACCTGCTAACCTCTGGTACGACCAGGATCCCGTACAGGAACACACGTGAGATCCTATACAGGAACCTGACCTTCTAACATGTAGGCTTTGTAGGATCGTGTATAGAAACACACGTGAGATCACGTACGGGAACCCTACCTGCTCACCTCTGGAACATGAAGGATCCTCTACAGGAACACACGTAGGATCTCGTACGGGAACCCCACCTGCTAACCTCTAAAACATGAAGGATCCTGTACAGGAACACACGTAGGATCTCGTACGGGAACCCTACCTGCTAACCTCTAGAACATGAAGGATCCTGTACAGGATCACACGTAGGATCCCGTACGGGAACCCTACCTGCTAACCTCTGGGACATGAAGGATCCTGTACAGGAACACACGTAAGATCTCGTACGGGAACCCCACCTGCTGACCTCTATACTGTGTAGGATCCTGTATAGGAACACATATAGGATCCCGTACAGGAACCCCACCTTCTAAACTCTGGGACATGATGGATCCTGTACAGAAACACACGCAGGATCTCGTACGGGAACCCCACCTGCTGACCTCCATACTGTATAGGATCCTGTATAGGAACACATATAGGATCCCGTATAGGAACCCCACCTTCTAAACTCTGGGACATGAAGGATCCTGTACAGGAACACACGTAGGATCCCGTACGGGAACCCCTCCTGTAAACCTCTGGGACATGAAGGATCCTGTACATGAACATATATGGGATCCCACACGGGAACCCCACCTGCTAACTTCTGGCGCTTGAAGGATCCTGTAAAGGAACCCCACCTGCTAACCTTTGCGATGTGTAGGATCCTGTATGGGAACATACATGGGATCCCATAAGGGAACCCTACCTAATAAATTACCTGATTTATATGTAGGATCGTATATAGGTACACACGTGGGATCCCATATCCTGATAATTTCAACAACAAAAATTTGGCGAAAGGATCCTGTCAAGGTTCCCATATAGGATCCTATAGAATAGGATCCCACGGAGGATCTTGGTACAGTATCCCATAAGGATCGTATACAAGTTCCCTTGTTCTAAGGATCCTTTATGGGAAACCATGTGGGATACTATATGGGATACTATATGGGATACTATAAAGGATACCACGTAGGATCCTACGTGGGATCCTACGTAGGAATTTTTAAGTGGGAGAAACAAAAACAATTTATAAAATGAAAACAAGTTGAAAATTACATTCCACTTGTAAAATTACAACGTTGTACGAAATTATTTTACCACATTGGACCTGTGGTTATTTTTTCCAACGTACGACGTTGTAAAATTACTCTAGCATTATTTACGGTGTAATTAAATGGTATATAACCTCAAATTTTCTACATTACTGTTAAAATTGTATATTTTCTAGTTTATTTTCTAAAATCCCCATGAACAGTCCTTAAAAAGTATTTAGATAAAGTAATTTACATTAATTCCTAAAAAAACCTACAATTTTCATAAACTGAAGCAATCAACTGTCAGAAGGTATTTTTCAAAACTTTTCTTACGATACATGTTGGAATGGTTATCTATTTAGGTTTTTAGAATATAAACGATCATTTGAAAACTTTATAAAAAAGTATTTTATTACAAAACACTGATTGTGAGAAGTTTTGAAAAGGATTTTATTAACGTAATTGAAAACAGTATTTTAAATAATTTTGTTATTTGATACACGTTTGAATGATTCTTCAAAAATTTTTCAAAATCTTAACAAGTATTTAACTTTTTATACAGACTAATAATTACCACATGTCTTTTATAGCCTAAAAAACTTTCTCACAAGACAGCAAAGAATATGTTCTTTACCAAATAAAATCTCTAATACTTTACATAATTTAAAAATCACGTACTTACCATAAGTAGACGAATAGTCGTTAAAAATTAGTTTATCTTTTGGTCAAAGTTATGAAAAAAATTAAAAGATTTGCAGGTAATAATCGGCCAGGTCGCAGCATCTAAGAGCACCTAATGATAGAAAGAAGTTGCTAAGTATATCAATCAATTAATAATCATATAGAGGTAATATTTATTTATAATAGTTTACTTACTATCAAATAAAGCCTTCAGAGCATTAAAAATCCAAATCCTAGTTACTGGAATTATTTCTTCTTTCTTTTCTTTCTTTCTTTCTTTAGTGGCCTTTTGCAGAGCAGGCAGCCATAACTAATTGTGAACTCTCATAAAGTCTGTAAATATTAACATGAGTTAGTAACGTAGTGTTGTTTGACAAAGTATATCTACTACAACGATAGGTTATGACCAGGGTAGCCAACCCTGAAAGCATTTCAGGGTACAACCAGTGCCAAGCAGTATCATTCACACCAGATTAACGGCAGTAAAAATGAAATAAAATAAGCTTAAAGCAGCAAAAATAATTACGAGCAAAATAAAGAAAAATAAAAATAGCTCTGATCAGGTCTTATACCTAACTTACCAGCCTATTCAATAACAATCAATTTCCACTCCATGACCCGCCTACAGACGCACCCCTTGAACGCCGCGAGCCCAGGCTACTCAGTTCACCCGGGGGGAAGGCAGTCAAATGCGCCTGCGCGCAGCGCTGGGTGTTTCAAAACTAAGCGATCAAAATATACCCGCCACCAAAATAAACTACCCTAAAAGAAACTAAGATAAAACTACCCACTTCTCCTAAACGCTTCATAATATAAATTTGAACTGGGCTTTCGAGAAGAACGTCGCCAACTCCCTGACATATTTTGCGTCAGGATCAAATACTAAGTCACTCAGTTCCAACTCCTCAGGTGTATCCATACCCGCACTTCGATTCAAAAATCCCAAAAACTCAGGCCGACCGGGGGATAACAGCGGGCACTCAACTATCAAATGCCTCCAAGTTCTTTCCTCTCGCCCACACGGACATGACAGCTCGGTGGCCCAGTATAGACGTTCAAAGTGGTCCTTGGTCACGATGTGTCCCGTTCTAAACCTCGTCACCCGCACCACCGAGCTTCTCGACAGGTTGCATTATTGGTCTCACATTATTTGGAGGTAGACGCCCGAAATACGCCCCTCCCTCAGGAGGACTCCCGAAGTATGGCCAATCAGATCTAACTTTTTCCCTAAACCTCCTCTCAACTTCTCTTCCAACATCCCGACCAGGAATACCATATCTAGTACGAAAAGGAGTACGAGCAGCAAACTTGGCCAAGGTGTCAGCCACAGTGTTTCTCCGTATACCCCTGTGTCCAGGGGCCCATAGCAACTTGACTGAGATACCTTCCGATTCTGCCCTAAATATTAGGCTTTTAAATCCATAAATAAGATGTGACTCTGGAGGGTCAGCAAAACTTCGATCCATATCCTCAAGTACTCGTTTGGCATCCGAAATGACCACAGCAAGTCCGATCTTTTGCGTAATAATGTGTTTGATCGCAGAGATAATCCCAAAGGCCTCCGCCGAATACGCTGAGGTGCCTACCTGCAAGCCTAACCCAAACCTGAGTCTCTCAGCCGGAGAAAAGAAGGAGCAACCACTGCGGTCGGTTCTACTGGGATCAGCCGATCCATCTGTATAGATCACTAAATGATCAGAGAATCTATCAGTCAATATTCCATCCAACGCAGTCTGCGCATCGTCCATCGAGGCCGCTACTTCTGAGAAAGTTCTACTGAATACTGGAACATTTCGTACAATAAATTCCCACGGGTAATCGAAATCCAAGGGTCTGCTTCTTCTGTATGATCCCCTCAAATCGGCCTTCAATTCCCAATATGAGTTCAACATTGGAGTTCTGGAGATGGAAACCTTTCTACAACCAGCAGAAGCACGCTCCGCCAAGAAGGTCAGTTTTGGAACCAACGGGTTAGTAACAAAGTTATAATTCCTAACCACGAATCTATCCGTAAGTAGCCCTCTCCTGTAGGAGAGAGGAGGCTCATTTGCCTCCGACAGAAGAACCGCGATCGGAGCAGTCCTCATGACTCCCAACGCCACCCTAAGGGCTGCATACTGTTCTCTGTCCAGTATACCGAGTACTCCCTTTGAAGCCGAACCAAACAATTGACAGCCCCATTCCAAATGGGCCCTGATTAGTCCTCGATACACTATCAATGCAAGCCCCGGACTGGAGCCCCAACTAACCTTTGCTATCATTTTGAGCACATTTATAGCCTTAGAAGCTCTCGATGCTATCATCTTAATGTGCTGGATCCATGACAGCCTGCTGTCCAGAATAATCGCTAAATATTTGACTTCCAAAGTACATGCAACCAGATAATTATCCACCCTGACTTGAATGTTGCTGATATCAATGGTCTTTGGGGAGAAATAGGTCAACACACACTTAGACGGTTCAATGCAGAGCCCCCTCTCTCTAAGCCACCCAGAGAGCGGCACTATCGTAGCCTGAATCCTAGCATTAGCCTCCTCCAAATTTGGACCTCTAGAGTAAATGAAGATGTCGTCTGAAAATTGGGTAATGCGTACATCAGGTGCAATAAGATTGTTAATTCCCGCCAAGTAGATACTGAACAAGAGAGGAGAGAGCACTCCTCCTTGTGGGACACCAACACAACAGATCTGACCATTCTCCGAATCTGAAAAATGGAGCATACGATGTTCCGTCAGAAAGGACACAAAGTTAATTATCCTGCTAGGTACGCCCATCCTAATTAACGTCTCATGCAAAATCGCCGGGCGGACATTGTTAAAGGCTCCCTTGATATCCGAAGCCAGCAAAAGTGTGACCTTACCCTGGCTAAAGCCTTGAAGAATATCAACGTTGACCGCAGCGACACAGTCCGTAGATGATCTGTTCTTCCTGAAACCATATTGAAAAGGTGGAATCAGGTTTTTGGATTCAACGTAATGCTCCAAGCGACGATGAACGAGACGCTCCATCAATTTCGCCACACAGGAAGTGAGGGAAATCGGTCTAAAGCCCTTTCCATTCGGCTTTGGTATAAACATAACACTGGTTGCACTCGACGACTGAGGATAAACAGCCTGCAGATAAAAAGAATTGCAAAATCTGAGCAACAAAACTAATGCAGCCTCCGGAAACGCCCTGATCCACTCCAGGGTGATAAAGTCCAAACCAGGGGCTTTGTCAAGGCTGAACTCATTCCATCATGGTAAATTGATCATTCAGCAACAACCGCCCCGCTTCTAAAGGGACCACTGGGATAATTAATCGGGGGATCTCTTTCCGGACCAGCTCTCTCTGCAATTGAGAACGAATTTCCTGTGGGATAGATACCATGTTGGTCTGACGATTCTGAGTAGTGTTAGCCATGGATTTGATGATAGACCAAGCCCTTGCCAAACCCGTCGACGGACACAACTGTTCACACATCTGTCGAAAAGAGTTACGTTTCTTATTTCTTAGGACCCATTTGACCTCCTGGTCAACCCGCCTGGCGATCAACTCTTTGGCCTCCGTTAGGTCGTTCCAAAAATCTCTTATAGCTTCCCATCTTCTTGAGACCGCCTCCTCACACTCCGCTGACCACCATAGAGGTTTGACTTTGGTACGCGTGGATTTATGTGATGGCAAGAACGCCCCACATTTTTGAATTGAAGCCAAAACCAATTCAACAAACGAATCATATATCTCCGTGACCGAAGATCCCTCATTCAAAGCCAACTCAAGCCCACCAACACCTTCCTCAACCATCTTCCTAAATGACATACAATCAACCTTCTCCGTGTTATATCTGATCGTTGACAGCGAACAGTATTTAACCACTCGATTCAATTCTACTCCAATCAACACGTGATCCGATCTAAAATTATAATCGGTAACCTCGACAGCAAACAAGTACGACAATTCCGCCGGAACAAAGATGAGGTCCAAATTAGATTGAGCCCTATTATCCCAAGGGCGAAAAGTCGAGATACTATCATTCAAGATCACTCTATTCAGCTCAACTGACACTGCAGCGAGCCCCCTACCTCTAGCATTCGGTTAAGTGGCGCCCCAGCTCTCATAGTGCGCATAAAAATCTCCCATGACTATCACCATCTCCCCCGTTTGGTCAAGGTCAAAAAGCTTCTGCCAATCATCAAGGTCGATCTCAAGATTGGGCTGACAATAAAGACCAACAAAGGATAACTAGCCCTCAGTTGTCTCAACAGCAATAGCCACCGCATCCAATTCATAAGGCAGGTAGCGAGGCAGTATTTTTTCCTCCACAACAAGATTGTTCCTGACCAAAAACAACACACCTCCCCCTCTGTCACCGCCTCGATCATCTCTAAATATCGAATATCCCCAAATCCTGAATTGTCGACCTCTGGTGAGCCAGGTTTCCGTGATACAAAAAATATCCAACTCGTATAGATAAAGTAAGGGTTCTATTTCTTCTTTCTTGTTAAGAACACTGTGAGCATTCCAAAGCCCAAATTTCAACTTGCGAGGAGACATGAGTAAACAAACACCAATATATTGTTAGCTCAGTTGGTTAAGGTCCTGGACTCTACGGTCGCCCTAAGTCAAGCGTCAAGATTGCTTGGTTCGCGCCCCGGAGAGCCTGGGATTTTTTCCGGCTGTGAGATAACTTCAGTGGAAGGTAAAGACGTCGAGGTATAATGATTTGCACTGTCGGTAATCGACCTGTGCAGATCACTAGAACTCGACTGTCGATAAACCGGTTGTATTCAGGTGAGGTTTTTCTACAGTTTTCCCTCTCCACTGGCGAGCAAACCCAATATACCGGGTGGTCCAGGCAAATGCGAATACTCCTAATTTCAAGCCGCTCTGTAGACGCAAAAACTCTTAAAGAATATTTACAAAGCACAATTCTAGAAACTCCCTACGGGGGACACTCATTGGGCCAGTAAGGTCGTTAAAACGAGTGTATAACAACTAAAAAAAAACAAACATTCAAACAAACAAACAAACACCAATATAAAATTGTGCAAACACAGGGGATTGGTGTACATCACCAACAATAACAAACTTCCGTCCATCAAATCACTGCTCCATATCCCCTCGCGGCTTTCTCTGGTAGTTTGTGGAAGCGCCCGAAAACAAATTAGAAAGAAACTTCAGATCGAATGTGCCCGGTCTGTTAGCATCCGCCGACGAAGAGGATGGTCCAGGAGCCAAAGATCCCCCCTCCGCCTCGCCCGGAGGCCTTCAGGCACCCCTGATACTAGATGCCGGAAAGTATGGCTTGAAACTGACACCTGCTTTTAGGAACGCCTCAGCCTCGTCGTATCCACAGAAATTGTCAGATTTGACTCTCATAACATCTAGTTCATAAATATATGTTGGACACTCTCTAGAGAAGGCACTGTGTGCGCCGCCGCAGTTAGAACACAGAGCCCTTCTGATAAGGTTGGTACACTCTTTAGTGTCGTGAAACTCCGCACAATGCTCACAAACCGATTTAGAGCTTCTACATTGTTTTCCCATATGTCTAAACCTTTGACATTTAAAACAACGAATGGGCAGGGACAAAATTGGAGTGGCAGCGAAAGTGACATCTGCAATAAATACAGGGCTAGAAACTTCCCTAGAGGCCAACGTTATTTCCACATTTTCGGAAGGGACCAGAGTTGATACCTCCGACTCAGGAATAGTAGTTTCTGTAGTGCGTCTTCTTATCTCCAAAACCTTCCCTCTGAAATCCAAATCAAGTAACTCAAATGTCTCAGAAACTTTGAGACTAGTATCAACTTCCCTAACCAAGATCTTCCTTTTGAATAGCGAAGCCGGAACGAATGCCCTGTATCCTTTTTTAGTAAGAATCCCAGACGTTATAAGCAAATTTGCATCCTTCCAGTCCTCGAAAAAGATCTTAAGCTGATTGACTGCATTGGGAATGACTCTCCGCTTTCCCGAAATAATTTTACCCAAAAGAATGCCTATTGACAATTTGTTCAATTTTCCCACGTTACGATCCTCAGATGACTCGAGCAAAACAATGTAAGGGGGGGGGGGGGAGAGCATTCTTCGAATAACCCTGCTTCCTCGGAATTCCTCCTTGACCACATGAAATCTAAAGGGGAGGGGGGTACCAACCCTGAAGATTCATTGGAGAGAGGAGTCGACACGGAACCCGACATGTTGTCCGATACTTGGTTAATTATTCCAGGTTCGGTACCAACACTAGCAAAACCCGACCCTGTACTCATTGAACTTTCCGCTGTGGTCTCCAACCGATTGGCCATTTGAACAGTATTACTGGAAAAAAACCCCTTATCATCAGGAAGAAAGTCTTTCGTTTCTTGTCTCTTCTTAATATAATTATGCTTTATCAGAATATCAGAGGGTCTGAATCAACTGTCTGAAAGATCAATCTTGATCATGTTTAATCTAGACCGTCCAAGCTCCAATGCATTTCGTTATGCCAAAGTTTCTTGAGCTGTTTATGGTAACTAACCGCCGAGGGCAGCACCTGTTGTCACCACTACATACAAATGTCCCTGTCAGTGATGTTCCTTGTGTAATTGTGTACGTGCGCTAATGTGCTACTAGCCGGCAATTTTAATAAATATAGAAAAATAGTTGTTTTATTCATTGAATAAATAACAGGTCTTTGTTTTTAGTTTTGAAATACCTTGTTAACTTTTAGAATGTGATTTTGTGCTGTATGTATAATGAAATTTGAATTTAATGCATAATTTTTGTGTTTAACAGACTTCATTCAATTATTTTTATTATTAAAATTGCTTGATTTGTTATAATAATCTAATATATAAATGTAAAGTAATTAAATTCTTTAAATTGTAACACATTTTAAGTATTTGTTAGTTATAACTGTCAGATATAAAGGTTCGAAAAATGAATTAAACCTAACCTCAAATTTTATGTAGTATGATTACAGTTATTACTAACAAATACTTAAACTGTGTTACAATTTAAAGAATTTAATTAATTTACATTTATATCAGGGCCGAATTTATATGTAGGCAAACTAGGCAACTGCCTAGGGGCCCCACCAAAAAGTGTCCCCACCAGCTATAAGATTTTCCACAAAAATAACTTCGAAAAATATTTTTAGGCATTTAAAAATCTGAAAAAACCTAGTAAGAAAAAGAGAAAATTGAAAAATATTGAAATTTTATGATTTTTGAAGAAAAAGAAAAACTGTTCAATCTTTTTTAATACCTTTTTTGTTCAATCTACTCGAATCCGGTGATATCACCAACTTTTATCGAAAAGTCAATTTTTACTAATACGTTTCTTAATATTTTACAATCCAAATGAATCCCTTTATAACGAAAAAAATATAATGTATATATTTTAATACCCACACACGGAAAAAAAAGAAATGTTACAACTTCATTCAGGAACTTATTAAAAATCACATTTCTCATGTCCTGTTATAATAACAGAACTTTTCTGTTTGAATTAAAATTTTTTTTATGCTATCCTCACTATGAAGTTGTTCTGTTAAAACAAAATAACGTTATCCGTAGTGACAAACTGTCATTTAATTTTCCAAACTTTTTGCTTTCTCGTGAAGGAAACTCACAAAAATTTTTAAAATCATTTAAATAGACATTTCCTTATTTCATCTAGAAATGTGTTATATTAGTTCCTAATCAAATATCCACATATGTGTTTATGTATGTGAGTGTGTGACAATGTACTATTTTGTGAACCCGAAACTCGAGAAAGGTTTAAAGGACTTGAATAAAGTTTGGTATGGTTATTTTTACTTCTAAAAGTTGAAATCAGACACAAGAATTTTTAAAGATAACCATTATCAAAACTTTTATTAAATTTTGATTTTTTAATAATTTTGCTCTTTTCGAGCAAATTTCAATTCAATTTATAAATTTAATTTAATATACCCATAAGAAATTTGTATTCCTTGATTCAAAATCGATTAACCTATATAAAACATATAATTATTTGTTTAAAATTTGAAAACTTATTCGCAATTAAAAAATCAAAATTACAACTTTTTATTAACATCTTAGAAAAAATTTTAATTCAATTTATGTAATATATTTAAGAAATGCTATTTCTTCACGTTAAGAAAAATCTATTTATCTATTTTAAGTTTAAATTTTTTCAAAATTTTATAAAATACAAAATTTTTAAAACATGTTTTTTTCTTACACAATTTTAAAACCTTTATTAAATTTAAATTCTCATTTTCTAAAACAAATCACACAAAGCGCTCTCTTAATTTATTTTAGAATTGTACATAATATATATTTAAAAACTATTATTTTCCTACAAAGAAAGCAAAATGTTTATAAAATAAACATAATTTCCAATTTATATTATTTATTTTAATTCATAAGAGTGATAATAAAATTGGATAGTTATAACATGAAATTTCGGTAAATTCAACAGAAGTATTATTATGCTGTTTTAACTAGAATCTGTTTGTTAACTACAATTTCAGACAATATTGTAACTGGCACTTAATGACAGTTAACAAAACATCTCGGGTAATTATAACATTAGAGTTCAGCTGTCACAACTTTTTTTTATTCTCAGTGCAGTTCAGATTATTGAATCCAAATGAATCTCTTTATAATGAAAATAAAATTCAAATAAAGTGAATATTTTCGAATACCCACTTTGTATAGTATATACAGTTCTTTAAATTTGTATAACATTATTTCTTCATGTTTGATTTTAATAAAATTAATCTAAAAAAATTGAGAAAGCTTAGTTACATATTTCAGAAATTGTTTTTTACCTTATATTTGATTTAGAGAAAACAAATATTTGAACATTGTTTAGTATAACATTTACTATTCTGATTATTTATATAGGTTACATGAATCTGAACTGTAGGTATTCCAGAATATACCTTTTTTCATTATTAAAGGGTTCATTTGGATTAAATAAATTTTAACTGCCGGTATTAAAAAATATTATTTTTTTTTAATTATAAAGGGATTCATTTGGATTTAATAAATCTATATTGCGGGTATTCTAAAATAACCGTTTTACTTTTTTCTATTTTTATTAGAAAGGGATTTACTTGGATTCAATTAATCTTAACTGTGGATATTACAAAATAATAATTTTTTTTTAATTATAAAGGGATTCATTTGGATTTAATAAATCTGTACTGCGGGTATTCTAAAATATTCGTTTTACTTTTCTTTTATTTTCATTATAAAGGGATTTACTTGGATTCAGTTAATCTTAACTGTGGATTTTACAAAATAATAACTTTATTTTTCTTATTATAAACGCATTCATTTTGATTGAAAAATATTTAGAATCGTGTATTAATAAGGATTGATTTTCGAGTAAAAGTAGATGCTATCGCCGGATACACATGTATTGGACAAAAAAGGTATTCAAAAGTATTAAAAAATTTTAATACTTTTCAATTCCTCTCTTATTACTGGGACTTTTATAAAATAATTGTAAGTTTTTAGAAATTCAAAAAGCCCGCTCATTAAAAAAGTGTCAAGTTTTGAAACTGCTTTTTCGACTTGAGTAAATTTCGGAAAAATCCATTCCTTGCATAGGCCCCCACCAGCGTCTGCCTATGGCCCCATGTTTGGTAAATCCGGGCATGATTTATATATTTGATTATTATAACAAATCAAGCAATTTTAATAATAAAAATAATTGAATGAAGTCTGTTAAACACAAAAATTATGCATTAAATTCAAATTTCATTATACATACAGCACAAAATCACATTCTAAAAGTTAACAAGGTATTTCAAAACTAAAAACAAAGACCTGTTATTTATTCAATGAATAAAACAACTATTTTTCTATATTTATTAAAATTGCCGGCTAGTAGCACATTAGCGCACGTACACAATTACACAAGGAACATCACTGACAGGGACATTTGTATGTAGTGGTGACAACAGGTGCTGCCCTTGGCGGTTAGTTACCATAAACAGCTCAAGAAACTTTGGCATAACGAAATGCATTGGAGCTTGGACGGTCTAGATTAAACATGATCAAGATTGATCTTTCAGACAGTTAAAATCACAAACTCCAAACTAACGCTCTCACTCTAATATAAATTAAATATAGAGAAACAAAAACAAAAAAAAAACACTTAAATACATCTACAGCATACAAGCAAATTGCCAAGTTCAAGCTAACATTCACCGACTACTCAAAATAAACAGTAAAACCAGTCGACATTACTCAAAATAAATTAAATTCTAAACCAAATTTGTAAATAAATAAATAAAATTAGCGTAGAAGCGCAATTGCTACGTATAAAATAAAAGAAAAAACGTCTAGAAGTGTACTCAATTGAACAAAAAGCCCACAATCAAATGCATATTCCTGGCAATTAGGCGAAAATTGAAGGAAAATCGAATTCGCTCCCCGTTCGCTCCCCGTTCGATTTTCGCTCAATCCAACGCAAAACAACAATATAAAATGACTTAAAAGTTATTGCAAATGAATAATGGATGCCTCCTCTATTAGTTTGCATTTGCACAATCTTCAAAAATTGGCAAATTAATAATAAAAATAGTGAAAATAAGTAAGTTGTTTAAGCCAACTAACCTGCAAAGATCAATTATTTATTTATTATCACTATTGAAAGAATAATTATTTCATTTCTTAAAAACGAAATGTTACAATTAAATACATTAAATTTAAAAGTTAACTAATAAAATCCAAAAAAAAAATAAAATTAAAACCTTTATCTACCACAAAATTAACAATTAAAAAAAAAAAAAACTTCAATTACACAAAAAATAAAATTGAGATATTAAGATAATAAAAATTAAAATGTACGACAGGTAGTAGCAGACAGGGGCACAAAAAAAAATTTGCACAAAAAAATCTAATAAAGATCTAAAATAGTTAATCATACACAGAAATATACAATTTAATTATTTAAATTAATAACAAAAATTATCAAACGCTAAAAACCACCCTAAATGATAGCACTCGGAAAAAAAATTTGGCAAAATACACTAAAAAATTTTCAGACAAATATCAATTATTTTCCATATTTCTAGATCTAATTTTAAACTATTTTATCTAGTAACGAACAAAATTAAAAAAAAATTAAAAAACTGCGCGTTACTTTCAACAAGTCAAAAAATGAAAATTCAATCAATTTTTGCCTCCCCAGAAATATTTGGCAAAATACACACAAAAATTTTCAGACAAATATCAATTATTTTTCTTATTTCTAAATCTAATTTCAAACTTTCTCATTTAATACCGAACAAAATTAAACAAAAATTGAAGAACTGCGCTTTACTTTCAACTTGTCAAAGATTGAAAATTCAATCAATTTTTGCCTCGCCAGAAAAATTTGGCAAAATACACAAAAAAATTTTGAACAAATATTAATTATTTTCCATATTTCTAGATCTAATTTCAAACTCTTTTATCTACAACCAAACAAAATGAAACAAGAATTGAAAAAATGCGCGTTATTTTCAAATCGTGAAAAAATGTAATTTTAATCAATTTTTGCCTCGCCAGAAAAATTTGGCAAAATACACAAAAAAATTTTGAGACAAATATTAATTATTTTCCATATTTCTAGATCTAATTTCAAACTTTTTCATTTATTACCGAACAAAATTGAACAAAAATTGAAGAACTGCGCGTTACTTTCAAATCGTGAAAAAATGTAAATTTAATCAATTTTTGCCTCACCAGAAAAATTTGGCAAAATACACAAAAAAAGTTTCAGACAAATATCAATTATTTTTCATATTTCTAGATCTAATTTCAAACTTTTTCATTTATTACCGAACAAAATTGAACAAAAATTAAAGAACTGCGCGTTACTTTCAACTTGTCAAAAAATGAAAATTCAAGCAATTTTTGCCTCGCCAGAAAAATTTGGCAAAATACACAAAAAAATTTTGAGACAAATATTAATTATTTTCCATATTTCTAGATCTAATTTCAAACTTTTTTATCTACAACCGAACAAAATTAAACAAAAAGTGAAAAACTGCGCGTTACTTCCAAATCGTCAAAAAATAAAAATCCAATCAATTTTTGCCTCTCCAGAAAAATTTGGCAAAATACACAAAAAAATTTTGAGACAAATATTAATTATTTTCCATATTTCTAGATCTAATTTCAAACTTTTTCATTTATTACCGAACAAATTGAACAAAAATTGAAGAACTGCGCGTTACTTTCAAATCGTGAAAAAATGTAAATTTAATCAATTTTTGCCTCACCAGAAAAATTTGGCAAAATACACAAAAAAAGTTTCAGACAAATATCAATTATTTTTCATATTTCTAGATCTAATTTCAAACTTTTTCATTTATTACCGAACAAAATTGAACAAAAATTAAAGAACTGCGCGTTACTTTCAACTTGTCAAAAAATGAAAATTCAAGCAATTTTTGCCTCGCCAGAAAAATTTGGCAAAATACACAAAAAAAATTTGAGACAAATATTAATTATTTTCCATATTTCTAGATCTAATTTCAAACTTTTTCATTTATTACCGAACAAAATTGAACAAAAATTGAAGAACTGCGCGTTACTTTCAAATCGTGAAAAAATGTAAATTTAATCAATTTTTGCCTCACCAGAAAAATTTGGCAAAATACAAAAAAAAAGTTTCAGACAAATATCAATTATTTTTCATATTTCTAGATCTAATCTCAAACTTTTTCATTTATTACCGAACAAAATTGAACAAAAATTAAAGAACTGCGCGTTACTTTCAACTTGTCAAAAAATGAAAATTCAAGCAATTTTTGCATCGCCAGAAAAATTTGGCAAAATACACAAAAAAATTTTCAGACAAATATAAATTATTTTTCATATTTCTAGATCTAATGTCAAACTATTTTATCTATTACCAAAGAAATTTAAACAAAAATTAAAAAACTGCGCGTTACTTTCAAAACGTTAAAAAATGAAAATTTTATCAATTTTTGCCTCGCCAGAAAAATTTGGCAAAATACACAAAAAAATTTTCAGCCAAATATCAATTATTTGTCATATTTCTAGATCTAATTTCAAACTTTTTCATTTATTACCGAACAAAATTGAACAAAAATTGACGAACTGCGCGTTACTTTCAACTTGTCAAAAAATGAAAATTCAATCAATTTTTGCCCGCGCCAGAAAAATTTGGCAAAATACACAAAAAAATTTTCAGCCAAATATGAATTATTCTCCATATTTCTAGATCTAATTTCAAACTTTTTTATCTATAACCGAACAAAATTGAACAAAAATTAAAGAACTGCGCGATACTTTCAAATCGTGAAAAAATGTAAATTTAATCAATTTTTGCGTCGCCAGAAAAATTTAACAAAATACACAAAAAAAGTTTCAGACAAATATCAATTATTTTCCATATTTCTAGATCTAATTTCAAACTTTTTTATCTACAACCGAACAAAATTAAACAAAAAGTGAAAAACTGCGCGTTACTTCCAAATCGTCAAAAAATAAAAATCCAATCAATTTTTGCCTCTCCAGAAAAATTTGGCAATATACACAAAAAAATTTTGAGACAAATATTAATTATTTTCCATATTTCTAGATCTAATTTCAAACTTTTTCATTTATTACCGAACAAAATTGAACAAAAATTAAAGAACTGCGCGTTACTTTCAACTTGTCAAAAAATGAAAATTCAAGCAATTTTTGCCTCGCCAGAAAAATTTGGCAAAATACACAAAAAAATTTTGAGACAAATATTAATTATTTTCCATATTTCTAGATCTAATTTCAAACTTTTTTATCTACAACCGAACAAAATTAAACAAAAAGTGAAAAACTGCGCGTTACTTCCAAATCGTCAAAAAATAAAAATCCAATCAATTTTTGCCTCTCCAAAAAAATTTGGCAAAATACACAAAAAATTTTTGAGACAAATATTAATTATTTTCCATATTTCTAGATCTAATTTCAAACTTTTTCATTTATTACCGAACAAAATTGAACAAAAATTGAAGAACTGCGCGTTACTTTCAAATCGTGAAAAAATGTAAATTTAATCAATTTTTGCCTCACCAGAAAAATTTGGCAAAATACACAAAAAAAGTTTCAGACAAATATCAATTATTTTTCATATTTCTAGATCTAATTTCAAACTTTTTCATTTATTACCGAACAAAATTGAACAAAAATTGAAGAACTGCGCGATACTTTCAAATCGTGAAAAAATGTAAATTTAATCAATTTTTGCGTCGCCAGAAAAATTTAACAAAATACACAAAAAAATTTTCAGACAAATATCAATTATTTTTCATATTTCAAGATCTAATTTCAAACTTTTTCATTTATTATCGATCAAAATTGAACAAAAATTGAAGAACAGCGCGTTACTTTCAACTTGTCAAAAAATGAAAATTCAATCAATTTTTGCCCTCGCCAGAAAAATTTGGCAAAATACACAAAAAAATTTTTAGACAAATATGAATTATTTTCCATATTTCTAGATCTAAAGTCAAACTATTTTATCTATTACCGAAGAAATTTGAACAAAAATTTAAATATTGCGCGTTACTTCCAAATCGTTAAAAAATGAAAATTTTATCAATTTTTGCCTCGCCAGAAAAATTTGGCAAAATACACAAAAAAATTTTCAGCCAAATATCAATTATTTGTCATATTTCTAGATCTAATTACAAACTTTTTCATTTATAACCGAACAAAATTAAACAAAAATTGAAGAACTGCACGTTACTTTCAAATCGTAAAAAATATAAATTTAATCAATTTTTGCCTTGCCAGAAAAATTTGGCAAAATACACGAAAAAATTTTCAGACAAATATCACTTATTTTTCATATATCTAGATCTAATTTCAAACTTTTTCTATTAGTACCGAAGAAATTTGAACAAAAATTTAAAAACTGCGCGTTACTTCCAAATCGTTAAAAAATGAAAATTTAATCAATTTTTGCCTCGCCAGAAAAATTTGGCAAAATACACAAAAAAATTTTCAGACAAATATCAATTATTTTCCATATTTCTAGATCTAATTCCAAACTTTCTCATTTAATACCGAACAAAATTAATCAAAAATTGAAGAACTGCGCTTTACTTTCAACTTGTCAAAAAATGAAAATTCAATCAATTTTTGCCTCGCCAGAAAAAATTTGGCAAAGTACACAAAAAAATTTTTAGACAAATATCAGTTATTTTCCATATTTCTAGATCTAATTTCAAACGTTTTTATCTATTACCGAACAAATTTGAACAAAAATTAAAAAACTGCGCGTTACTTTCAAATCGTGAAAAAATGAAAATTTAATCAATTTTTGACAAGTTGAAAGTAACGCGCAGTTTATCAATTTTTGTTCATTTTTGTTCGGTAATAAATAAAATAGTTTGAAATTAGATCTAGAAATATGGAAAATAATCAATATTTGTCTGAAATTTTTTTTGTGTATTTTGCCAAATTTTTCTGGCGAGGCAAAAATTGCTTGAATTTTTATTTTTTGACAAGTTGAAAGTAACGCGCAGTTCTTTAATTTTTGTTTAATTTTGTTCGGTAATAAATGAAAAAGTTTGAAATTAGATTTAGAAATATGAAAAATAATTGATATTTGTGTGAAAATTGTTTTGTGTATTTTGCCAAATTTTTCTGGCAAGGCAAAAATTGATTAAATTTTCATTTTTTCACGATTTGTAAGTAACGCGCAGTTCTTCAAATTTTGTTCAATTTTGTTCAATTATAGATAAAAAAGTTCGTAATTAGATCTAGAAATATGGAAAATAATTAATATTTGTCTCAAAATTTTTTTGTGTATTTTGCCAAATTTTTCTGGCGAGGAAAAATTGATTGAATTTTTATTTTTTGACAAGTTGAAAGTAACGCGCAGTTCTTCAATTTTTGTTTAATTTTGTTTGGTTATAAATAAAAAAGTTTAAAATTAGATCTAGAAATATGAAAAATAATTGATATTTGACTGAAAATTTTTTTGTGTATTTTGCCAAATTTTTCTGGCGAGGCAAAAATGGCTTGAATTTTCATTTTTTGACAAGTTGAAAGTAACGCGCAGTTCTTCAATTTTTGTTCAATTTTGTTCGGTAATAAATGAAAAAGTTTGAAATTAGATCTAGAAATATGGAAAATAATTAACATTTGTCTCAAAATTTTTTTGTGTATTTAGGCAAATTTTTCTGGCGAGGAAAAATTGATTGAATATTTATTTTTTGACATGTTGAAAATAACGCGCAGTTCTTCAATTTTTGTTCAATTTTGTTCGGTTATAGATAAAAAAGTTTGTAATTAGATCTAGAAATATGGAAAATAATTCATATTTGTCTCAAAATTTTTTTGTGTATTTTGCCAAATTTTTCTGGCGAGGCAAAAATTGATTGAATTTTCATTTTTTGACAAGTTGAAAGTAACGCGCAGTTCTTCAATTTTTGTTTAATTTTGTTCGGTTATAAATAAAAAAGTTTGTTTGATAATTTTTCTTATTAATTTAAATAATTAAATTGTATATCTCTGTGTATGAACAACTATTTTAGATCTTTATTAGATTTTTTCGTGCAAATTTATTTTTGTGCCCCTATCTGCTACTACCTGTCGTACATTTTAATTTTTATTATCTTAATATCTCAATTTTATTTTTTGTGTAATTGAAGTTTATTTTTTTTAATTGTTAATTTTGTGGTAGATAAATATTTTATTTTTTTTTGGATTTTATTAGTTAACTTTTAAATTTAATTTATTTAATTGTAACATTTCGTTTTTAAGAAATGAAATAATTATTCTTTCAATAGTGATAATAAATAAATAATTGATCATTTTTATTTAAACTTTTGATTTTTGTTTCTATATATTCTTTAAGTCAACAAGAGTGATTTGATTTTCGTGCGGAAAAGCACGTGACCCCCTCTGATTGGTTGTCAATCTTTGCAGGTTAGTTGTCTTAAACAACTTACTTATTTTCACTATTTTTATTATTAATTTGCCAATTTTTGAAGATTGTGCAAATGCAAACTAATAGAGGAGGCATCCATTATTCATTTGCAATAACTTTTAAGTCATTTTATATTGTTGTTTTGCGTTGGATTGAGCGAAAATCGAACGGGGAGAGAACGGGGAGCGAATTCGATTTTCCTTCAATTTTCGCCTAATTGCCAGGGATGTCAAGTTACATTGGTAAAAATCGCATCCAAATAGCCAAAAAATTACATGAGATTTGCTCGCAATGGAGTAAAAAATGCAAAGACTCACCAGAACAACCTGACACTGGACATTGGACACATGAAATACCGATAAACTCGGTACAACAACTCGGTTAACAACTCGAGTAACAAGATCCCAGTGTTGAGGTTAGAATAACCACGCTTTCGACCATCCGTGCCCATGGAGTAGTATAAGGAGACCGAACGTCAATGCGAATTACATGTCACAAGTGAGCCAATATCGCGTGCCTGCAACTACTGAAGCCGTACCTCAAGTAGTTGTGGCGCCCCTATCGGAAAAATTAAGCACTACCGTTGTAAATACGGAGGCATGATATAACCTAGACAATTTTTAATTGCATTGTACAGAGCGTACAGAATTGTGAAGTCCGTGTGTTTCTCGAAGTGCTTTTTAAGATTTTTTAATGAAGTGTTGTATTATAAGTTTTTAAAGAGTGAAATGCCTTCTTCTTGCATAGTGGACAAGTGTGACTCACTTGCCTCAAAAACAATATTTTGTCTTTCTTTCTTACTTAATACATATTTCACTCATATATTAGAGTTTGTATTATTGTTACTCTCCATATTACTATTATATTTATGTAAATATACACTCTAATAACTTTAATTTGATCAAATGCATCACGATCACAAGTATGTATACGTGGTATGCACATGACAGCAGCAGACGACACTTAGTGCTTTTTTTCCCCGATAGGAGGGCTTCTGCTTGAGGTACGGCTTCAGTAGTTGTAGGCACGCGAAATCGGTCCATTTCGTATGAACGTAGTTCGGTCTCCTTATACTACTCCATGTCCGTGCCGTAGAGAAACAACTGTCAACAATTAAATAAATTTAATCATCTAAGCCTTCAAAGAATATATTGAAGTCCAGCTACAAGTAACTGAACTCCACGATGGGGACGGATGCGAAAATTTAGCAAAATGGACTTTGTTAATATTCATACTATCAATTGGAACTTTGACTATTGAGGTTATGCCCTGGCGGTTTAGCGAGAATCGGTTGGAAACCGGATTTGATTCCGTTTTGATTCACTTTGATTCCGGGTAGAATTTTGCTATCAATTAATGAAATTTAATTAAATAAACCATTGATAATGAAAAAATATCAATATTTCAATTGTTTGAGGGTTCCGTACCGTAAAACAGAACCCTATTAAATCACTATGTGTGTCCGTTTTCGCACCCCCTCAAACTTCTAAACTATATGAGCTATAGACTTCCAATTTAGTACATATATGTAATTTCACCGTGGATTTACGAAAATAAATCTTTCAAACTATTTGACTTAGAATACTGCAATTTGGTACACATATGTAAATTGACGTGTAGATTACAGGAAAATTATACAAAACGTTCTTAAAGGCGATCTTCATAGTGTTTACTAGCCAAAAAGTACGATTTTTTAAAAAAAATTCGAAAAAATGACCATGTCCCCCCCCCTCCCTAAATCTTCCAAACTATTTGACTTAGAATGCTGCAATTTGGTGCACATATGTAAATTTACGTATAGATTACAGAAAAATCATAGAGAACTTTCAAATGGCGGTCTTCATAGTGTTAACCAGCCAAAAAGTACGAGTTTTTGAAAAAGATTCGAAAAAATGACCATGTCCCCCAACTAATCTTCCAAACTATTTGACTTAGGATGCTGCAATTTAGTACATGTATGTAGATTTACGTGTAGATTACGGGAAAAATATATAGAAGTTTGTTAATGTTCGTCTTCATAGAATGTACTATCCAAAATTTGTAGTTTTTAAAAAAAAGTTTGAATAATAATTGATTAATTCCTTATTTTTTGAAAACATATTTAAATAAACAGTACAAAAACAGGCGCTATGCCCCTACAATTGAGGATTTCGTGGCTTTCTCTTAATCCCTACTAACCTCCCTCTCACAAACAACCAGAAAAATTGTAAAAAACTAGTCTCTTCTCTTTCTCAGACTCTAATTCTGTTTCTCTTGTTTAATATATTATGTTTCCGGAACCATTCAGGTGTTTGGGCAACCATTCAAGTGTTTCCGTAACCATTCAAATGTTTCCGTAACCATTCGGGTGTTTCCGTAACCATTCGGGTGTTCCCGGAACCATTCGGCTATTTCCGGAACTATTTGGGTGTTTCCGTAACCATTCGGCTGTTTACAGAACCATTCGGGTGTTTCCGGAATCATACGAGTGTTTCCGTAACCATTCGGCTGTTTACAGAACCATTCGGGTGTTTTTGGAATCATTCGGATGTTTCCGGAACCATTCGGATGTTTCTGTCTCTGTCTTTCACTATCTCCCTCCCTTTCGCCACAATCTCAAATTGACAGCTATTGGCTGTGAACGACAGACGGACGGACGGACGACAAAGTCTCACTATAAGGGTTTCGGTCCCGAACCACGAAACCTTAAAAGCGGCCCTGACCCTTCAGCTGCAAAATTTTTGGCTAATAGTGCTAAAAATTTGTACCAATAAAGTTTTATTTAGTGAATAATAAAAAATATTTTTAAAAATGGTTTCCTGGTGGAAACATTTTAATCTCTGGTTCATATAATTAAAAAAATTAGAGCGGTACGGAACCCTTCAACTTGGTACGAGTGTAACTCGTACTTGCCCGATTTTTTTAGAATTTAGCTTTATTAAAGCTCAATTTAACTCAATTCTTCTAAAGCTTTATTAAAGCTCGACTTAACTCAATTCTTCTAAAAAACAATTTAAATATTAATATTTTTTCATTATCAATGGTTTATTTAATTAAATTTCATTGATTGATAGGAAAATTCTACCCGGAATCAAAGTGAATCACCCTGGTAGATGGCCGGAACCGTAGGAGAACGAATCTGGGTTCTTTCAGAGTACTGGTTCGTTCCCGTAGGGTTCTTTGTTAAATATTGGCAAAGTATAATGAAAATTGGGCAAAAGAGTTATTATTGGGACAAAGTGTAACTTTGTTAATAAGATTGATAAGGTTTTGGGTGGTAAAACAATGTTTTTAAACAGAAAAATAAAAAATTCTGAAATTGATACTTTAAAGGTGTTTCCACATACAGCACTTGTCAACTTTTGATAGAGTTCGCGGCAGATTTAAATATCTGCATCTGACTTGGAAAATTGAAGAGTAAAAAAAGTGTACATTTCTATAGAAATGTGCATTTAATTAAAAATAAAAATGTGTATCTTGACAAATAAAGATAAAAAAGTATAATTTTAAGTTAGAAATAATAAAGTGCAGCAACAAATCCTGTCAACTTGGCCCAAAAACAAATAATGTTTTTTCCTAAACTTTTTTGTTTTTAATTAGTTAATTTATTATTTCATAACTATTTTCCTACTTTTTCTTTAAATCTTATCCTTTTTTCCCACTTCAAGTATAATAAGAACATATAAACATTAAATATAACCTTAAAGTGTCACAATGTTTTTTAAATATCTCCCTAACGTAAATAAAAGTTAATACGAACAAATTAGAATTTTCCAAGTAAAATTAAGAGATATGTGTCTTTCTGATTTATAAAAAAAAACATTTACACACGAATTTATGAGTATTTCAACTTTGTCTGGAAAAATTTTAAATAAAAACCATTTTTAATTTGACTTTTGAGACATTTGTGTCACTTATTGTCCAATTAAGAAAATCAATTTTCTTTTCTTGATTCTTGTTAGATACTATTATGTTCTTTAAAAATTCATATAAACTTTTTGAACATATTAAAAATTAAGAAAGTGTCGACTAATTCTCCAAAACTAAAGCAAAACAATTTTCTCGAAAACACCAACTACGACTCATTTTGCTCAAGATTGAATAGTTTTGGTATATTATCGTTTTCAAGTTTATCATAATTTTCTTGTAATTAACCTGACAAAAAACAAGTGCACAAAATTAAAAATTTCTAAATATACAATACTTTGCCCACCAGAAAACAAATAACAGGTTTTCAAAATATTTCAATTTTTCACCAAAAATAATATCATGAATAAAAATTTTAATTCAATTTTTATTTTAAAATTTCTTTTAAGCTCTTTAAAATAAAGTCAAATTATTATTGTCATATTATGTCAAATCCAAATATCCAAAATCTGAAATGTTTTAAGCATTTCGAGTTGTTTATAAATATGTATTTTTCTAAAATTTTATTTTCTTCAAGATTCTTATAATTTTCTTGTAATTTACCAGACAAAAAAAAACAAGTGTAAAAAGATAAAAAATTCTAAATTTTTTCATGATTTTCCAATTTTCTTCAAACATGTTACCGTAATGAACTGTAATCCAAATTTTATCTTTTTCATTTTTAAAAATTATTTCGAGCTCTACAAAATAAAATCAAATTTTCGTCATATTATGTCAATTCCAAATATCGAAAATCTGAAATGTTTTAAGAATTTCGAGTAGTTTATAAATATGTATTTTTCTGAAATATTATTTTCTCAAGATTCTTTTAATTTTCTTGTAATTTACCAGACAAATTTTTTCATGATTTTCTAATTTTTTTTCTAAAATGTAACCACAATAAACTTTAATCCAAAATTTTTTTTTTATTTTATATATTATTTCAAGCTCTACAAAATAAAGTCAAATTTTCGTCATATTATGTCAATTGCAAATATCGAAAATCTGAAATGTTTTAAGAATATCGAGTTTTTATAAATAAGTGTTTTTCTAAAATATTATTTCCTTAATGTTTCTTATATGTAATTATTTTCTTATAATTTTCCAGACAAAAAAAATAAGTGTAAAAAAATAGAAAACTCTAAATTTTTTATTTACTTTTTTTATTATGGTTACATTTTAGAAAAAAAAATGGAAAATCATGAAAAAATTTAGAATTTTTTATCTTTGTACACTTGTTTTTTTTTGTCGGGTAAATATTTGGATTTGACATAATATGACAATAATTTAACTTTATTTTAAAGAGCTTAAAGGGAATTTTAAAATAAAAATTGAATTAAAATTTTTATTCATGATATTATTTTTGGTGAAAAATTGAAATATTTTGAAAACCTGTTATTTGTTTTTTGCTGGGCAAAGTATTGTATATTTAGAGATTTTTAATTTTGTGCACTTGTTTTTTGTCAGGTTAATTACAAGAAAATTATGATAAACTTGAAAACGATAATATACCAAAATTATTCAATCTTGAGCAAAATGAGTCGTAGTTGGTGTTTTCGAGAAAATTGTTTTGCTTTAGTTTTGGAGAATTAGTCGACACTTTTTTAATTTTTAATATGTTCAAAAAGTTTATATGAATTTTTAAAGAACATAATAGTATCTAACAAGAATCAAGAAAAGAAAATTGATTTTCTTAATTGGACAATAAGTGACACAAATGTCTCAAAAGTCAAATTAAAAATGGTTTTTATTTAAAATTTTTCCAGACAAAGTTGAAATACTCATAAATTCGTGTGTAAATTTTTTTTTTTTATAAATCAGAAAGACACATATCTCTTAATTTTACTTGGAAAATTCTAATTTGTTCGTATTAACTTTTATTTACGTTAGGGAGATATTTAAAAAACATTGTGACACTTTGAGGTTATATTTAATGTTTATATGTTCTTATTATACTTGAAGTGGGAAAAAAGGATAAGATTTAAAGAAAAAGTAGGAAAATAGTTATGAAATAATAAATTAACTAATTAAAAACAAAAAAGTTTAGGAAAAAACTATTACAGACTTATTAATTGTTCTTAGAGAGCACAAATTAAAAATCGTGAAACTTCACGATTACCACATTTAACACTCCGAACTCTAGCATATCCAAACATGGAATCCTAGTTACTGGAATTAACAAAAGTACACCACCGCCAGAGACCGTTGCGCATCTGCGCATGCCCCCCACAGCATTTTTGATTGGTGGAAGATCTTTGGACGCGTGTGGTACCGTTTATTGTTGTTACACGGAAGTCGAAAGCAAACTTTGCGTTCTATTTCTATATTTCTTTATTAACCAAAAAATATATTTAATTATATCATATTATAAAATCAATGTGTATGTTAATAATTTTTTTTATATTAACAGTTTTAAAAATATTTAAAATATATATTTAGAAAGTTGCTAATATGTCGCGAAAAATTATCTTTATTTGAAAAAAATTTTACGCAATAAAAGAATTTCAAAATAAATATTTTATACATCAAATAAATGTCTGTTTTTTGCATTAAATATATCCTTTACAATTTATTTTATAAAATAAAACTAATATTGAGTAATATAAAATAGTTCTTCTAACAAATATTCCAAGTGAGCGCGACCTTTTCGAAGAATCACTTCAAAAGCAAAATTAAAGTGACAAGGTGGCAACCGTGGCAACCCTCTTCCTTCTTTCCTGGATATTCCGTGCAGTTCTGACCGTTGGATTTAATTTATTTTTTATTTTTACTTATTTATAGAAAAAATTGTACAAAGGTACGTATAAAATAGATTTTATTGTATTGCGTTTATTCGTGTGAATAATTTAATAACGTTTATAATTTAAAAATATGTAACGAAGTAGATATTTTTTCAATATTACCTATATAATCATATCATCACGTGGTGAATTTACTGTCCTTGCCGGCGTTCAAGAACCCAAAAATGCAAACACAGTCTTAGATGTTATTTTTTTTATTACAAAATGCATAATAATAATTTTAAATTTATTAGACGTACTTAAAGTGACCAGACGTCCTTTTTTCATAGACCTCTTCTAAAATCTCAGACTCTTTTGACCTAACACTCTTGAAATTAATTTTTTTCATGCGTGTTGATTTCAGCGCTACACAAAATGCTAATTTATTTTATATTTAACAGATACAATGCCTTTGATACCATTAAGTGATGAGGAGAACCAGCAGGAGAAGGAGAGTCCAGGAAATTTGCCTTTTGTCATTGTTATGTTTAAAGACGGCATGTCTATAATAAGAAAACATTGGGCGTGTTACGATGAGAAAGGGACGATTAATTCTAGCTATTTCCCTAGACACGCCACAAAAATGCAATTTCAATCTCTTTTGAACGATTCTGATGTTGAAATCGACAACAATCTTTGGGGAGATAAAAATGGAGAACCTTTTCGAGTTTTGGAAGTCTTGAGACATGCTGGTATGTATTTTCATTTTAAAAAAAGGAGGGTCAATCCATTACATTTCACCTAAAGTCGTTGCGGCCTATTTTTTTAAAAATCTGATAATTGGTAATAATAATATTTAATATCCTCACAATTCATTTTTGGCCAATATTTTATAAAAATATTTTTATTTGCATTGAAATTTCAATTTATAAGTTGAGGTGTATAGAAAAAAAGGTTATTTTTACAGCTGCAAAAACTCAACAAAAAAAAAAAATAATTTAGATAGTAGAAATGTTTTGATTTATATTTTTCAAAATAGTTTTATTTACTTATATTAATTGATTGCTATGTAAAAAAAGTTCAAAATATTAGGTAAAAATAGATTTATAAGCTTCACTATCAAATGCCGAAATTCACAATATTTTTCTTACATTTTTCTAGAAGTTTTGTAAAAAATAAAAAATTTATTATTACTTGACATTAAGTACTTTTAATGTACTTTTATGCTGGCTTGACTTTTTAATTGAATGATGTCGAAATATGAAACATATTATGTTAGAAGTTCTGTTGAGAACCACTGACTTTGCGACTCGTCGAACGTGTTACCTACCCGTACCCTTTGGAAAATCCCCAAACTCCCTCCCACTTCTTCCCTTGATTCTTAAGTTTAGTTTTAGGTAGCTTGGGCCTGATCTTTCGGGTGACTTGGACTACATCCCCTCTTTTGGCGCATGGGGCGGGCTGGTTGAGTTTCCTCATGACGGAGTGGAGGAAGAGGCTTCCATTAAGTTAGTTTGAGTTTTGAATTCAACAGCCTCGCATCAAGGACTTCAGGATCGTTTTTCAGAATCGGAGATAGTTTAAGTGCATTCATCAGTAAGTGCCCCGTCCGCTGGATGCTCACCCCTACCTAGGATTTAGGAGCGTGCCCCGGACTCAGGACGCCGCCTTTGGTGATATTGTGATATTGGTGATATTGTTCTTGTTTATTATTTAGTATAGTTTTTGTTCACATGTGTTATTGTTTAGATTAAATCACGACCATTTGTAAAATGTGGGACACGCCCACTGTACTCACTCTCTCTTATCCGAGCATCTCACGCTCTTTATCACTCAAGTAACCCTTGAGGTCCTTTTTTGGGTCCCTTAACCTGGGATCTCAGAGGCTTCAGGCACTTTTCCGAAGTATCCACCCTCTCTTATGGGTCACTAACTCTTAGACTACTATTGTAGCACCAGTACCATCATTTTTCTTAGAATAAATTTATATGATTCAAATTCGCATTGTTATTATTATAACCTTTCAGTCACCTGGGTATTTTAATTTCCCCTCTTTTGTACATATTACCTTGAATGTCGAACTTTCACGGATTTTTTGTGATTTTGAATGATTTTAACTCCTCAGGTGCAAAATAAAAAAATCCAATTTTTGTCTTAATATCTTTAAGTTAGACCTTGTTTTCCATCCTATTAAATTTTGGCAATAGATTTTGAGCTACTTTCTATTTTTATTCGTTTTGAAAAGCAGCTTAAAAAACGAAATTAAAGGTTAAAATACAAGTTGTTTTACGACGAAACTGACGTTAGCTGTCTGGATATCAATTTTTTTGTTTGAATTGAAATGTAAGTTTGTAAATTAAACTTAATCATTGAAATTCATGAATATTATGATTGTTAACAATAATAATATGAATGATATAATTGAAAATTTATTATTGACAATCATAATATTAATTTATTTCATCGATTAAATCTTATTTAAAAAACTTGATTTTGAATTTAAACAAATAAATCGATATTGAAGTAGCTAACGTCAGTTTCGTAAAACTACTTACATTTTAACCTTTAATGTGTTTTTTTAAACATGTGAAGTTTTTAATGAATAAAATTATTATATCGAGTTGTTTAAATTTACTACTTGCAGTAAATATTATCAATATGTCAAACATGTATTATAATTAACATTTTTATCAAATTCCAATTTTGAAGGCTCTAATATTCTCTTTATTATCTCTGTTTAATCAAAATCAAATTAACTCTATTTAAATCTTAAATTGTCAAACTTTATAAGTTTCATTGGTGAAATTTTCAATAGATTCTAAATTTCATTAATTAAATTATAGATTATTATTCTACGTATTATCCATAATTTATGTTTCATAATACCTTGTTTAAATGTATTTGTGCCTTTGCAAATTAGATTCAACTTTTCTAATTAAATTTATATCTTTTTAAAAAAACATACGTAAAGTCTTATGTAAGTTTGGAAAGGGATCCAAAAAATCTTATGTGTCCTTACGTTGGGAGGTGAGGGTTCAAAATTGTCCAAAATCATCCTTAGGTAATAATATATAATATTATTATTATTTTTAATTAAATCAATTTCAAATAGTAGTTTAAAAAACATTAATATTGGAAGTTAAAATTATAGAATTTTTCTTTTTCTTTTGCTCTTAATCGAAAACAAATCAGGAAATTATAAAAAATAAATAATTTTGCGGACACCTTAAAAATTGTTTTTCTCCTTTTCTCAGATTTTTTTATATTTACGTAATTCTCTTACATTTTTTGATGTTTTAGTTAATTTCTCATAAACATATTAATGCTGAGTGTCCAGCGACCCTTGAAATCCTCGAATCGTCCTTAGATTCTTTTAACCAAAAAATCCTTAAAATATTCTTAAATTGTTTAACTCATCCTTGAATTACTTTTTACAGAGAGAAATCCCGTTTTCATTACTGTATCACTTTCAATTATTGAAAACTTCATCAAGTTGTCTAGCTATCCGGGAAATCCAAAAAATCTAAGAAAATTATGGTAATTTCAAAAAAGATTTGGGAATTCCTAAAACAATCTAAAAAAATCTAAAATTTGTATCACGTAATATGTGAATGACTCCTAAGTCCAAGTCAATCTAATTAAATGAAACTCCAAACGCCAATTACATCGAGCTTTAATTAATTCAAAAAATTAAAATTATAAATAATTTAAATTTAAATTGTCAAAAATTAATTCGTTTGCATTTCACAATTTATTGTACTTTAAATAATTACAACTTTTTCTAATTATTAACTTTAACATTAATTTATTCCTTCTTTCTACATTTTCTTTCTAAGTTATAAATTTTCTTTAATTTTATTCTTTTAGCGCAAATTATATCAGTTTATTTTATACAATTTTGTTGTTTAAACATTTGCATTTTCTTAATTTCTCACAAATCTATTTACTTTTTCATAAAATTTATAGATTTTATAATTTACCCAAGTAGCACGTAATATTACGTGAGTATCGCAGTAATATTACATTCAATATTGGTAATATTACGGGTTGATGTTACAGTAATATTACTGTGACATTAAAATGTCAGCGTCAAGGTAATATTACAGGGTAATGTTGAGGTAATATTACGTAGTAATATTACAAAGAAATATTGAGTTAATATTACAGTAATATTACAAATATGTAGTACAATATGTAGAAGACTTTCTAAAATATATTCTAAGAGCTAAGTAGCCGAGTGGTTTAAGGCATCTTCCTACATGGTCAGCTTACAAGGGTTCAAGACTCGGTCCCCCAAAATTTTTTATTCATTATATTTAATTGTAATATTACTATAATGTCACTGTAATATTACTGTAATATTACTTTGTAACATTACTGTAATATCACTTTGTAATATTACCTCAATATCACCTTGTAATATTACCTTGACGCGGACATTTTAATGTCACAGTAATATTACTGTAACATCAACCTGTAATATTACTAATATTGAATGTAATATTACTGCGATACTTACGTAATATTACGTGCTACTTGGGTAAAAGTATATATTTTATGCTAAATAAATATTCAAAAGTGGACAAAAGAAATTAACACCTCTAAGAGTCATAAAGATGCGATGTACTAAAATTTCATTGTTCACTGCCTCAATATTATTTCGAATTTCAATTTATCCAAATTTCAAATAATAACATTTTTATTGTAATCAAGGATTTGCGGTTCAAATTTTAATATTTCGATTCAATCGATGCCTAAAAATTTATTTTAATCTTTAATTATACAGCAAAAGTTCATTCTTTGGAATGAAAACTATATTTTAGTTAATTTTTTTTTCTGTTAACCTAATTAATATTATAATTGATTCTAATTTTAAATCATGTGCTTTTTCTATAATATAATTCCCTGCTCTGTTTCATATTCTGTAAAAATATATGTTTTATATAAAAACTATACAATTTTTTATGCTATTTTTCTATTTATTCATATTATTTTATACTTTACTTTAACAGAAAGTGTCCTTAAAAAATTATTTTGGACCTTGAAATTCTTGCATTTCTTTCAAGAATCGCTGGACACGGGGGCGTAAGTAAAAAAAATTGAAGGGCGTTTTAAATTTTTTGGCGGATTTTTGAAATTTAAAAAGCAATTATCCTTTTGACACAAAACCTATCATGAAGGTTTTTATATTATACAATATAAAAATGATACTTGCTCATTTTAGATGGGTTTTTTTTGTAAGCCTACTACTCAAAATGGTTTTTATTTTAGAGGATTTTGAGGAAGCGAAAAAGCTTATGGGACTTCTCAAACAATTGTCAGAAGTTGACACTGATGACTGCGTTAATAACGACAAACTAAAAAGGTCGAGACATCTGCGCCATAAAAGAGATTTTAATGATGAATCCAATGAAAAGTATGAGAAATTCCGTCCTAAAGTAGAGTTTCAAAAGTATAATAGAATTGTTCAAACCAAAAGTAAGTATAAAACATTTTTTTATTCCGTATAGACACAAACATAGCGGTTTTAGATGCTCGTGGATAGGGTCTAAACATATTCATTTGTTCGACAGCTGACCCATGTTTTTTCACCTTAAGGAAAAAATGAACGCTATTTTCACACGGTCAAACAAATAAACACAATTAGACCCTGCCTACGGACATTTTAAAAGCACTTCCTTTGTGGCTTTGGAATAAAATGAATCGTAAGCAACACGGGTTTAAAGTCAATCCAATTTCTTTGGACTGTCACTCGTACACAAACATCGGCGTAAACAAATGGCTGCCTTTAACCCCTTGTTGCTTATGATATACTATAAATTTAATTATTATTTAATCGTGCGTTTCTAAGTTTTTAATCTTTTTTGTATTTAAAGATACCCCCCTAAATCTACCTCTATATGAGGTTAAATTACTCCTAATCATTTTTATTTTTTATTTTACAGCTGCAATTCAAAATAAATTACCAAGTGGATCTAAACGTTCTTTTGAAAATAGCTCTCTCGTGACACAATCTACCGATAAAAATGTAATCGACTCTAATGGAATTAGAGATGAACAAGGAGAAGCATCTACGTCGACTAATAAAGCTTTAGATGGTAAGAATAAAGTTGTATATTTCATGTCTCATAATAACGGTGATTTGAGAAGGTTCTCCCCTTTAATTACTAAAGAGATCAAAGGCTTTTATCTTTTTTTAAATTTTGTCACCTTGTTTATCTAATTTCGTTATAATTTGTCACGTATTTTTTAAATAAACAGTTTTTTAATCCAAACTTTAATTTTTTTATAATTTTATTTAATATAAATTTCAATAAATCTTAATTTGTCAAAACATTCATTATGATGAAAATTTTACTTAACTCTAAATTGACAAATTTGGAAATTCTAAATTTTTTAAATTTAAAGGATCTAAATTCTATTTTATTCTATTTTTAATCATCCTCAAATTTAATTGTTTCAAATGTCAATTTATTTTATCATAATCGATTAAGTTTTCAATTAATTAAAGTTTCAGTCAATTCTTATTGTTTCTTCGAGGATGAATCAGGAAGTTGATTTTACAATAAGAAATAAAACCAGATCACTCACAATCAGTACAATCAGTTTATTTGACTTTGTTCAGCACTAAGATTAACATTTGAAATTACTTAAATTAATCACTACTTTCAATCGAGTCGAATTGTGATTTTGTGTGTCTTTAGCGAAGGCTGACACGTAACTAACTGAGAACTGACGAATATTCAGAAAAGGAAAATATAAGAAAAGAGAGAATACATAATAAAATAAATCTGATAAGGCGCTTCAGGTCGACTCATCAAGCGAGCAATTAAGGTTTTAAGAAGATAATACATATAACTGAACATACCGCCCGCCTTGCGATGATCATAGCGCAAATATTAAATCAATTCACAAATTATTTAGGATTATCAATTTTGTGACGGAGAACAGGCTGTCAAAAGCTTGGATCGTTTTGAAAATTAATTAGTTATCTATGTCTATAGGAAGTAGAGCTAGTTTTGCGATAGGTTGAGTGTATTCTGAAGTAGCTGTTTTTACTGAAACTACCCGGATTAAACCGTCAGATCCTTGATGACAGAGTGTTATCCGACCCAGGTTCCACTTAGTTGGTGGAAGGTTGTCGTTTCAAAGAAGTACAATTTGACCAACCTTAAGCGCAGCAGTTCTTTTCTGCCATTTGGTCCCGTGTTGACAGGACCGAACGTAGCCTACTGACCAATCTCGCCAAAAATTCTCAAGAAGTTGATGCATCAATTGCCAACGAGACAATCTATTTACCGGCACGTTACCTAAACTTGGGCGCGGCACGGACGTAAGATTTCGGTTGACAAGGAAATGCCCCGGAGTTAGGGTGTCAAGACTTTCCACATCATCGTTAATCGGACCTATAGGTCTTGAATTCATACAAGCTTCAATTCGACACAACAAAGTTGTAATTTCCTCAAAAGTAGGAGTGTGGGAACCAAGTGTCCGAATAAGATGATGCTTCATACTCTTGACACCCGCCTCCCACAGACCGCCAAAATGTGGCGCCGCAGGAGGTATAAATTGCCACGTAATCCCGTCATCAGCTAATCGAGCATGTATATCCGGATCTGAAGTTAATTGACGAAAAGCTCGACGCAGTTCCTTGTCAGCACCCTGAAGGTTGGTTCCTCTATCACTGTGCATTCTGAGAGGCTTGTTTCGGCGGGAACAGAATCGATCAAGTGCTGCAAGGAATGCAGAGGTAGAGTACTCGGAAACAACTTCCAGCTGTACGGCCTTCGTCGCCAGGCAAATAAACAACGCAATCCACGCTGGTCGAGAGCGAACACCGCGACCGCCCGCCATGCGAACACTGATTGGTCCAGCGTAATCAACCCCGCACTCCGCAAACGGAAACCCTGGATTTTCAATGCGAGTTGAAGGAAGAGGACCCATAAGCTGAACCGGAATCTCAGCTCGAATACGAGCACAGATTATACAGTGGAATATGGCAGATTTGATCAGCTTACGAGCTTGCAAAATCCAATAGGATTCTCTAAGGGTACTCAGTGTAAGAGTGATTCCACCATGTAAGCAACGTTTATGTGCATCTAAAATAATGAGAAGGGATACAGAGTCGTTTTTTAAAATATAAAGAAATTTTGCCATTGGATCTAAACGACTCAAGGACAATCTTCCACCTACTCGTAAGAGACAATCAGAATCTAGAATTGGATTGAGTCGTCGGAGTGGACTGGCACGTTTAAACTCTTGGTTCTCCTTTAGAGATTTAAAACCATTCGAATCTGGTTCATTTTCGTTGAGAATCTTGATCTCATCTGGAAAATGATGGGACTGAAGGAGAGAAATCCACCGAATAGAGGCACATCTCAACTCCTCAGCATCCGGAGTCAAGAACGTAAATTGTTGTTTTGGTTTCTTTAAACAGGACAGCCATCGAAAAATGAGGGCGGTAACTCTAATTAAACGTGCCCAGGACGAGAAACGTCTTGCAAGTTCCAAATAATTCTCAGAATCAACGGTTGTGTTTAATACGCATATACGGGAAGTCTTTCTTTCAATGGAAGCAGTGTCTGGCTCAGAGGGCTCATCGGACGGCCACTCACTTTCTCCTAGCGATAGCCAAGGCGGACCTTGCCACCACAAAGAATTTGTAATCATAGCTTCAGGTTGAATACCACGAGAGGCTAAGTCGGCAGGGTTTTCGAAGCCGGGAACATGACGCCAGGTAATTTCAGGAATTAGAGTATGGACTTCTGAGACTCTATTGGCTACGAAGGTTTTCCAATAAGACGAGGGTGACTTCAACCATGCTCTAACTATTGAAGAATCGGTCCAACAGAATGATTGAAATGATCCAAACTCAGGTAAGTCGAGTAATTGCCTCATCAATCGTGCTAATAATACAGCACCGCAAAGTTCAAGACGGGGTACACTCATTTGTTTCTCAGGAGCAACCTTCGTTTTACTTGATAATAATGAGGTCTGGACAACACCTGACCTAGATAGTGCGCGAAGATACACGACAGTCGCATATGCAACTGTTGAAGCATCTGAAAAGCCGTCAATTTCGCCGTTGATAGTTTCACTCCCTGTTCCAAGCCATCGAGGAATCTGCAATTTATCAAAAAGAATCAGAGAACTATAGAATTTAGTCCAGAAAGAGGATAAATCCTCAGATAGAGTATCATCCCAATCGAGTTGACGTCGCCATAGAGACTGCATGAAGATTTTTGCAAGAATAACAACGGGTGAAATCCACCCGAGTGGATCAAATAACTTAGAAATAATTGAAAGAACTACTCGTTTAGTGAGGACCTGAGTCTCCTCTGAGTTTACCGAAAAGCGGTAAGTATCGGATGCTGGGTTCCAAGAAATACCCAAGATCTTCAAGCTCTCATCCGATTGCAATGACTTATCACATGCAAGTCCATGATTTCTTGGATCAAGGTCTTCCAAAAGTTCGGGGGAGTTACTTGCCCATTTCCTAAGTTCAAGGCCACCACATCTGAGAAGAGCGATTAGTTGATCACGCATTTGCTTAATCAACTTGATACTGTGCGAACCAAAAAGGCAATCATCAACATAGATCTGATCACGAACAATCAAGGAGGCCAAAGGAAAGTCATGACCTTCATCTAGAGCGAGCTGTTGTAGCACTCTCATCGCTAAGAAGGGAGCGCTGGCTGTGCCGTATGTTACCGTTAGCAACTGATACTCTTGAACTCTCTCTGCAGAATCAGTCCGCCAAAGAATTCTCTGATAATCGATATCTCGCTCATCAATGAGGATCTGTCTGAACATTTTCTCAATGTCAGCGCAATATACATACCGATAAGTACGCCAGCGAGTCAATAACATGGGAAGATCTATTTGAAGCTTTTGACCGATCATCTGATGATCATTTAATGATTTTTGATTAGACGATGGACTCGAGGCATTAAATACGACTCTAGTTTTAGTGGTAGTGCTACTAGCTTTCACTACCGGATGATGTGGTAGATAAGTTGATTGAGTTGAAGTATCATTGAGTAGATCGACTAGTCTCATATGACCTAAAGTTTGGTACTCACGAAGGAAGGAGTGATAGGATTCTCTCTCGTCAGGACGTTGAGTGAGCCTCTTCTCAATCGAGAGTAGAACTTTTTGTGCTCGAATGCGTGTATCGCCAATGTCAAGAGGTGGAGGAGTCTTGAAGGGTATCCGGACGACATACCTTCCTTCAGAGGTGCGGGAGTGCGATTCGCAGAAATGCGTTTCACACTCCTTTTCCTCTGCTGAGAGGGGTCGAAGGGAACATCCCTCCTCCACTTCCCAAAATCGACGCAAAGTTCTATCAAGTTCTTTATACAGTTGAATGTGGTGAACTTGAACTGAGGTCTCGAAGGAAGAGGATGGCTCTGCATGATCTGAGATTATCCAACCGAATATGGTTTTCTGAGCTACCGGTTCCCCAGGTTTTCCTTTACAGATTCCGTCAAGGAGTGCATAGGGATAAAGATCAACACCAAGGATCGCATGGATCGGAGTGTCATCCGTTGGTCGCTCATCAGCCAAGGTCAAACCGCGAAGATGATCCCAGTTATAAAGCGGAAGACTGAATTTAGGTACATAAGACGTCAAGGAATCTAGAATTAAAGCCTCAGTGGAAACAACGGTGTCATTATCACGTGTTGCCCGCACACTGATCGGCATGATGCGACTGTTACACTTAAATGATTGATTTCCAAGAACACTAACTTCCGCCGATACTGGGTACGTCTTAGAGTTCAACGCGTTTGCCAGTTTTTTTGAAATAAACGTATGAGTTGATCCTTGATCTAATACCCAAGCTGTAGTAAGAATTCGGGGTGACGATTGAGAATTACTCGAAACATGTGAGCTAGCTACAAGGCTATCGTCTACTGTTTCAGAATTTGAAGATTCTTGAATCACGGAAGGCTTGGTAGGCGTGGCTTTCTCCCCCTCTTCAGGAGTTTCGCTCTTTGAATGAAAATGTATTAGAGTATGATGACGTTTCTTACAGAGTGAGCAGCTCATTTTGCTTCCACATGCTTTACCGCGATGAAAAGCTGTGAGATAGTTTTGACACAATTTATTCTTTTTGATAAAGTCTAATTTTTCTTTTATAGGTTTTGAGATAAAGGTTTTACATCTGTAAATAGCGTGAGGTTCAGAGCATACAAGGCACCGAGGTGGAGAGGCTTCTGAATAATGGGATTGCACATTAGCAGATTTCGCTACGAGTGGCGTGGGAGTTTTCTCTGAAGAAACCGAAGCGGCTTCCAGAGCGCGAATTCGTTTATTTAAAAATGTTGTAAGATCTAAAAATAGTGGAAAGTCTTTAGAATCATCTAGATTTAACTCCAACGCCTCTCGCGTTGCCTTATCAAATTTTTTAGTAATAAGAAAAATCAAAATATCATCCCATTCATCAGCAGGGCGTCCTAGTGCTGTCATCGCTTCTATTGATTCAGTTGCAGAATCAATTAATTTACGCAAGCTTAACGCGGAAGGATTAGAAATGGCCTTTATTGCAAATAAATTTTTTAAATGTGTATTTAATATACATCGCTTGTTTGAATACCGCTCTTCTAGTTTTTCCCAAGAAGTTTGAAAGCTTGCGGCAGTAACAGGTATATTAGAAATTAATTTAGCTGCCTCTTCATCAAGGCAAGATTTTAAATAGTGAAATTTTTGTAAATTATCGAAACTACTGTAATTTAAAACTAATGATTTAAAATAGTCACTGAAGGTGACCCAATCCTTGTATGCGCCTGAAATGCTAGGTAAAGAAATAGGAGGTAACCTGACTTTCGAGCGCGCAGCATCCCCTGTAGAACTGGATTGTTGATTGACAGGATTCGAAGAATGATGCGCAGGGCCAGATGGACCAAACAGAACAGCCTTGCTCTCCCCAACTATATCCAAGTAGATGTTTTCTATCGTAGCGAATTGGTTATCCTTGAAGTAGGATAGTGTTTTTCTGTCCCCCACAGTTGACATTTGTTTAAGAGAAATCTGAAGCTCTCCACATCTCGGCCAAAGGGATTGAATATAATCCAGTCGGGAACCAAGTTTGGCAAGAGACACAGAACTAGTGTCCTTTATTAAGTTTTGCATGACGGCGAAAGCGCGACGCAAACTGTCAAAAATTTCCTCTTGCTCCATGAGGAGGTCTTCAAGCGAGCCTTCATGTGATGACATCTTTGAATCGACTATGGTAATTGTGTCTAAATTGCTGAGAATAGAGTCAGAAGAATCTGAATCTGAGCTAAGATTATCAGAAGCCTCAGTCTTAATAGACATGAAAGTCTTAGACAATTAAGTAGAATGTAGCCTGAGAACTGAGGCACATAAATAATTACCAATGACAAATGTGCTCAGTAATGTCAATTTCGCATGGAGAAAGATGTTGCATGATTAATTTCCAAGTATCGACGAAGAAACACGAAGAAATTCGGGTTCTATCGAGATAAAGTGCTTTGAAATAATACTTGAATAAATTGTCAATTTTTCTGTGAGATACACTGAATTAGAAACACTGGCTTCACTGGAATGTTTGATATGATATTACAACCTTGGAATCACCTTGATCGAGAAATAATTGATTGTCACAGTCACGTGTAATCCAAGAAATATGCTTGCACTTCACGAAAATCAGTATTATTCAATAAACTTCAGTACACTTTAAATGTTAAATAATTATGAGTTTGAACTGAATAAAGTAATCCTGGCAGGATCGCCAAATGTTTCTTCGAGGATGAATCAGGAAGTTGATTTCACAATAAGAAATAAAACCAGATCACTCACAATCAGTACCATCAGTTTATTTGACTTTGTTCAGCACTAAGATTAACATTTGAAATTACTTAAATTAATTACGACTTTCAATCGAGGTGAATTGTGATTTTGTATGTCTTTAGCCACGGCTGACACGTAACTAACTAAGAACTGACGAATATTCAGAAAAGAAAAAAATAAGAAAAGAGAGAAATACATAATAAAATAAATCTGATAAGGCGTTTCAGGTCGACTCATCAAGCGAGCAATTAAGGTGTTAAGAAGATAATACATATAACTGAACACTTATTTTTATTGGTGAAAATTTTAAAAGACTGTAAGTTTAATTTATTCAAATTGGAATCAATCTTTAAATTCAAATCATATTAAATTTAATAAGACCCAAAGTTCATTTATCTAAACTAAAATTTCTTCTTTCTGTAATTCATTAAAATATGTAAGCGGTATAAAGCGGTTTTTAGTGTTAAAAAACTTTCAAGGGTAGAAAGTTCCATGTAATTCATGCAAATTTCAATTAATTTTAATGTAAATTGATTCTTAGTTAAATCAGTCCAAAATTTAATGTATCTAATTGTAATATTAAATTAATATAAATTTATTTATATCAGTACACGGGAAAAATGTTTTGAGTAAAGTTTACCATAATTATGATAGAACTTGGATTAATGTCACAGAAGCGGAATTGTACTCAAGATTTTAGAAACTTATTCCGATATATCTGGCAATTGTTAGCGAAAATACTTGAAATATGGGAATAATTTTCTAAAATTTTAAGCACATTTCTGCATCTGTGATTTTGATCCTAGGTCTAAAAATAAATATGGTAAACTTTACCCAAAACATTTTTACCGTGTAGGTAAAAATATTAATTTGTTATCCTATAGAATATATCCAATTAATTATCCTATTAATATATCCAAAATATTTAAAGTTAGAGCCTTAATTTAGAACAGCACTTAATGAAGAAAATTATTTTTCTAAAATTGGAAAGTAAGATTTCCTTATGCTTTTAGAACCGGTATACAAGATTCCATGATAGCAGATTTTATTTTTAAACTCCAGAAAATCCAATATGGAAACTTTTTGATATCCCTGACAAAGGTATCGGATTGAATTCCAATCAGTTTGAATAAGTTTTAATCAGTATTCTTCCGGGGCATTCCAAAATTTGTTTCCGAGCCAATAAATTTTTATCCGAATCTAATAATATATGTAACTTGACGAAAAATTCTTTCCGAATTAATCCGTTTCATTCCGAAGCTAAATTTTAATCCGTTTGAATCCCGTTATTTCATTCCGAATTATTCCGAATCAATCCGTTTCATACTCGAAAAAATTGGAACGGATTGATTCGGAATGAAATAACGGGATTCAAAGGGATTAAAATTTAGCTTCGGAATGAAACAGATTAATTCGGAAAGAATTTTTCGTCAAGTTACATCCATTTTTAGATTCGGATAAAACTGATTGGCTCGAAAACAAATTTTGGAATGCTCCGGAAGAATACTGATTAAAACTTACTCAAACTGATTGGAATCCAATTCGATACCTTCGTCAGGTATCGGGTGATTTTTTGCTACTATCATAATATTTAACCAAAGCCTTTATTTATGCATGCAATAAAGTGGCACAAAATAGTATAAACTATATGAAGATTAAAAATATAGAATTTGGTAAAATTTGTAAAAAGATAAGAAAATTTGGTACATATTGGGCTAAACTGTATTTTTTTAACAAAATTAATAGAAAATGTTATATTAATGTTTTTGGACCGCTAATTAAGAACCTGTTAATAATTTTTTAGAATTTCAATTGACGGACAAAATTCAAAATTTATAACAAAATTTAAGAAATTCAATATATTGTGAGCTTTCTCTAGATCGCTCCGCTGATTAAGTGTTAATGACATTACACAATTCAAAATAGGGATTCATATTGAACTTACTGGTTATTAAAAAAAAGATAATTAATTAATCTTTTAAAGCGATTCCAAGAATATAAATATATCTATTCCCAAAATTTAGAAAATAAATTTTGAATGCATTTAACTTACAATCAAATAAAATTTTCATCGCTATACATTTCCGCTTATAAAAATTAGGATTGATTGAAATTTGTAAAAATTAAAATTTGCCTAGATGGAAATTTGTAATTTAAATTAGTTTCAGTTTAAAAAGAAATTAAATTAATTAAAATTAGATTAAAATTTTGAAAATTAAAATTTGAATCGATTTAAATTTGGATTAATTAAAATTTTAATCAATAAAAATTGTAACATAATAAAATATTAAAGTAAGGATTGATAAAGCTTGGAAAAATTAAAAAACTGAAATTCGAATTAATTGAAAGTTAGATTAACAAAATTTTCAAGTCATAGAAATAGAAATTAGGAACAGTTTAAATTTAAATTGTTTAAATCTTGAATAAATGTCCATTTTAAAATTAAAGTTATTAAGTTTCAAAATTTGGATCGTTTTAATTTTATTTCAGTAAAGTTAGAACGAACGTGAATTTAGACAGTGTGAAAGTTAGATGAAAGAAATTTAGGTTCAGTTACAATTTTTGACAATAAATAAAGATCACTTTTTCAAAAGTTGATGAATCCACATTTTGTTATATCGAGAAAATTAAACAAATGCATTTTTGCACGTAACCTCTAAACTTAATTATAAAATAGAAAAACTGTACGAAATTATTGACATAAGAATGCTTTTTGGATATAAGGCAATTTGTTTTTAATTATAGTTTACGATAATTAGAAAATTTGAAGAATTTTTGTAATTTTTACTATAAAGAAAAATTAAAATTTTAAATCATGATAGTTCAGTACACATTTTTTTAAATTGAAAATTCTTTGTTTATAAAATTTTTCTCTTTTATTTAATAGTCACGGATCGATTTGTAAGGTTCTTACTAAATTAAATTTGTATGTTTTTGGAATGAAAGTCAATTGGAATTTAAATGTATTACATTAAATTTAGAAGAATAACTATAAATTCTCCTAATAAAAGTTCTGTAATAATTAAAATTTTGTATAAAAAATAATTGTTTACCTTATTATTTCGTTAGTTGCTTTTTGAAAGACGGGCTAATTTTGGTCATTTTATTAATTTTCATAGAAAAATACAAATGAAGAATAACCATAAATTTTATTTGACATTTGATCATTTATAAATTTATACTCTTCAATAAAAGAATTATGTACATACATGAAAAAATTTAAGTGATTGGTCAGCCAATCAATTTTTCAACAACAATAAAAACGAGATATTCGATACATTTCGTTACATAACTATATTGTAAATAGAATTTTAAATCATTTTATTCAATTAATTGTATAATAATTTATTCAATTAATTAATTAACAATTGAGGGTCCGGATTCCATTAGGTGTTACGCGTGATTTTCGTTGGCCCCTCGTTCAGTGAGTTCTCGCTGAACGCGGGGCCTACGTTAGTCACGCGTAACACCTTATGGAATCAAGACCCTTAATTAATTTTAATATAATTAAAATTTTTTTTTTATTGATGAAAAACAAACTAAGTAATCTACTGTCCCACTTCGACTCTCGCGTTTATCATAAATTTATCGTAATAAAAAACAGAAAAATAATGTTCTTTTTAATTTTTAAAATGCATGAGCGCTTTTCTCATAACTAGGGTTTCGACACTCCTAACTTTTTTGTGAGACTTCTCAAAATGTTGGAAATTTAATAAAGAATATGGTCATATAGGGGGCAAAATTCCTGAACTGTCCAGGTCAAAAAATAAAATTTATTCAAACTTTGCTAAAGTGTTTCCATTGTTAGTGGAAGTGTAAATACCAAATATTTTCAAATTCCATGAAATAGTTTTTGAGTTACACAGTTTTAAAATTTTAAATTTTTTTAAATTTATTATATTTCTAAGTAGATTGCATAAAAGTTAACATATATATAGTGATTTTTAAAACTTTTTTTACAGGCTATTCGATTATAATAAATGTTTTTTTGTAAAAAGAAATTTTGACCTTGAAATTCAAGGTTAAAATGTTAATTTGATTGTATCTCGAAATCGGATTTTTTAAAAAAAATTTAATCTATCTCCATGGAAAGCTTGACTTTTTTCCTATAAGATATGTAAAAATCAGAGTGGAACTTTAAATACTATTGTCAAAAATACATCTGAAATACCCGCGCGCGGTCGAGAAACTAATGGTTACTCGCGCGGTGGGTATTTAAAATGTATTTTTGACAAAAGTATATAGAGTTCCACTCTGATTTTTACATATCTTATAGGAAAAAAGTCAAGCTTTTCATTGAGATAGATTAATTTTTTTTTAAAAAATCCGATTTCAAGATTCAATCAAATTAACACTTTGACCTCGAATTTCAAGGTCAAAATTTCTTTTTACAAAAAAACATTTATTATAATCGAATAGCCTGTAAAAAAAGTTTTAAAAATCACTATATATATGTTAACTTTTATGCAATCTACTTAGAAATACAATAAATTTAAAAAAATTCAAAATTTTAAAACTGTGTAACTCAAAAACTATTTCATGGAATTTGAAAATATTTGGTATTTACACTTCCACTAAAAATGGAAACACTTTAACAAAGTTTGAATAAATTTTACTTTTTGACCTGGACAGTTTAGGAATTTTGCCCCATAGATAAGTCCAATTGTGTCAAAGTGGGCGCTTTTCATACAGACGTACAAATATTATTAATATATTATGATAAATATTTTTTTTTCTTCATATATATGTACTCTTATAGGTGTAGTCAATGGAGCATTGGATGGAAATCAAGACTTTGTTGTAGAGGATGAAAGATTTGCGAGGCAACCGCAATCAACACAATTAATTAACCTAGATCCAATTTTAGACCTACCATTAAATAAAAAATCTAGATTTTATGACAAAGTTGAAGATATTGTTGAAGCTGATTGTAAGTAGAAAAGTTAAGACAAATTAAATTTTCGTATTTATTCCCAAGTATCTTTCAAAATTTTGTTTATTAATCCTTAACTTTTCAATGAATTTTTTAATATAATAAACATTTTTCTATTTTAAATTTATGATAATACTTTTTAAGGGATTGTAATGGAGAATGACGTCACTAGTACATGTAAAATTTGTCCGTAAATTTTCTTCTAAGATGCAAATATTTTGATACCAAACTTTGTGGAATTTATTAAAATATCATTAGAAAGATCTCTCTGACATAAATTTGTTTGAGTTTTGCATAAAAATTAATTTTTAAAGAAGTTCGCTGATATTTGGAAATTTAAAAAATTAATTTTGAAGCAAAATCCAATCAAATTTGGGTCAGGCAGACTTTTTTAATGATATTTTAAGAAACGCTACCAAGTTTTGCGTCAAAATATTAAGTATTTTAAAGTTTACAGACAATTTTTGCCTTCACTACCCCCACAGCACCAAAAATTTCCTGAAAATTTATTAAATATTTACTTGCAATATTCGAAATATGTGAATTCAAAATTTAGTGAAAATTTTGTAAAGACTTAAATGTCCCGATTAAATAAATGTTGAGCGTGAACCTTTCCTGAACATTTAAATTAAATTTTTGCCTAATTTTAATTATAATTACAACTAGCAAAGTATGCGCGCGAGAAACATTACATTTTATATAGTTTATTTTACAATAAAATAAAAAGTTTACATAAAAACATAATACATATATTTCAACATAATACAAAGTATATTAACAAAATATATTAAAATTAAAAATTATATGACATGAGGGAGACCTCCACTCTACATCCATACTTTCTTTCTAATTTCATCTCTTTCGTACTATGAAAATAAAATCAATATAATTCTTCTCATATATAGTAAATACTTTGATTTTGTTTAAATTATCTAAATTGATTAAAATTAATTAAAATTTAAATTAATTAAAATCCACTGAAAATCTTTCAAATTTCACTGATTAAATTATCAAAACTGAAAAAAAATTATGGTTAGGTTGTACTTAAAATTTTATTCTGGGTATTTTAACAGAAGTTCTAGTTAACTTAACCACAATTTTGATTGATTTAACGTGAACTCTGGTTAATTGAACCAGAAACACAATGTTAAATATACCCTTACCAGAATTCTGGTTATTCTAACCAGACTGTTCTTTTAGTGAGTCTGTTTACTTTGAAATGTATTTAAGGATTACAATTAATTTGATAATAAATTAATATTTATATCAGGTTATTCTAAAATTAAAAAACGTATATACTTAAGTCTTTTTTCAAATCATCAGTTTATTAATCAATTTATGATACATTTAAAATAATTATATCATTGAAGCTACTACAATAGAGTTTATTATTATAATTGCCATTTGTTTTTGTTTCATCGAACAAAAAACCGATTAATTTAACATTATGAATTTAATATTTATTTCATACAAATAAATATATTACTTTAGAGTTAAATGAAATAAACTTTTAATTAATAACATTAAAATAATAGGTTATTTAATTTCAATGATATTTTTCTCATGTTTTTTGTTATAATTGCCATTCAATTTCATATATATTTATATTATATTAAATTTTTTGCCATTTTTATAATTTTTTTTTCTTTTATTATTATTTTTATTTACCTTCCGCTACATTTTAACTTATAAAAGAGCATTAAAATCCCTGTGTAATAACCATTAAACATCTCTAATCTAATGATTTTTATTTAATTGAAAATGTAAAAACGCCTAGTTACAATATTTCATGATACACAATATTTTTTATGTAAGAGATTTTTAAATCTTTTGGATTGTTAAATAATGCAGAGTTTAAAGCATGTATCTTCAGATACTTTTTTGATTTTACTCTAGACAACGCAACATACAACTGTCTGTGAGTAAATACAGGAATTGGTAAGTATATGCCAACTTTATCAAAAGATTGATCTTGTGATTTATTTATTGTCATAGCATAAGCTATTCTTATTGGAAATTGATGTCTTATCATCTTAAAAGGAAAAGTATCTGTTGCTGGTGACAAATCAATACGAGGTATAAATACTATTTCACCTGAAAATTTTCCAGAAATTATTTCAGCAGAAATGACATTTTTTTTAAAATCTTTAACTACTAGTCGAGTACCATTGCATAATCCTTGCACAAGATTCATATTTCTTAAAAGCATAACTATAGTACCTATTTTTAAACAAATTTTATGTCTTGGTAAACCATCTGGTGTTAAACTATTTAAAAATTCTATAGGAACATTATTATTTTGATCATTGCACTCATCATTGCATACAGAATCAATACTATAATATATTGTTTCGTTTCCTTCTAAGTTTGAAAGAATTTGTTCATTAATATTCAGTACATCAGAATTAGTTAATGAAAGAATACAAGCTGAATAAACAGACTTATCATTCTGATTTATAGTTGATCCAAATATTTCGGTTATTAAATTTCCTTTTGAAATTAATTCTTGCGGTATTTTTATAACTCCGTTTTCATTTTCAAATAAATTTGTCATTTTACCATTGCCTACTTGTATTAACCAATCTGCAAACTCATTTTGATTATCACGAACTCTAATATTTTTTTCTAAAGACATATATTTGAAATTTTTCCATAATATACTATTTTTAACGCATGCTTCAATAATCCGAGTACGACCACCATTTGGAACAATAGGTAATATTTGTCGAAAGTCTCCTAAAATTAAAATAACTTTACCTCCAAAGAGTTTATTAGAATTAGTAATATCTCTTAACATACATTCCATAGCTTGTAGAGCATATTTAGGTGCCATTGTAATTTCATCCCAAATAATAATTTTGGCACTTCTAATAAGTTCTGCATGCTTAGATAATCCGCTAATGTTGCATGTTGAATCTTCATTTAAAGGTATAGGAAATTTAAACATAGAATGTGAAGTTTGGCCACCTTTTAAGAGATTTGCTGCTATTCCTGTCCATGCGACAGATAAAACTACATATCCTTTACTTTCAACGGCAGTAATAATTGTATTATGCAAATAACTTTTACCACTACCTCCAGGTCCATCGAGAAATACACATCTATCAGTACAATCGTCGTTCTGAACTGCAATCGTAATTGTATCAAAAACTTGGCTCTGACAATTATTTAAACTTTGAATTAGAACTTCTGCTTCTAATTGTAAACAATTCAATGACGTATTATTTTCATTTACTAAATAGTTGTTATATTTTTCTAAAAATTTTTTGATCAATATTTGGCAATCCAAATTGCTGTAATTGAAATCCATGATAATTAAGTACTTCATCTATCAAATTTAATGATAATTGCGTCGATATTTCCACAGATGCTTTACTGTCAAAAAACATATGTTCTTTATATTTTTCAAATAAATCAAAGGCATTTTTAAGTAATCCAAATACACAAATATATGCAAATAATCGACAAAGCTCTTTTGGAAATTTCATTGTCACTGCCTCTGATAGGCATTTATCCCATTCATTATCATCTATCATTAAATTCCTTGCCCTTGCGGCTTCTGCAAAAGTATTGTACGTGATTCCTTCATAAGTTCTTACTTCTTCAAATGACTTTGCTCCACGAACATACAGTAATAAAAGTCTTAAATAATATCTTTCTATATCTTTCGGACTTACAAAATACATGCGAGATATTAAAGGTTTTACAATTCGTTCCCTAACTTTCCATTCCTTTGATGATTCAAAAACGTAATAATTAGGAATTTCAGTATATAAATAATTGCATGCATCTGTATCTTTTCTGTTTAATTTAAACCATGCTGTTAAAGTGGTATCTTTAAATTCATTCATAGCTATTTCTTCTAATCCTTCTTTGAAACAGATTTTTTGGTGATTAGGTAAATGTACCGCTAATCTATAAGTAGCATGAGATTGTTCATGTATATGAAATTCTAACAACCTATACATTGCCTCGGTTGGACATACATATCTAGTGCTTATATATTGTTGAATTTCATCGTGTTGAATTTCTTGATTGTTATCTTTATAACCAATTACAGCACAATCATGTCCTTTATAACAGTATTTAAATAAATATTTAATACATTCTACAGTAGAACAAACTTCAACATTAATATGACAATTGAATGTTAAGCTTAAATATGGGTTATATGGAAAAATTTGTGAATTATCTGCTACAGCTTTAATTTTACAAATTTTGCTGTTACGATTACTACTATCGTAAAAAAAATTTTCCTGACATTATTTCTTCTTCTGTATACGGGGTATCCTTTCAAATTTAAATTTGTCTGATCACAAAATGTTTTAGGATAATGCTTAGTACAAATCTTTTTATCTTGATCTATACAAGGAGAATTTAAGTTTTGATTTCCGCAAGGTCCATGAACTTGAAATTGTTTTACAATATTATATAACCTTCGATTTTTTTTTCATCTGGAATTTCCGCACTTATTATTTTATCAATAGTTTCTGCATCTCGAATTGCAAACTTTTTGTGCAAAAATAAAATTAAATGTACGTGTGGCAATCCACGTTTTTGAAATTCTATAAAATATAAATAAGCAAGTACGTCTCCAAAAATTTTGTTTTCTTTTAATTCTATCATTAACATTTTTAGTTTTTGGTGAAAGACTCTTGACACAATATCAGGTCGATCAGATGCTTTTTGACCATACAATAAATTATCACTTATTTCCGGCCATTTTGGATTACATGTCATGATAATAAACAAATCTGGTTTACCATATTCTTGAACTAATCGCATAGCATCCATAAAAGACTGTTGATAAGCACGTGGACCTCCAGTGAAAGTTGAAGGTAAAATAACAATCTTTCCTGGACGAATATTTTGCTGTGCGGCTTTATTATTTACATAATCCATTAATCCACAATACATTTCTGATCTAATTTTTTGTTGTTGTTCACGAACATACTTCAAACGTTCGCCTTCTACTTTGCACCATACGTCAACTATGTATTGTTGAGTTAATTTTCCTAGAGACAAACATGGATAAAAATTTCTTCTACAAGAAAGCATATACGTATAAAATTGTAAAGGAGTAACATTTCTGCTACTCTTTACTTGTTTAATATTTACAGTCAATCCTTGATCACCTGAAGGAAACATTAAAGGATAAGTCATAGGATCAAGATTTCCACTGAGATTTGAAATTGATATACTTTTTGAATTTCTTGGATGAATACATATGTCACGATCTATTGGGGGTTCTCCATCTTCACTTACAAACACTACTGCCACTTCGTTACATGTCGGTAAATTAAATCTTTTTTTATCTAAAATACGATCTCGTTTTATCCACATCTGAATATTTCTCATTGGTTCATTTAAAGATTTTGCTTTTACTTCTTCCTCCAACTCTAATTCACGCATCATTTTAAACGCTTTTGCAAATGGATTCATTTTTCTAAACAAAATATCTAATTTCAACATCAAGGAATATGAACATTTTTTATTACATTCGTTATTCAAACGTTCTTCCACAGCCTCGTTTGTATCAATAATATATAACTGTCCGTATTTACGTTTATTATTATCTATTGGATGAAGAGAATAGGTATTATGATATATTTGTCCATGAATACGAAAAACAAAAGGACCGTATCCTTTTGGAATTTCCAATTTGGCACCCATACTGGCAAATGCCAAAGCACTGTTATAAGAGCGAATATTCTCCTTAAAATTTTTGCTTTCAGTTTTGTTAAAATTAATAATTAATCATTTTAAATAACTTGGATAAACACTCAATTTTTTTAATTTTATTTTCCCTTTATGGCAACAGCTATTAAACTTTCTATCTGCAGATCTTTCATACAAAAAATTTAATGATCCACAGAACTCGCATTTGACACTCATACTACCCAAATAATTCTGAGGAATTAAATTTTCATCTAACTCTTCAATTTCTTTGTATGCAATACCTATTAGATCTTTTCTTTTTCCTGTATTTTTATTTACTTCAAGTATTAATATTCTCTTTGACTTTGTTTCAAACAATGATTTTTTTCTTTTATTTATTGAAATTCTATTTCTTAATTTTTTTTTCTTTCTATTCTTCCCTTTTCTCATTAATTTCTCTTCCTTATTTCCTTTCAATCTAGAAATATTTTTTTTAATTCTGTCTTTTACAAGACAATTATTTTTACTTTCATCTGCATATAATTTATCTAAACTTCCTTTAATTTCTTCTGACTTAATTTTCTGGTTTTCATTATTATTCTTAATTATTAATCCTTTTTTCTCATTTATTTCAAATCTAGGTCTCTTCTTAATAACATTACATTCTTCATTCTTTTTTCTTTTGAACAATAAATTTCTTTTTTGTGTATCTCTTTTTTCTTGTATTTCCAACAATATTTTACTCTGAATATCAAAACAATTTTTATTTAATCTATTGTTTCTGTTTGGTTTATATTCTTGTGATCTTAAATATCTTTTTCTCTTTCTATCTCTATCTTGTCTCATTAATTTCTCTTTCTTACTTTCTTTCAATCTTACTATCTGTTTTCTAATTCTATCTTTCATAAGACGATTTTCTTTTTTTTTATTTTCAAATGATTCAGTTAAATTTCCTTTATTTTCTAATGTCTTAATTTCCTGCTCTTTTTTATTATTTTTTATTATTGTCTCCTTTTCTTCCTTTTTTTCAAATCTAACTCTCTTTTTTATGCTCTCACATTTTATTTTTTCTACTTGTAAACTGCCTTCTTCTTTAATTTTTTCTTTCCTTTATAAGAAATCAGTTAGTGATAGCTATAGATATACTGCTGTAGAAATTTGCGTACGAAACCGAGAAGGTATGGCACGCCTTCGGGAAAAACGTACGTAACCAGTAGGCGGGGCATAAGCGTACGGAACATAAAGGAGAGTTTACAATTTCTCCTATTTATGTGTATTTGATGAATTTAAAAATTTTGAAAATGAAGTAGGCGGAGCATGACACGTCATAGGCAAAAGCGTACTAAACATAAAGGAGATTTCACAATTTCTCCTAATTATGTATTTGAATTTAATTGAATTTAAAAATTTTGAAAATGAAGTAGGCGGAGCATGACACGTCATAGGCAAAAGCGTACTAAACATAAAGGAGATTTCACAATTTCTCCTAATTATGTATTTGAATTTAAAAATTTTGAAAATCAAGAATTAGGAAATCACCACGAGGAGAACCGATTTCCTGGTGACTTTTGGTGAACTTCTTAAAGGTAGTTAACCTCAAAATTTAAAAATCAATAATAAGGACAACAATAACTGCAGAACCCATGTCCAGGTAAGTTTTGTAGAATTTAACCTCAAACTTTGGAAATCGACATTCAGTTAAACACCAAGTGCGGAACCGATGTTCAGGTGACTTTAGGACAACATCTTCGAGGAATTTAACCTCAAAATTTAATAATAAAAAAGTATAGAAAGACAAAAATTTAAAAATACATAATTAGGAATACGCCAAGTGCAGAACCGATGCCGAGGTAACTTTTAGTGAACTTGTGGGATGAAGTTAACCTCAAATTTTAATAATCAAAGATTAGAAAAACACTAAGTGCAAAACGGATGTCCAGGTGACTTTTGGTCAACATCTTCCAGGAAGTTAACCTCAAAAATTGTAAATGCATAATGAGGAAACCTCTAAGTGGCGAATCGAGTTGCAGGTTACTTTTGGGTCTACTTATTGAAGACAGTAGATCTGAAAATTTAAAAATCTATAATTCGAAAAACAGCAATTGCAGAAGTGGTAGGAAGTTAATCTCATAATAATTTATTAATAAAAATTTAGGAAAGCAGCAAGTGCAGAAATGCAGAAAGCAATAATTAGGAAAACATCAATTGCCGCAAGGATATACAGGTGACTTAACTTAAGTTAACCTGAAAAATTAAAAATCTAATATTAGTAAAATTTTAGATGCTTAATATGCCCATGTTCGAAGTTTCATAACAAGAAATTGAATTCCATAAAAAAAAAGGTTATCTTCTCTAAAGAAGTTAAAGAAAAATGACCTGGATATCGATTCTGTACTTGGTTTTCTTCGTAATTATAGATTTATAAATTTTGAGGTTAAGGCCGTTGGAGACACAGAGTCCGCAGAGAATCTGTAGGGGGGAGCAGTGGTTCTCAAAGACTGTCCCCATGCGTTTTGAAGACTTAGGAATTTTTCGCGACAAAGTCCAACACTTTTCCCACAAAAGAACATCGTACTGCAAATTCTATTGAAATAAAGATTCAGAAAAATACTTACTTTTGATAAATCAAGTATTTCCTGAGCTTTAGTGTCTCGAGAAAATTCGTGTGATGAAAACAACCTCCAATGATGTTCCATATTTGGCAATTTTTTCCAATAAAACCAGACACTTTTTCCGAAAATGAAAATCGTAGTGAAAATTTAAATTTAATTAGCACTTTTTCACTTATTTTGTTTTTGGCATATGAGTTTTTAAATCGCGTCAGTCTCTCGAGGAAATACAAAATCACTTGACACTTCACTCACTGATTCCCACTTTGACAATTTTTTTCGGCAAAACCAGACACTTTTTCCGAAAATGAAAATCGTAGTGAAAATTTAAATTTAATTAGCACTTTTTCACTTATTTTGTTTTTGGCATATGAGTTTTTAAATCGCGTCAGTCTCTCGAGGAAATACAAAATCACTTGACACTTCACTCACTGATTCCCACTTTGACAATTTTTTTCGGCAAAACCAGACACTTTTTCCGAAAATGAAAATCGTAGTGAAAATTTAAATTTAATTAGCACTTTTTCACTTATTTTGTTTTTGGCATTTGAGTTTTTAAACCGCGTCAATCTCTCGAGGAAATACAAAATCACTTGACACTTCACTCACTGATTCCCACTTTGACAATTTTTTTCGGCAAAACCAGACACTTTTTCCGAAAATGAAAATCGTAGTGAAAATTTAAATTTAATTAGCACTTTTTCACTTTTTTTGTTTTTGGTATTTGAGTTTTTAAATCGCGTCAATCTCTCGAGAAAAGTAAATTTTTTTCAATTTCATCAATGAAAATGTCAAACAATGTAGCAGAATATAGTTTGTCGTGCGCTGTTCTGATACGGCATTTTCGGGTACTATAATTCACACGGCGCCGCCTTTGAAATTATAGACAGGCGTACATTATATTCATTATATTAATCAACCTATTTATAAAATTCAATGTTTAGATATTAATTGTAAAAATTTAATATAAAAAATTAATGTCAAGTTCCAAACATAATTTTGCTAACTTTGTACAAAAAATAAAAGTTGTTTGTTATTTCAAGTGTAATTAGCTCTATTGAAAAGACGCATTTAAAATAATTTAAACCATTCAAATGCAACAAGTACATTATTTATTGTAAATCATGCATTAATAATTTCTAAACAATTTAAATATTTTTTAAAATCTAAGAGTTGAAGGAAAAACAGTAGAGCTTATTTAGTCTATCAGAAGAATGCAACCCGACTTACAGAGGAGATGGGAAATAGATATTGTATAGGAACTGAAATAAGTGTTTCTTTTAATTTTTTAAAATTAAATAAACAGAGCATTCGATAAATATTTTATACATAACGTAAAAATTAAAGAAATAATTAAAACGCAAGAAAGGACTAAAAAAATAGTGTAATATCAAAAAAATTAAATGAACAGGAAGAAAATGGAGAAATGTTTTTTTCTTAATCTAACAAACTGTAAAAAATGTAAAAAGTAAAAAAGAATAAGTAAGTAAGTTTGTAAAAAAACTCTCAAGAAATAGACAAGATGTGAAAAGAAATTGAATAAATTTACAAAAAAATAAGTGTATTTACTTTTAAAAGTATAGAAATAATTATTAAAATTAACGTAATAAAAAGTTTAATGAATGTATAAATAAGAAAACTGTGTAATATAATATTAAATAATTTTTATAAAAAGAAGAAAATTAAAGAAAATCCTAAAAAGAACAGAGACAAATACCAAAAAAAAATATCAAAAATACCTAAACGGAGATAAAATTTTAAAAATGTTGTAAAAATAATAAATTATAATATAAAAATGAAAGTAAAATCTCTTAAAAATCTTGTAAGAATATTACCAAAGGAAGGATTATTGTGAATATGGAAATTAATTAATATTATTGAATTAAGATGCATTGAAATTTAAATTAATTTAAATTTAAAAGTTGGTACAAATTGGAATATGAGTTCATTGACGTTTGGAATTTATATAACTTTTAATGACTTGAAGATATACAAATCTAATATTATTTTTTGATAACTTGATACCAAAAATATCGTGAAAGTGAAAAATTCACATTTTACAAAACTTTTTCCACGACACTTGTAGAAAAATTTAATTTTTGCTTCGGTCAATAAGCACAAAGTTTCTTATTTTTGATCTAAATTTGTTAAATATTCAATAAGTTGGTCATGTTATCGAATATTTAACAAATTTAGATCAGAAATAAGAAACTTTGTGCTTATTGACGGGAGAAAAATCAAATTTTTCTACAAATGTCTTGGAAAAAATTTTGTAAACTGCGAATTTTGCACTTTCTCGTAAGATAAAACGTTTTTATAGATCTAATTTGTTAAATATTTAATAACTTGGTCATGTTATCGAATATTTAACAAATTTAGATCAGAAATAAGAAACTTTGTGCTTATTGACCGAAGCAAAAATTAAATTTTTCTACAAATGTCGTGGAAAAAGTTTTGTAAAATGTGAATTTTTCACTTTCACGATAGGTTAATCGTTCTTATTGGTCTAATTTGTTAAATATTTAATAACTTGGTCATGTTATCAAATATTTAACAAATTTAGATCAGAAATAAGAAACTTTGTGCTTACTGACCGAAGCAAAAATTAAACTTTTCTACAAATGTCGTGGAAAAAATTTTGTAAACTGCGAATGTTGCACTTTCTTGAAAGCTAAATCGTTTTTATAGATCTTTTTTGTTAAATATTTAATAACTTGGGCATGTTAACAAATATTTTTGAAATTTAACTGTCATGTTTAGAATTTTCATCTGCGTTGGTCGAATTTGAGACAACTTTTTCTGAAAATGTTGTCAATAAATTGTATATATTTTATGCTACACAGACAAATGTATATCTCTTTTTTTATAAGAAAAAAAACGTGGTTTAAAAAATGTATGATTTAAAATTAAATAAGTAAATATAATTTATTTACCAAGTAGTTTCTTACATTTTATTTTTAAAAGATATGTAGTTTAATCTAATATCATTTTTGAACTAATTTATTTTATTTTTAAAACATTCAATATATTAAAAAAAAATTATATAATATTTATATTATGTAACAAAAATTCTCCCTTTTATTTATTTTAATTAATTTAAATTTAAAAGTTGGTACAAATTGGAATATGAGTTCATTGACGTTTGGAATTTATATAACTTTTAATGACTTGAAGATATACAAATCTAATATTATTTTTTGATAACTTGATACCAAAAATTTGTAAATTGTAGGTATTTTGATCATCTGTATTAATACAATTTTTTAAATTTTATAACGAATAAAATATTATAAATTTCAAGATTTATCCACAAATTTCTGTTTTTTTTATGATTTGCGATACTTTACATGCAATATTGGACATCCGGAGAATTGAAAAGTTTTTTTTCCATTTAAATCAATAACAGCCCTGTTTATAGATTACATTTATTTTATTTATTTCAAGCAATCTATACATATATCTTTGATGAATAAATTGATCTCTGTTTCCGAACTTCTATGTAAGTCGGGTTGCCTTCTTTCTCTGCACTAAATAAACTATAAGGATTTATGATGTAACTCTTAGTATTTGAGAAATAATTTAGCAAAAAAAAAGATAAAATTTTTTCCTACATAAATTTTAATTTGTTAATTTTAAATTATGCAATTCTTTATTACAATATTAAATATAATAAACAAATTAATAATGTTCTAAAACAAGTATTAAAGTAAATTTCTTATTTCTTCAAAATAAAAGGGAGAATTTTTGTTACATAATATAAATATTATATAATTTTTTTTTAATATATTGAATGTTTTAAAAATAAAATAAATTAGTTCAAAAATGATATTAGATTAAACTACATATCTTTTAAAAATAAAATGTAAGAAACTACTTGGTAAATAAATTATATTTACTTATTTAATTTTAAATCATACATTTTTTAAACCACGTTTTTTTTCTTATAAAAAAAGAGATATACATTTGTCTGTGTAGCATAAAATATATACAATTTATTGACAACATTTTCAGAAAAAGTTGTCTCAAATTCGACCAACGCAGATGAAAATTCTAAACATGACAGTTAAATTTCAAAAATATTTGTTAACATGCCCAAGTTATTAAATATTTAACAAAAAAGATCTATAAAAACGATTTAGCTTTCAAGAAAGTGCAACATTCGCAGTTTACAAAATTTTTTCCACGACATTTGTAGAAAAGTTTAATTTTTGCTTCGGTCAGTAAGCACAAAGTTTCTTATTTCTGATCTAAATTTGTTAAATATTTGATAACATGACCAAGTTATTAAATATTTAACAAATTAGACCAATAAGAACGATTAACCTATCGTGAAAGTGAAAAATTCACATTTTACAAAACTTTTTCCACGACATTTGTAGAAAAATTTAATTTTTGCTTCGGTCAATAAGCACAAAGTTTCTTATTTCTGATCTAAATTTGTTAAATATTCGATAACATGACCAAGTTATTAAATATTTAACAAATTAGATCTATAAAAACGTTTTATCTTACGAGAAAGTGCAAAATTCGCAGTTTACAAAATTTTTTCCAAGACATTTGTAGAAAAATTTGATTTTTCTCCCGTCAATAAGCACAAAGTTTCTTATTTCTGATCTAAATTTGTTAAATATTCGATAACATGACCAACTTATTGAATATTTAACAAATTTAGATCAAAAATAAGAAACTTTGTGCTTATTGACCGAAGCAAAAATTAAATTTTTCTACAAGTGTCGTGGAAAAAGTTTTGTAAAATGTGAATTTTTCACTTTCACGATATTTTTGGTATCAAGTTATCAAAAAATAATATTAGATTTGTATATCTTCAAGTCATTAAAAGTTATATAAATTCCAAACGTCAATGAACTCATATTCCAATTTGTACCAACTTTTAAATTTAAATTAATTTAAATTTCAATGCATCTTAATTCAATAATATTAATTAATTTCCATATTCACAATAATCCTTCCTTTGGTAATATTCTTACAAGATTTTTAAGAGATTTTACTTTCATTTTTATATTATAATTTATTATTTTTACAACATTTTTAAAATTTTATCTCCGTTTAGGTATTTTTGATATTTTTTTTTGGTATTTGTCTCTGTTCTTTTTAGGATTTTCTTTAATTTTCTTCTTTTTATAAAAATTATTTAATATTATATTACACAGTTTTCTTATTTATACATTCATTAAACTTTTTATTACGTTAATTTTAATAATTATTTCTATACTTTTAAAAGTAAATACACTTATTTTTTTGTAAATTTATTCAATTTCTTTTCACATCTTGTCTATTTCTTGAGAGTTTTTTTACAAACTTACTTACTTATTCTTTTTTACTTTTTACATTTTTTACAGTTTGTTAGATTAAGAAAAAAACATTTCTCCATTTTCTTCCTGTTCATTTAATTTTTTTGATATTACACTATTTTTTTAGTCCTTTCTTGCGTTTTAATTATTTCTTTAATTTTTACGTTATGTATAAAATATTTATCGAATGCTCTGTTTATTTAATTTTAAAAAATTAAAAGAAACACTTATTTCAGTTCCTATACAATATCTATTTCCCATCTCCTCTGTAAGTCGGGTTGCATTCTTCTGATAGACTAAATAAGCTCTACTGTTTTTCCTTCAACTCTTAGATTTTAAAAAATATTTAAATTGTTTAAAAATTATTAATGCATGATTTACAATAAATAATGTACTTGTTGCATTTGAATGGTTTAAATTATTTTAAATGCGTCTTTTCAATAGAGCTAATTACACTTGAAATAACAAACAACTTTTATTTTTTGTACAAAGTTAGCAAAATTATGTTTGGAACTTGACATTAATTTTTTATATTAAATTTTTACAATTAATATCTAAACATTGAATTTTATAAATAGGTTGATTAATATAATGAATATAATGTACGCCTGTCTATAATTTCAAAGGCGGCGCCGTGTGAATTATAGTACCCGAAAATGCCGTATCAGAACAGCGCACGACAAACTATATTCTGCTACATTGTTTGACATTTTCATTGATGAAATTGAAAAAAATTTACTTTTCTCGAGAGATTGACGCGATTTAAAAACTCAAATACCAAAAACAAAAAAAGTGAAAAAGTGCTAATTAAATTTAAATTTTCACTACGATTTTCATTTTCGGAAAAAGTGTCTGGTTTTGCCGAAAAAAATTGTCAAAGTGGGAATCAGTGAGTGAAGTGTCAAGTGATTTTGTATTTCCTCGAGAGACTGACGCGATTTAAAAACTCATATGCCAAAAACAAAATAAGTGAAAAAGTGCTAATTAAATCTAAATTTTCACTACGATTTTCATTTTCGGAAAAAGTGTCTGGTTTTGCCGAAAAAAATTGTCAAAGTGGGAATCAGTGAGTGAAGTGTCAAGTGATTTTGTATTTCCTCGAGAGACTGACGCGATTTAAAAACTCATATGCCAAAAACAAAATAAGTGAAAAAGTGCTAATTAAATTTAAATTTTCACTACGATTTTCATTTTCGGAAAAAGTGTCTGGTTTTGCCGAAAAAAATTGTCAAAGTGGGAATCAGTGAGTGAAGTGTCAAGTGATTTTGTATTTCCTCGAGAGACTGACGCGATTTAAAAACTCATATGCCAAAAACAAATTAAGTGAAAAAGTGCTAATTAAATTTAAATTTTCACTACGATTTTCATTTTCGGAAAAAGTGTCTGGTTTTATTGGAAAAAATTTCCAAATATGGAACATCATTGGAGGTTGTTTTCATCACACGAATTTCCTCGAGACACTAAAGCTCAGGAAATACTTGATTTATCAAAAGTAAGTATTTTTCTGAATCTTTATTTTAATAGAATTTGCAGTACGATGTTCTTTTGTGGGAAAAGTGTTGGACTTTGTCGCGAAAAATTCCTAAGTCTTCAAAACGCATGGGGACAGTCTTTGAGAACCACTGCTCCCCCCTACAGATTCTCTGCGGACTCTGTGTCTCCAACGGCCTTAACTTTCTCGAGGGAGTTGAACAAAAGTCACCTGGTCATCGGTTCTAAACTTGGTTGTTTTTTAGTTATTGTTTTTTAACCGATTAGGAAAGTGCGATATTATTTGAAAACACATTAAAGTTTTTATCGGAATTCCTGTGGAATTTGTGACGGGAATTTCCGATCGGAATTTCTAATGGGAATTTGCAGGGAATCTTTCCACGTGGGGATAAAGGATAAGCAGGGCCGGTGAAACAGATTCTTTCTATATGGAGAAATCCCTCTCTTACCTCCTACCACCTATGTAAATAAAAAAAAAGTTATTTTATGTAGGAAAATAAGTAATGTAGCATGTGGAGTTCCCCACCGACTTGGATTTAGCGTGGAGAACATTCCACACACTGAAAAACAATGTTATTGAATGAAGAAAATTTTATTTGGTTCAAGTATATCGCCGGCTTCAATGGAGACAAGTGGATTATGATATTGGTTGAAGAAAATGGTTGTCTTGTAATAGTATAATTGTGCTGAGCGCAAATGTTCTTGATCCAAGAACATATAGGATCGAGTTAATATAAAATATAAACAAATTTACGAAGAGAAGGTATAATTATGTAAACAATACTTTCAATAGATAGATAGATAGATAGATAGATAGATAGATAGATAGATAGATAGATAGATAGATATATGGCTAGATAGATATATAGATATATTAAGAATATACAGGGAGAGACAGAAAGAGAGAAAGAGCGAGAGATGGAGAGATAACTTTCCTTCAGGTAGACAAATGTACTTCCTTACAATTAAGAAAAGGCAGGTAGGAATAGAAATAGAAATTCTTTTGTTTCTTAATTATACACCATACCCTTTGAAAATCATTAAATTTCTGAAAGTTATTGTTGAATAGGAGGTAGCAGATTTAAGAACTCAGTATTTCTTTAAATTTATTTAAATTTCTTTTCATTCTCAGATTTAATATCTCAGTATTTCACTTGGTGAGTACTGTAAGATTCATTATTTACTGGACGTTGTTCAATAATATTTTTGGTTTTTCATAATAATGTAACATTAAAGTACAGTACAATATTCAATACTTAAATAGTTTGATTATTGTTAATTGGAGAATTGAGAAATTTGACAGTGACATTGGTGAAGTGGAAAAGAGACAAATTTAAAAATTGGTAAATTGGCAAATTATTGAAATTGATAATAAGTAAATTGGAAAATCGGCAAATTGGCAAATTGGAAAATTGGCAAATTGGAAATTTAGTAAATTGGAGTATTGGTAAAATGGACAATTGAGAAAGTACTAAATTTAAAAAATGGAAATTGGTAAAATAGGACATTTAGAAATTGAAACATTTTAAAAATAATTAAATGGTATATTGCTTTTTAAATACCAATCACTTTCATCAATTTATAAAATTAGAAAATAAAAAAGTTGATGTTAATTTCTTGAAATGAAACATAAGTAAATTGCAAAATTGGGAAAGTGAAAATTTGATAAATTAAGAATATTGGTAAAATGGATAATTCATAAAGAACAAAATTAGAAAAATGGACAGTTGAATAGGACATTTGTAAATTGAAATATTGTGAAGTTATTGAAATGGTTTATTGTTTTTTAAATACCAATCATTTCTGGTAACTTATGAAATTAGAAGACAGAAATGTTAAACTCTTTATTAGAAAAATCTCTTTACTAGAAATATATGAAATGTTTTATGGGAATTTCAGAACTAATAAATTAATTATAATATTTCTGTAACATTGTAAAATATGAAAATTGTTAAATTCTCTAATTCCTCTTTAAAAATTGGCAGATTGGAAAATCGTGATACTTGAAAATGTATTTTTAAGATCATTATTTATTGCAAATTTTTCGGTAGGTAATTGGCAAATGTGTAAATTGCTATGTACATAATTATAAAACTGGTTACGTGAAATTTCGACATTTTGAAATTGCATATTTCATATATTATGAGATTTATTACACTTTCACATATTCATATTGTATAAATAAAATTTCGAATAGTACAGAAAGGGTGAAACGTCATCGTGCAGGTTTATCTGTAGAGAAACAAATAGAACTTCGAAAATTGGAAAGAGAAAGAATGAAGTGTTATCGTGCTAAATTAAAAGAAAAAAAGGGATTACAAACTACTATATCAAAAGAGATAAAAAAATCAACTTGTAATACAGAGTCTCAAATTTTTTTTGAGAATGCAATACCGTCAACATCTTTTCAGACAACTTCACATTCAGAAAATGTACAAATAAGTTATCAAGATTCCACATTTGAAGAAAAACAAAGATTTACCGAGAAAGAAGTAGAACAATTACAAGAAGTTGATAAAAATATTCTTAATACAGAAAAAATGAAATGTCATCGCGCGAATTTAAGTGTAGAGAAAGTTGCTAAAAATATTGTTAGTACAGAGAAGGTGAGACGTCATCGTGCAGGTTTATCTGTAGAGAAACAAAAAAAAATTCGAACATTGGAAAGAAAAAGAATGAAGTGTTATCGTGCTAAATTAAAAGAAAAAAAAGGATTACAAAGTAATATATCAAAAGAGATAAGAAAAGTAACTTCTAATGCAGATTGTGAAACTTTTGCTGTGAATTCAATACCATCAACATCATTTCACACAGTTTCACATTCAGAAAATGGTCAAAAAAGTTATCAAAATTCAATTGAGGATGATGATTCTCCATCAATTCTCCATTTCAATGTAACTCAGGAAAAGTTAGTGAGCGTATCAGGTAATTGTTCAGAAGAATTAGAAATAAACAAATTGCATTCACGAACTTATGCAGAGGATTATTTAGGTAAAATGTTACTTTATTGCATTCATTGTGATGCTAAACACTTCAAAGATGAAAAAGTTAGTACTAAAATTACAAATTCAGATGCTAAAAACCTGAAACATAAAAAAGATGATAACAAAAAGTATTCTTTCGCTGATTGTTGTAGCCATGGAGGTATTAAATTAAAACCTTTAAATTATCCATCTGAATTGAAAATGTTATTAGATGGTTCACATGAGAAATCAAGCCATTTTCGCCAGAATATAAGATGTTACAATAATTCATTTGCTTTTGCATCATTTAATGCTAATGTTATTAATTTCCATGGTACCCGAAGAGGACCGTATTGTTTTAAAATACAAGGTCAAATATATTATCAAATGAATAAAGCTTTATACCCTGAGAACGGTGATGATCCGTCTTATGGTCAATTGTTTATTTACGACCCTGATGATGCAATTGAATACAGGTTGAATAAAAATAATAGATTAGATAGAGATATTGTAGGAGGAATTGAGAATTTTATGAGAAAACATAATACGTTCAGTCAATCATTTAGAATGATGAAAGAAGTTATAGAAATAGAAACAGCGTTGGCGAAAAAAAATGATGAAGAAATTCCAGAATTGAAATTATTATTTACTTTAAAAAAAGAAAAAGATCCACGGCGATTTAATTTTCAAAGAGTTAATGAAGTAGCTGCTATTTTTAATACAAATTCAGAAGGTGAAATACTTGATTCTTATGTTACTGTGTATAACAAAATAAGTAAAGAATTGCAATTAGTTAGTAGTTTGGATCCTTGTGTAGAACCTTTTATATATCCTCTATTTTATCCTTTTGGAGAAAAAGGTTATTGTATTGATATGCTTCGAAATGATACAGATAAAAGATTGAAAAAACATAGAATTTCGAGGGCATCTTATGTAAAGTATAAAATAGCAATTAGAGATGATATATTTAATCAGTTTCTATACGGTGGAAGACTATTTCAACAGTGGCTGGTTGACAATTATGTTAAAATGGAAAAAGATCGGCTTCAATATTGCGCAAATCATCAAACAGAATTGCGAAGTGAAAGTTACAGAGGATTAATAGATCACATTAATGATGTAGCACAAAGGAATGATACACCTCTAGGAAAATTAGTTGTCTTACCATCAACATTTATTGGTTCACCTCGTAATATGATGGAATTATATCAAGATTCAATGGCTATTGTGGCAAAACATGGTAAACCAGATTTATTTATAACAATGACATGTAATCCACAGTGGAAAGAAATAACAGAGAATTTATTACCTAATCAAACAGTAGCTGATAGACCTGACATTGTCGCGAGAGTCTTTTCTTTAAAAGTAAAACATTTGATAGAATGTATTGTAAAGAATAAATGTTTTGGAGATGTGAAGTCTTACGTTTATGTTATAGAATTTCAAAAAAGGGGATTACCACATATCCATTTGTTGGTTATATTAACGTCCAATTCAAAATTATTAACACCAGAGAGTGTTGATGGATATATTTCAGCTGAAATACCAGATGAAATGGTTAATCCTAGATTACATGAAATTATTATGGCAAATAATATACACGGTCCTTGTGGAGATTGGTGTTTCGTTGATGGAAAATGCTCAAAAAAATTTCCTAAACCTTTACAAGAAGACACTACTGTTGAAGAAAATTGTTACGTGGTATATAGAAGAAGAAACTCAGGCAAAACCTATACACGACCTAATGAATATATTGTTGATAGTCGTTTTGTTGTACCTTATTCTCCTAAACTTTCACAAACATTCAATTGTCATATTAATGTTGAAGTTGTATCCAGTATTAAGTCCGTCAAATATTTGTATAAATATATTTATAAGGGTCATGATGCTGCATCAATTATCATTACAAATAGTAATGGAGAGGCTACTATCAATCATAATGAAATCAATCATTATGAAGAAAATAGATATGTTGGTCCAGTAGAAGCAGCATGGAGAATTTTAAGTAAAACTTTATCCAAAAAAAGTCATAGTATAAATCGTTTACCAATACATTTACAAAATGAGCAAAATATTCTTATTCGGCAAGTAGATACAAACGAAGAAATATCATTTAATTTAAATAAAAATACAAAATTATTAGACTACTTCCTTTTAAATGAACGTGATGTAAATGCTCGTCAGTATTTTTATACTGAGATTCCAGAATACTATTCATGGGATAAAACAAAATGTAAATGGAACAACAGACTCCGTAAAGAGAAGGTAATAGGCAGAATTTATTCTGTTAATCCCTGCCACACAGAATTATTTCACCTTAGATTATTATTACTTACAACTAAAGGTGCGATTTCATACGAATCAATGAAGACTGTTAATGGCGTATTACATGAGACATTTACGTCAGCTTGTTTAGCATTAGGACTAATAGAGGATGATCATGAATGGAAGGCAACGTTACAAGGGTCTACTTTATGGATGATGCCTCAATCACTTCGACGATTATTTGTCAGAATTTTAATTCACTGTCGTCCTATAAATGCTGGTGAACTTTGGGAACAATTCAAAATTTATATGTTCGAAGATTATGCTAGAAACGTTGATAATATTGCTGCTGAAAAAATGGCATACATACATGTCAAAAATATGTTATCTGATGAAGGTTATAAGTTGAATGATTTTCTTGGATTGATGGATGTAGAAGATGGAACTGATAATTTTGCAGTTACCCACTCTATAAATATTGAAGAGGAAAATAAATTAGGAAAAGAAAGGTATGATAAACTGAACGTCAAACAAAAAGATATAGTCGATTTTATATTAAATGCAGTAAATGATAATAACGATAATACTTGTCGGTGTGTATATGTCGATGGTCCTGGAGGATCAGGAAAAACATTTATGTATATTACATTGTGGCATTTATTGAGGAGTCTCGGTAAAACTGTTTGCAATATGGCATTTACAGGAATAGCTGCAACCTTACTTCCCATGGGTCGAACAGTTCATAAAATATTGGGTTTACCCGTGCCATTATATAATGATTCATCTTCAAATATAAAAGTGCAGTCTAAAGAGGGGTTGTATTTGAAAAATGTTGATGTCTTCATTTGGGATGAGGCTCCAATGTCACCAAAGTATGCCTTAGAGATTATGGACAGAACATTAAGAGATATTATGCAAGTAGATGTTCCTTTTGGTGGTAAAACGATAATTTTAGGAGGTGATTTTAGACAAGTATTACCAATAAAACAAAATGGTACAAGATCTGAAATTATTAATTTGTCAATTAAAAACAGCAAATTATGGAAGATATTTGCAAAATTTACATTATCTGAGAACATGCGAGCTTTACCGGAAGAAACACAATTTGTTAATTTTTTACTTGACATAGGAAATGGCAGATTGAACGATGTAAAAGATTGTGTTCAATTACCAGACAACATTCTGGAAGAAGGAAATATTGATATCAGTACAGATGTGTATGGAGAGTTAATTAAACAGAAAAGGTTTGAAGATTTGGCATTATGTGCTATTTTAGCCCCGAGAAATATTGATGTAGATGAAATTAATAATAATGTTGTCCAGTTATTAGATAAGAGCGAAGAAAAAGTTTATAGAAGTATTGACAGTGTAGATAATCGTGATAATGATAATGATCATGAAGTCATTTTGCCTGATTACTTAAACACTCTATCACCACCTGCTTTACCACCACATGTTTTGCATTTACGAATAAATTCCGTAGTTATGCTTATAAGAAATCTTAGTATTAACGAAGGTTTATGTAATGGAACAAGATTATTGGTTTTAGCTTTATCTAATCATGTTATAAAATGTAAAATATTAACGGGAGATAAACGTGGAAATATTGTATTCATACATCGAATATTATTGTACTGTGAAAATGTTTATCCCTTTACATTTAAAATAACACAATTTCCAATTAAACTAGCATTTGCTATGACTATAAACAAATCTCAAGGACAGACATTTCATAAAATTGCAATTGATTTAAGAAAAGATGTCTTTAATCATGGTCAATTATATGTTGCATTATCAAGAGTTCGTTCATTTAATTCAATCAAAGTTTATTTAGGAAATCAAAGAAGTAGAAAATGTATTAAGAATTATGTATACAAAGAAATTTTTGAATAATTCTTCTTGTAAAAATAGAATATATATTCTTAACATATAATATTATTATAGAAGGTACTATGTAGCACAGTTGCAAATAGTTCATGAAAATTAATAGTTACTGATAATATTGAAATGTTATATTCGTTTAGAGATTCCGTACCATAAAAATCTTTGTTAATTGTTTCTTATTTAAAAATTTGAAATATTCATTGACACGATTCTGTTCAAAATAACGTTTGACTTGATTTTAAATGACGTGTGAACTCAAGGAATGTGAAATTTAAAAAATTATGAAGTAAAAGAAATACAATGATTGTGATATTTACTGACAGCCTTATATTGAATATCATTTATTTCATTTTTCTATTCTTTTTTTTTTTTTTTTTAATCAGAATGTTAATATTAATACCCGAAAACACAACTGAGTGGAAATATGTTTCCACGCAGTTTATCCTTTTCCCTTTTCCTTCATGGAGAGGTAAATACGCTGTATTTAAATTGTATATATGTGTGGGAAAGAAGCATTTCTGCATATATCATTTAAGAACAGTGATAATAATGGTTGTACCTCACAGGAATGGGCGAGAATGGGGCCCTTCCTTTCCCCCCCCCAAAAAAAATAATTACTATAAACTATATTTCATGCTTTTTAGGATTTAATGTAATTGAAAGAGCTGATTTACAAAACATAATTGTACAGACAAAAAATAAAATAAAATATTTCTTATCTCACACACACATAAATGGCGCTTTAAATTTTATTAACATTTCACCAATTATTAAAGACTTATGTAAAAAATGTAATAATCTAAAACATTTTATTTAACAAGTTTCTATTAATAACTGAAAGAAGACGAGGAATTTGTTACTTTTACAAACACTTTTCCTTCATGTAAGGAAAAAGCTTGCTTCCTCATAGATGACATGGAAATTTAACTATTAGGTATGAAATTCACAATTTAAAAAATTATATGACAATAGGTTAGAAATTCATTATTCCTTAAAATGTCAATAATTCATCACTTTATTTGGCTACAAATGGTACCTATAATTTTCAAGATTTTTTCTGAGGAATAACAAAGTAACATATATATATATGTGACGCGATCCGAAGAAAGGGACCTTAGAAGCAAATGGGTGAACTACAGGGGAGTGAAAAGAGAAGAGGAGCGTGCATGGTATTATGTACAAACCGCCAATGCTTTAATTGCCATAACTTGAAAAGTAATTAATAAAAATATTTTTTGTCCTACATGCACGGAAAGCATGTCATTTCAGGCACTTAATCCGGGCACAAAGTATGACATTCCCGCCCGGGGGTAGGGTAACCGGGCGCAAAATACTTTCACGCCCGCTGACGTCACATAAGCGGGCGCAAAATACATTCCCGCCCGCGACGTCATAGAAGCGGGCGCAAAATACATTCCCGCCCGCTGACGTCATTGAAGCTGGCACAAAAATTCTGAACACGTGGAGTGATTTTTTATGTTAGTAAACCATGCGCAGTATTTTCCCATGATATTTGCACCAGCTCAGTATCTTTTTTGATATTTACACATACAGTATTTTTCTATGATAGTCACACATGCGCAGTAGTTTTGTATGATATTTGTACATGCTCAGTAGTTTTCTGTGACAGTTACACATGCGCAGTAGTGTTCTATGACAAATACACTTTTATAGTGTTTACAAATTATGTTCACTAATTGTTAATTAGTTAAAGCTTATGCCGCTCGTGCCCTCAATGCCATACTTTCCATGCAGTAGGACAAAAAACGTTCGCACCACGGGCGCAAAGGTGATTATAGCTCAGGCGAGATTTGCGAAACCAAGGGGATTCGAAGCGCCCGAGGCGAAGCCGAGGGCGCGGGATCTACGTTGGAAAATACCCATAAGACATCGGGACGCGACCTCTGGAGGACAGACTTGCAAAGATTTCATTTTCAAAACCGCTAATATTTTCCTATTTCGTCCTTAAACTTTTTTACTTGATTATTCATATTAAACTATATTATTTAAAAACTAATAAAGTATTAAGATATTAATTAATTTATAATTCGAGCTCTTTAATTTTCGAAATATTAAAATATTTATTTAAAATTATTAGAAATAAAATATCTCTTTTTTATATTTTTATATTTTTATATTTTTATTAAAAATTTCATTATCATTTAAATATATTATTATGAAAATTAGTAAAAAAATCTATTAAATTTTAATGAATTATATTGAAATGAATTTTATAGAAAATTCTTATTCAAAATTATATTTAATAAAATTTATTTAACTTTATCATCAATAAATTTCAATTTTTTAAGAATATTTATTTCTTTATTTTTATTTTCTATTTTATTAATATATTTAATAAATTAAAAATATTAATTATATAAATAAATATGTATTTAACTGGGGGGGGGGATTATATTCTTTAAAAAATAATAAAGTATTAAGATATTAATTAATTTATAATTCGAGCTCTTTAATTTTCGAAATATTAAAATATTAAAATATTAAAATATTAAAATATTGAAATATTAAAATATTTATTTAAAATTAATAGAAATAAAATATCTCTTTTTTCTATTTTCAAAATATATACTTTAACAAGTTCGTTAATTTCTTACAATTATTAGATTATTATTATTATTATTATTACTATTATTATTATTATTAATTTTATTATATAAATAAAAATTAAAATATTTAAAATTACAGTTAAAAATCTTTTTCAAATTAATATTATTAATTTATCATACCGAATTCGAGGAAACCTCCCTCGAAATAAAATAATAATTATTATAATAAATATAATAAATAAAATAAATAACTATTTTGACTATGAAAAAGGAACTTTTAACAGAGTTAAGTCAACCATACATAAAACATCTATTTTTTGCTTCCAATGTCCCTTTGTTCTGAAAGCGTCACATATTTTTTTTACACATTTCTTTATATAATATGACATATTCAATACGAAAAAATATATATGTTTGTAATTGTAGGTTCTTATTTACAATATCAAACTTCCATACTTCCTTTGGTCAATTTACTATGTGCATAATACTTTTCATTGTTACCTATCCAGCTTGCGAAACTTGGCGCGCGTAGCGCGCACTTTTGGTGTTCTAGTTATATAAAAGTCTAAATTCTGATGTTGTAAACTCAATGTAGGAAAATGAAGTAAATGATTATTTACAAAGATTGCATGTAAATGATTCCTCATTGCTTCATGATTCTAGACAATTGTATCCGGCATTACACCAAAATAAATTGATATTGAGAATGTAATAGCATAAACACCACAATCGTATAGATTAGGTTGTTGTTGTACATTTGAAAATATTACTTTAGGTTTAAAAGGGTACAAAGCATTTAAATATTTTTTCTGTTGTAGACTCAAAGATTCAAAATTTAAACTATCATATACATAGACTAATTTACTGTCATAATATGTACAAATCCAATGACCATTATTGCGTTTGCCAGTGAAAAGTATTTGAATATGTTTTTTATTTTGATCAATAGGAATAATATTTTGAGGTGCTTGAACCAAGAGAGTACTTTGCATTTTGAAAACATTATTAGATTCTATTTTTAATAATTCGCCAAATTTATACATATGATTGTCTGATAGTAATTCTCCTCCCGTAAGAATAATTTTCAACTCATCGTCACTTAAATTAAAATACTTATCTTTCCTTTTCAACGATTTACTCTGTCCAGAACATGATTGCGTCATGATTATATCTTTTGTAATTATTTTATGTCCAAAAATGTTTATGTGGTAAACACCTATTAAATATATAAATATATTTATATACAATAAGTATTTTAAATTAGAATCTATATAATATTAATGATAATAAAACATTCAGTATTTATAAAACTGAATAAAAGAGATTGCGAGGCAAATATGTCTGAAATTACAAAATAACATTTAAAACTTATTATTAATTGTTTTAACTAACAAATATTTCTATATACATACATATATGTATATATGTAATATATTTAGGTATATTTAAATATTATAATAGTTGTGAAGATTAACTGAAGTATCTTAATTTTTACTAAGACCACTAATTTTTTACGTTTATTCTTAAATTATTTAATATAATGTTTTTCTTTCAATATTTTATCATATTCAGTTTAATTTGTAGTTTTTATTGATAAATCAATAAAGTAAATTTAATATTAAACAATAAGCTTTTTGTAAATTTTTAAGTTAGTATAATTTCATTGCAAATATTATGAAAAGGTTATGAATTTTTTTTACTGATTATTCACATTCAACTTTTACTACTTATTTCAATATGATTTTCTAATTTAATGATAATATTTGATTGTTGTGTTTTATTAAAAAATCTATTAACATAGAAGAATAATTAAAAAATTCTTATAAGAACAGTAATTGCTATTAAATAAAAATATTGAGTTAACTATTATTAGCTGAAAAAGAAATGCATTTATAATCATTAGATTTTTTCACAACGACATTGAGAATAAACCAATATCTATAAGAAAATTATAAAATAATTAAATAAATAATACTTAATCTTTAAGCACAAAATATAATAAAAATATAATTGAAATTGTAATAATTAAGTTTGGTAAGCGGTACGAAAATATAGATTTATACAAAATTAATTTCTTAAAATTTAAACTATTTTCCTCTTGGTATTTTCTTAAATTTTTTCTTATTAAAATTTTATTTATAATTTTTTAAAACTACTCTAATGTTATTTAACTTTGAAATTTCTGTTTTTCCTGTTTTTGCAGAATATTGTATAATATTATATTAATTGTTTATTTCATCAAAATATAATTATATTTTTTATTAAATTTCGAATTAAAATATTATGATTTTAAATCTTTCTTGGTTTACTTTATTCAAATATACTGTATTGTGTTGAGATAACCAAGAAGTACCAATAATAAACAATCTTAAGGGTGTTGGAAGGACAAAATATGCAGGCGTTCTTAAAAACACTTCCCCCGTCCCCCACACCCCTTTCCCGTAAATATCCACTTTAACCTTTTTTTTCAAACAAACTGTACACTTTTCCGACAAAAGAATATAATAGAAGGGATTCGCGGGAAATGAGGAATCAGAAAATCACTTTGATTTTTTATTTCATTCTTTCCTGAATCGATAAAAAGTCGAGAACGGTGAGAAAATCCTAACGTGAGTTGACAAACACTTGTCTCTATTCACCTAAAAACTGCACTTTGACAATTTTTTTTAAAAAAACTGTACACTTTTCCGACAAAAGAATATAATAGAAGGGATTTGTGGGAAAGAAGGAATCTGAAAATAACTTTGATTTGTTATTTAATTATTTTCTGACTCAATAAAAAGTCGAGAATGGTGAGAAAATCCTGACGTGAGCTGTCAAACACTTGTCTTTATTTACCTGAACACTGTACTTTGACAATTTTTTTCGCGAAAGCTATACCCTTTACGTTTACCGTCCAAAGAAAATGATAAAAGGGGTCTACGAAAAATAAGGAGCCTGAAAATAACTTTCCTTTTTTGTTTTATTATTTCCTGACGCGATAAAAAGTCGAGAGCGGTGAAAAATTTTGACTTTTTCAGTATCAAAATGTTAGACACCAGCCCTGTAACATGGCGCCGCCCTAGTGGCGAATAATCTTATTATCTTATGTTATACGGCTGGTGGCTCGTGTCTGACATTTTGATACTGAAAACGTGAAAATTTTTCACCGCTCTCGACTTTTCATCGCGTCAGGAAATAATAAAACAAAAAAGGAAAGTTATTTTCAGGTTCCTTATTTTTCGTAGACCCCTTCTATCATTTTCTTTGGACGGTAAACGTAAAGTGTATAGCTTTCGCGAAAAAAATTGTCAAAATACAGTGTTCAGGTAAATAAAGACAAGTGTTTGACAGCTCACGTCAGGATTTTCTCACCGTTCTCGACTTTTTATCGAGCCAGAAAAGAATTAAATAACACATCAAAGTTATTTTCAGATTCCTTCTTTCCCACAAATCCCATCTATTATATTCTTTTGTCGGAAAAGTGTACAGTTTTTTTTAAAAAAATTGTCAAAGTGCAGTTTTTAGGTGAATAGAGACAAGTGTTTGTCAACTCACGTTAGGATTTTCTCACCGTTCTCGACTTTTTATCGATTCAGGAAAGAATAAAATAAAAAATCAAAGTGATTTTCTGATTCCTCATTTCCCGCGAATCCCTTCTATTATATTCTTTTGTCGGAAAAGTGTACAGTTCGTTTGAAAAAAAAGGTTAAAGTGGATATTTACGGGAAAGGGGTGTGGGGGCGGGAGAAGTGTTTTTGAGAACGCCTGCATATTTTGTCCTTCCAACACCCTTAAATATGATTTAACCTCATTAAACTGATATTCTTTGACTATCAAAACAAACTGTCAATTGAAAACAAATAAAGGTTACGTGTAAAAAAAATGAAAAATGAAAGATTATAGGTAAATTTAAATTAGAATATATTATAAATACAAATATTTAATTTAAAAAAAATCTATTCATGTAGTAAATAAATTTGTTTAATGTTATAAAACTTTTTAATTATTTTTCAACACTGTAGATAGAACCGTAATAAATAAGTAATAAGAAAGTATGTGTAAAAGAATTGCAAGTCAATAAATATTAAAGTGAAAATGATTAATCCATTATGCATAAGTAATAATTAAAATTATAACGATAACTTATTCTTATATAAGTTTAAATATAATTAATATTTTTATTTTCTATAAGTTTTAGCTTTAATAAGATGAATTTATCACTCAGCATTATTATTTTAATAAAAAAAAAAAAACAGTATCAATTAGCAATCTAATTGAGTCAATAAATAGTCAAAATTATTTCTAATTTATGAAAGTAAGCACAAGTCAGCTGTTGCAACAGAAGTAGTTATTTACTAAGTAATAATGATAATTGATCCTTTTTTTTTATTAAAATATGTACATTTTAAATATTTTCTACATTATCATATTATAGATATAAATTATTTAATTATAATTTAAAATAATATATATTTCATAATAATAAATATAATATTTATTCTAAAAATTATTTCTTTGAAAAAAATTTATTTTTATTTGTAAAATAACATTTTGTAAGTAACAAAAATTAATTAAAGCTTAATTAATTTCAAAATATGTAAATCATTGTCTTCGTCATTGATATCGTCATTAACTTCTTTATATATTCTTTTAAAACCTTTATTCATAGTTTGCTGGTCCATTTTTTCCTCGTTGGAGAGTTTCTCTATATCATTAAACGATTTAACTTTCAGGAATACCGGTTCTAAAATCAAATTATTAAATAAATTATTTGTGAAATTAAATTAAATTATGGCATAATAAATAAAATATTTAAATTATTTACAATATTTGTTTTCAATAAAGAAAATTTTGAGTTATAATTCCGAAATAAGAATCTAAATTTTAAGTTAATAAACTTACTTTCAAATAGAATTTGTCCAATTATTTTAATTTTATCTCCTTTTTCTAAGATTTTTTGATCCGAATCATTGAACGAGTAGATTCTAACTTCAAGTTTGTAATCCCCATCGGTAATCAAACCCACCAAAAAATTAACATTTTTTTCTGACCCTACTAGGAATAATGTTTTTAAATATCCCTCTAGTTCTGAAAATATTTAAAAGTAATTTAGAAGCAGATTATGGAGAATACCCATACTGATAAATATAATATTTAATTAGTAAACTTTTTTTTTAAAATAATAAATATTTTGTTGGTACACTTGTTATATATCAATTAAAATGTTTATACGAGTTTCTTTATTTTGCATTAAAATTAATGGTTAAAAAAAAGTATGATTTTCTGGAATTTTGAAAAATTAATTTTATGTAAAAATTAAAATTAAGTTGCATTGGAGATAGAATCGTAATAATATTTTAAATAATTCTACTTAGGTTCTCGAAAAAATATTCATAATTATATGGAAAAATTTAATGGAAAAAATTTGCATATATTAGTGGTGTCATTTGTGACGTTGCAAAATTTTATAACAATTTTGCAACTCACAAAGTAACTTTTAGGTTAGAAATTATTTCAGATTCGCTCAATTATTCTCGGTTTGCGAAAGAAAATCACTCCACGGCTCGACGAGCAAATTGTTGCATTATTTGTTAGTAGAATTAAGAAATTTTGGTTACTTTGTTTATGTATTTCGGTCCGTTGCTGAGCATCGAGGGAGCTTCAAGGTCATATCAAGAATTGGGTCCAGGTCACTTTTCGGGATATTCATGAATTTGAGTTCGAGTCTCTCTGATCAAGCTACCAAGGCGTTTTTAAACTGTTATGATGATAATTATTATGGATTCTGGTTACGTGGTTCAGAGATCTCTCGGATAAGTAGTTATGGCTATTTTTCATTTGATATTATGAAAATTAATTGGATTTTGAACCAGTTGGTTTGTTGGCCGTTTTGGCAGTTGAATTTGTTACGACTTTTGATTAATTTGGCGGTTAAGCCTTTTGAAAGGTTATAGAACAAGACCCCGACTAATTAAGGGTGAGTTCATATTTAATCTCAAATTTTTATGATGAAAATTTGGTTTGTTCAGCAAAGTAGTTACGATATCAGTTAATCCGAGGGAGTCAATTTAATGATGCTGGAAGGAATTTGTTGAGAATCTTCAGTTTGAATTTGGATAGTCAGCGCGCCGAATTGGGAAGACGAGAACACCACCAATAAGGGAAGTCCCTTGAGTCCTGCGAGGCCCAATGAGAACATTATCGACCACATGGATCACCGAGACGCCGGCCCGAGTAACTTTGTGAGATCATTCCTTGGTCGGCTTAGCCGAATGTAAAAGGGATCCTGCGTTTATTCTGTCGCCGAACATTGTGTCGAAATTTTGTTTTTATTTAATTTTCTTTTATTGACTGAGAATGTGTGTGTGCCAATTATGGATTAATTCCGGTAAGTTTCAGCAATTTGTTTATACCTTTTGACAAGTATCGAGGATTAATTAGTTTAGTTGATGGGAATTTATAATAATGAATCAAATTTAATAAGTCATGTTCCAAAATAGAATTTATAAAAATGAACCAAGTTTAATAAGTCACGTTAATAATAGAATTTTATGGTAAAGTCCCTTAAGAATTGTTTAGAAGATACTTGTCAAACTCTCTTTGTTTGTGAGCACTCCGTGACAACTTTTATAGATTATAAATTGCTGATGGCTTATAAATTGCCGAAAGTTAAATTTCATTTTTTTTATGAATAATCATGTTTCTTGAGTGGATTTCAGAAAATTTGAAATGGTAATTGATGTCTCTGTAAATTTAGCTAAGATTTAATTACGTCTTTCTTTTCTTTACCATAACAATGTTAGTAAATGGCGATTGCGTCATAATATATTTATTTTGAAACTAGATTATGTCGGTTAAATTCGATGCGAGACCTAAATTTTGTTAATTTGGAAAATTGTCTGAAAATTGTTAAAATACAGATTGATTAGGGTAATATTTAAAGATTGATTATTGATTTATTTAAATTTCGTTCTCTCCAAAAACCCACTCCTGAGAATTATGCCAGTCGAGTAATTGTCTATTAAAGTTTTAAGATGTTCGAGGGGTTCTAAATCTTATTTACTAGTCGGATTGTTAAGTCAGCTAAGTTATTAAGTAAGTCGGATAGTTAATTTGGTTATGTCGTTACGTTGGTTACGTTGTTAAGCTCGTTACGTCGTTAAGTTCGTTACGTCGTTAAGTTGGTTAAGTTGTTAAGTCAGATTTCTTTGGTCGTTAAGTCGTTATGCGACTTCGAAAGAGGTCTGGCGCTCAACACATTTGGTTCGGACAATTTAAATAAATAAGCTTTTGTCTGCCCTCGAACATAATAGATATATATATATATATTTTTTTTATGTGTTCAGCTAGAATTGTTAAGACCTCAACTGGCTGAGGTAACCGATAGAGTGGTGTTTCAACCTTAATTTTTGGTTAAGTTAATTTTGTTGCTTATTATTTATTTATAATTTTTTTTGTATTTAATTTTTAGTCTTGAGAAATTCCACTCATCACAATGGCGCCCAACGTGGGGCTTGCCACAATAATTTTGGAGAGAATTGTTTAAATAAATATTTTGTTAAATTATGGTTTAGAAATGTTTAAATCTATTTTTTTTGTTTTGGTTACTATAGATTCAGAAAATTATCAGTAAGTTGAGAATTGCTGATTGCGAAAGTTTGTAAAATTTTTTTTTAGAAAATATTTAATTAATTTTGATTTAACAAATTTAATTTAAACTTAAATTCAATTTAAGAAAGTTTCGATTCATATTAAGAATCTTTTTCTCTTTTGCGAGGTGCAGTCAATTTAGTATTAGTCACACTCGCTTAATGTAAACAAGCATAATAGCCACATCACAATAGAGTTGTTCTCTGATTGTATTATAACTGAAATATTTCAAATATTTTCAATTTCAAAGAAAGGTGACAAATTCCATCGAATTTAAGTTTGACGTGAATTGTACATTATAATAAGATTTTGCTGATTCAGTTGATTAAGAAGGTTTCGGAAACCACTTACATTAATTTAATGATTATAAACTCAGTCATTATATACTCTACGATACTAATTATCATATTATTAAATTTTCTTATTTCAGGATATATTATTTCTATTCACTGACAATTTGAATTTTGTCTTTTATGCAGCGTCTCCAAATTTTGAAAAATTTAATGTTTAGAAAATAGTAAATTGAATATTAGAAACCTGTATTTACTTGGACTTTAAAGCACATTAAGGTTTGAAAAATATAAAGATTTGTTGTCGAAGTTGTTGGTGTGAATAATCGAGTAACTAAATTCAAGAGTTCTTATAATAGATAGTTTATTTTTTTTTGGTAATCTAATTTTGAAAATAATCTAATTTTAAACTTGTTGAAATAAACTATTAAATTCTAATTATATGATTTCATTCAGGAAATATTAAAAAAAAAAAAAAAAATTAAATAAAAATAAATAAATAAATAAATAAAATTTGCTAGTATATTTTAAACTGAGAGCTTTTCTTTTTCATAAAGATAAGATCCTCAAATTTAAGAAAATTGTGATTTGCCCGAAAACCAGACCTTGAAAATTTATCTTTAATATTTACATTCATTGATTAACGAAATTTAGAAAACCTTGCGTACTATTGTCCATAGTAAAACTTTAATTTAAATTGTTTTTTTTTTGTTTTTGATTTTTGTTTTTGCGGATAACAGAGAATTATAATAGAATACTTAATATATTCTTTTATATTACAATCTCCGGATTTATCTTAGCGTGGAAAATTCAATAGTAATTCTAGTTCCAAATATTAACAAATGTAATATCGAGTAGCTTGACTTGCGTGTGTAAAGCATCCCCCTCTTCTATCAACACGCCGTGTATTAAATCTTCGCAGCAAGAATGCCTTGTTACCCAACAAATGCAGGGCGACAATCCGAGCGCGATAGAATATTTAATTTTGACCAAAATAGGGAAAATTGGATTCGCAGCTCTAATAACTTTAAAATTACGAATAATGTTGAGTCGAATAATTACCGGAACGTGTCTAAAAAAGTTGATAGTACCGATTTCGATGAATCGGAAAGAAACAGACAAGTTAATGATCAGCAACTAGATTTTGACTTGCAAACAAATGATAGTAGACATTTTAGCAGAGATCGTCGATGGGAAAACGAGTATCAGTATCGCAAAAATCGTGAATTAATTGTCGATTTTCCGCCTTATGGCGAATCACGTTCAGAAAAATTTTCCAGTTCGGATAATAATTGCCGACAATTGGAGCACACGAAATCGAGTCGCGATTTCCGATCAAATAACGATTGTCAATTTAGGGATAATTATAATTCTTATGAGAACCACGGAAACGAATTAAGAAATCGGAATGACGATCGGTATTGGGATTATGAAACACCACATTGGAGCTTCAGTAGTTTCAATTATCGGGATAGGCCAAATGGCGATTATTATTTTGAAGGAGGTCAACATAACGTCGAAAAAGGGAAAGATTATAAGAACCTCCCCTCAGGGTCGGATAGTGAAAGAAGTAGGGTTGAGTATTATGATCACTCCGCCGATGATCAAAGTTTACAGTCTCAACAAATTAATTTTAAAAGTATATTTAGCAAAAACCGTGAGAATAAAGAGACAAATTCGGTTGAAAGTGAACCTATTGCGACTATAACCTCGGATAAAGTCGAGCAAATAAGAAAACCGGTAGTTAGAGTTCCTAAATGTTGGAATTGCGGTAGAGAAGGACATAGAGGTATAGAATGTTTAGAAACGAAACGAAAATATTGTTTTGGTTGCGGCAGAAAAGGTGAAACGCGACCTACTTGTCCTAATTGTGCAATAAATCGGTTAAAGGAACAATTGAGGGTAACGAATTTCGATCCTTCCAATGTTTCAAGTAATAACGAATCAGCTAGGAAAGTTCCAATTGTTGAAGCAGCTAGTTTAATAAGAAATACGGAACGGGTTGACGTACTCAATTTTGATAAACGGTACAAACCTTATGGATTTTCTAAGATAACCTCCGGTCCAGTACCTCTTGCTTCGGAAAAATCTTTGCTTTTCTTTACGGTACGAGTTTTAGGCGTTCCGATTGAGGCGCTATTCGTTAGTACATCCTCTCAAAGTTATATTGGCCTGGAAGGGTTAAAAACGATAGAGCACCTAAATCTTCCGGTCATAAATTCAGAAAATAAAGTATTAACTGATAACGAAATCTTAGAATCGGAGTCGAAAGAAATTTTGATACCATTACAATTAAACGATGAAAGTCGTGACATTCGCGTAAGAATTTTAAACACACTTCCGTTTGCGCTGGTAGTCGGATTAGACTTTTTGCAAGATTTCCAGTTAGTAACGAATTTCGGAAATAGAAGTTGGAACTTCGAAAAGCAACCCAAGAATCAGTACTCGTTTGACTCAGGCGAAAAGATAACGGATTTACACGATCTTGTCGACGAACCGATTCGAGATAATTCGGATGCTATAACCGATCGGTTAATAATTGAAACCTCATTGGATAACGCTAATCTTAAGTTGACGAATGTTACTCAAAGTTTAAACGATTCCGATAATAACCAAGAACTAAGCAAACTACTCAAATCGGACAGTATCGTACGCCTTGAACGTACCAACAGAAAATTCAAAAATTGCGCGAAAAGAAGTCGAATAGCTTGGGAACTGTTGACGTTGTACATTCTTGCGTACCTTATTTTTGCCTACTGGGTCACTCAAGACTTGAGTCTAAAGACTTTGTCAATATTCCCTAGTAATAAGTCAGAGAATAGTTCTATATTCCCACTGCTTTTCAGGAAATATAAATCCGATGGAATTGCGACCTCAGACTCGGAATCCTTGAGGAAAAGTATGGAATCGGTTCAGCTAGTTAGAGACCGATTTAAGAAAAATAAAGACCTGGATTTTTTGATTCCATTAAAAAATTATGATTTATCCCATCTTGGCCCTCGAAATTATTTCGGGAATACAGAATTGTCTTGGAATTGTCAATTACCGAATAGAATTTGGAGTAGCTCGGTTAAGTGGCGCTATGAATCTCTGAATCGTTATAGAATTAGTCTTGATGACTCTAAAACCGGCGAAATCCTTACCTTAAAAATTAATAAGAAAGGCAAAATCTACACTAAAAACCTAAACTCTTATAATGATCGGCAAGACTAAATTTTGTTTCCAACATGTCTTGTTAAGTTAAAAATTATTAATAATTGGATTTTGTTTAACCTTTTAGTGCCATGATTATCATACCAGAAACACATGATTGTTCACACTGATCACAGACGGAATTATTGAAGTCAAGAATCGAATATTTTTTTATAAAGATAAAATTCAAAATGTTGTTTGTTAATCACTTAATTTTAAGTATATTATGGCTGATTTTTTGATTAAAATAGTTTGTACTGTTGACTATGTAGAGAAGTAAAAGTATTATTTTAGTTGTGTTAAGACTATTTTGGAGCTCGCTGACAGTCGCGGAGTGGTTACAATTAGAGAACTGGTGGACCAGATTGCTGAAGCTTAGCTCATGTAATTTTAAGTAGAGAAAAGTAAAGTTTTTGTGGGTAGTTTATTGGTTGAGCGAATTTGTTTAGTCATTTGGGTAGTTAAGATATTTTAAAAATTAGTTACGTATTCTTTTTTTTTGTTACGTTATCAGCCTTTTATTTTTACGGCCTCTATCCTAGTGGGGGGGTGTTGTGACGTTGCAAAATTTTATAACAATTTTGCAACTCACAAAGTAACTTTTAGGTTAGAAATTATTTCAGATTCGCTCAATTATTCTCGGTTTGCGAAAGAAAATCACTCCACGGCTCGACGAGCAAATTGTTGCATTATTTGTTAGTAGAATTAAGAAATTTTGGTTACTTTGTTTATGTATTTCGGTCCGTTGCTGAGCATCGAGGGAGCTTCAAGGTCATATCAAGAATTGGGTCCAGGTCACTTTTCGGGATATTCATGAATTTGAGTTCGAGTCTCTCTGATCAAGCTACCAAGGCGTTTTTAAACTGTTATGATGATAATTATTATGGATTCTGGTTACGTGGTTCAGAGATCTCTCGGATAAGTAGTTATGGCTATTTTTCATTTGATATTATGAAAATTAATTGGATTTTGAACCAGTTGGTTTGTTGGCCGTTTTGGCAGTTGAATTTGTTACGACTTTTGATTAATTTGGCGGTTAAGCCTTTTGAAAGGTTATAGAACAAGACCCCGACTAATTAAGGGTGAGTTCATATTTAATCTCAAATTTTTATGATGAAAATTTGGTTTGTTCAGCAAAGTAGTTACGATATCAGTTAATCCGAGGGAGTCAATTTAATGATGCTGGAAGGAATTTGTTGAGAATCTTCAGTTTGAATTTGGATAGTCAGCGCGCCGAATTGGGAAGACGAGAACACCACCAATAAGGGAAGTCCCTTGAGTCCTGCGAGGCCCAATGAGAACATTATCGACCACATGGATCACCGAGACGCCGGCCCGAGTAACTTTGTGAGATCATTCCTTGGTCGGCTTAGCCGAATGTAAAAGGGATCCTGCGTTTATTCTGTCGCCGAACATTGTGTCGAAATTTTGTTTTTATTTAATTTTCTTTTATTGACTGAGAATGTGTGTGTGCCAATTATGGATTAATTCCGGTAAGTTTCAGCAATTTGTTTATACCTTTTGACAAGTATCGAGGATTAATTAGTTTAGTTGATGGGAATTTATAATAATGAATCAAATTTAATAAGTCATGTTCCAAAATAGAATTTATAAAAATGAACCAAGTTTAATAAGTCACGTTAATAATAGAATTTTATGGTAAAGTCCCTTAAGAATTGTTTAGAAGATACTTGTCAAACTCTCTTTGTTTGTGAGCACTCCGTGACAACTTTTATAGATTATAAATTGCTGATGGCTTATAAATTGCCGAAAGTTAAATTTCATTTTTTTTTATGAATAATCATGTTTCATGAGTGGATTTCAGAAAATTTGAAATGGTAATTGATGTCTCTGTAAATTTAGCTAAGATTTAATTACGTCTTTCTTTTCTTTACCATAACAATGTTAGTAAATGGCGATTGCGTCATAATATATTTATTTTGAAACTAGATTATGTCGGTTAAATTCGATGCGAGACCTAAATTTTGTTAATTTGGAAAATTGTCTGAAAATTGTTAAAATACAGATTGATTAGGGTAATATTTAAAGATTGATTATTGATTTATTTAAATTTCGTTCTCTCCAAAAACCCACTCCTGAGAATTATGCCAGTCGAGTAATTGTCTATTAAAGTTTTAAGATGTTCGAGGGGTTCTAAATCTTATTTACTAGTCGGATTGTTAAGTCAGCTAAGTTATTAAGTAAGTCGGATAGTTAATTTGGTTATGTCGTTACGTTGGTTACGTTGTTAAGCTCGTTACGTCGTTAAGTTCGTTACGTCGTTAAGTTGGTTAAGTTGTTAAGTCAGATTTCTTTGGTCGTTAAGTCGTTATGCGACTTCGAAAGAGGTCTGGCGCTCAACACATTTGGTTCGGACAATTTAAATAAATAAGCTTTTGTCTGCCCTCGAACATAATAGATATATATATATATATTTTTTTTATGTGTTCAGCTAGAATTGTTAAGACCTCAAGTGGCTGAGGTAACCGATAGAGTGGTGTTTCAACCTTAATTTTTGGTTAAGTTAATTTTGTTGCTTATTATTTATTTATAATTTTTTTTGTATTTAATTTTTAGTCTTGAGAAATTCCACTCATCACACATTCTATATTACACACTCTAAATCTGAATTTGTAATTCTCTACTAATGAATTAGTGAGAAATCGGTTACTACTAAATAGTGGAAAATTCCACTATATTTTAGTAGAAAATTAATAATTTATAGTAGAAAACTTCTAATTTTCCAATCAAAAATAATTTAATTTTTCACTATTTAATACTAACCAATTTCTCGCTAATTCATTAGTTCTAAATAACTAATTTAGATTTAGAGAGCATAAAGCATAGAGCATTTTTATGTATGAATTTATCTTCTCAAGGCAAAATATATGGCGCAAATTTAACTTAAGAAGTATGAACTCCTTAAGAAATAACTTACTGATAACTTCCGATTTAGCTTTTCCCAAATCTTTTAATTTGTAACTTTTTAGATTTTCAAGACAAAGATCTTCAGTAGTACTCTTTATTTCGAGACAATTAACTATCGTATTGGACTGTATAGCCAACTCAAAATGAGCATTACCCTCATTAGAATTAGATGATTTTATTGGTCGAGAAGAAGCTCCATCAATGTGTAAAACCTATTAATATAGAAAATATTTATTATTATTGTACGGATTAGTTAACACCAAATAGAACAATATTTTACTTCTGCATGTCTTTTTTTAATTACTTTTTTTACTAAAAGATAAATTAATATTATTTCGAATAAAATTAATTTATAAAATTAAAATCTAAATTTATTAATGTTTGAATATAATCAAATTTTAAATTAATTGTACTTAAAACTTCTTAAAGTTTGAATAGATTAAAATTTTTATAAATTAAAATTTAAATCAATTTATATTTAAAAAAAATTAATTAATTGAAATTTTGATTATTTAAGGTCTCTATTTACAAATTTAAAATTTAATTTTGTTTATATATTTAAATTAATTAAATTTTAAATTGATTCGAGTTTAGAGTTATTGAACTTTAATTACATAGAAAATTGCATTAAATCTATTAAAAGTTAAACAGATTATGAGTTTGATTATGGGTTTAAATATGTTATAAATAAAACTACAATCAAATAATATTCTGATATATTTAAAATTGAATTAATCAAATTTTTGATAAAATGAAATTTACAATAATGATTTTAAATTTAAAATTTTGATAAATTATAATTTCGATAAATAATATATTATATTAATAATTAGAATTTATAATTATTCAATATTGAATACAATACAGTTTAAATAAAATTAAATTAACCACGAGGATAGCTGAATTGATTAAATCCTAAGCTCTGCAGTCGCACAAGTCAAGTTTACTTAATTCGCGCCCGATAACCTGTGATTTTTCTGGTTCGTGAGATAATTTCAGTGGAAAAAATTCAAACAAATTTCATGTAGAACACTATTAATGCGTAAAGTAAAAAGACAATTGTATAATATTAGAAGAAAAATAAATTTAAATTATTATAATATAAATTTTGAATCGATTTTAATTTGAATAAAATCAAATTAAATTTGAATAGATTAAAAACAAACTAAATTAAAGTAATTTAATATTTATTCAATTAATATTTGTGTGTATTTAGCATTGGTTTTTGTGATTTAATTCAAATTATTTGTTCCAAAAATAATTTAATTATTTCAGTCTTTAATGCATAATTTTATTTTATTCTATGTTTTTATATATACTCAAGTATAAACACATTATAACTTACACTGTTTGGTCGAATTAATGCCTTTACTCTGTTTACTTGTTCGTTCCAAACCTTTACTTGAATTTTTGTTCCTTTATCATTAGATAAAATGAAAATCATTAATTGAGAATCTTTGTTCTTCCCAACAAATTCAGGTGCTCTCATGGTTTCAACAAATCCCACTAATTCACTGGAATAAATATATTTAATAGTTTTCAAACATTATTATTAATTTTAATATTATTATTATTATTTATTGATTCGAAGTGATTGATTAATTCATCCTACCTATATAAAAAATTTTCCTGGAGTAATAAATTGATATTATCAATATTATTATTATTTAATAAAATAACACGTAATCATTTAAAATATCTATTTTATAAAACTTAATGATAATTAATAATTTGCAGAACATAAATTTGCAAATTTCAATTTCATGAATAAGGTTTTGTAAAACGAGGTTAGGTAATATTTATTTTTAATTAATAATATATATTATTAATTATACATAAAATTTTAAAGTAACATTAATTTGGCAAAATAATATAAATTTACTTAAACTTAAAATTTATATTATTAACGTAAATAATGTACATTTTAAAAATTTAAAATCGCATTATTTATAAATTATGATAAAATAAAGTAATATAAACTTACATAGTTGAATCGTACAAAATAACTCTTTTTGCCATTTCATTAGAAAAAAATTCAATACTTTCCTTCTCCATATATTCAACCAAATCTAACATAATAACCTATTCGAAATTATTAGCCGTCGCACGTTAAGAAAAGATAAATGTTGTTTTGACAGCATAAAAATCATTGACAGATTGATATTAAAAATTGTTTTTATTAGTATATATACATATGTATAAACAAAATAATCTAATCAAAAATATTTAAAGTGCATAATGTTCAGAAAAGAATACGTTTTTTGATAGCAGTTATCAATGTAATATCTAAAATAAAAATTTCATGAATAAAATTTATGATTAGGTATATTTATATTAAAACAAATTTATTGTACATAATAAAGTTAACAATAAATTATAAAAAAATGTAATGTTTAAAATATTTTTTTGGATTATGCGTGTTTTACATAAAAAAAATAAGAATATAATTTTTTTTTTTTTTTTGTAAATTTATGCATGTGTTTGAATGTGTATTGTTGGAGAGTGTACTTTTTCTTGTGAGTAGATATACAGTGGCGACTCTGGACAGATTAGTGTGTGTACATGTGAGCTATGTATGTGTGTGTCTATGTGAGAGCCAATCAGAAGGGACCTTTACAACGAAATGGACCAATCAGGGGCCAGGATTTTAATGACGTCACAGTGTATGCCTCGTTTTAAACTAGGTATGTAACGCGATGACTAATCAGAGCCCCATCAGGTAGTTGAGGTAAGGAATTTAACCTTGAAAAAAGGGGGGATTACATGAAAAATATATTGCGTAATTCTGCGAAATTTGAATCACCGACAAATTACGCGTATGTGACCTTCCAGAACCCTCTAAGCACGTGCGTGTGACCTTGGATGGGGACATTTACACGTGTAATTTGAATATTTGGAGGGGGGTAACCTTCAGAAAGGGAGTGGGGGTAAGGAATTTAACCTTGAAAGAAGGGGGTTTGTCTCGGAGTAAAGTACATAACCTCGAATAAGGGTGGGGATTACATAAGAATACATCGCTCATTTCTGTGAAATTTAATTTACATACGTATGTGTGTGTGCCTGTGTGACCTCACAGAAGCTTCTAGATCATTCAAGGGGGCTCATTTAACCTTGAAATAAAAGGGGGGGGGATAACATGAAAAACATACTGCGTAATTCTGCGAAATTTAAATCACCGATTTTACATACGCGTGTGTGACCTTCCAGAACCCTCTAAAAAATTTGGATTTTAGGTGGTGGGGGTTACTTTTTTACACGTGTGACCCCTGCATAACCCTCCAGAAGCTTCTAGAACATTCGATTTCAGTGGAGATGGTGGGGGGGGGGGTGTTACAGAAATTCCTATACAGTGGAAGGTGGGGGGTATTTTTCATTTATTTATTTGATGCGTAATTTTGAGAAGCTTTTAGAAGATTTGAGAGTATAAAAGGAGAAACATCTGGTCGGAAATTTAGTTCTTGTTTAGCAGCTAATATAAATGTACATCTTAATAAAAGTGCAAGTAAAAGTTAATGTATAAGCAAACTGTTGAAGAGAATAATCAAAAAGTTCAACTACAAGTGCGAGTATTATTAAAGCATATTAAAGAAATCAAAAGTATAATAAAATATAGAGAAGACAGACTAGCAGTAATACGAACTCTTGAACGTTTATCTGTATAGGAAGACAAATGGATTTCTCAAAATTAAACAAAGCAGTCAGCATAAAATCCATCCAATCTTTAAAAGATTTGGAACCTGAAGAATTTTATAAAATCGAAGAAGAAGAAGAAGATGAAGAAGAAGAAGAAGAAGAAGAAAAAGAAGAAGAAGAAGAAGAAGATGAAGAAGAAGAAGAAGAAGAAGAAGAAGATGAAGAAGATGAAGAAGAAGAAGAAGAAGAAGAAGAAGAGGACGTGTAAATTATTAATGTTAATAATTTGCAAAATTTATCAGTGTTCCATACTAGTAAATAAAAAGTAATAAACTTTAGAAATCTTTAGAATACGAATTTAAAGAATATTTGAACATTTGTAGTTTTAAGAAACATGTGGTCGGCAATGCTAATTTAATAAGAAATATTTTTTGTAAACTAGACTTTTGTGAAATTCTCCTCTTATTTACTAGCTGCTTATAAAAATTTGTATACTACGTGAGAAAAACTAAATTTGGTATTTTTAGAAAGAAGCAACCGAAAGTCTGAACAAACATCATTTAGCAATCTTATCTCAGGCTGGGACTGACCCTATCGCCGTAAAAGGGACATTTATAAGTTAAGTACTTCAGGTAAACTCGCACCGTCCCAAAAATTGAAAACTCCCTTTTTCAACTAAATGCAGTGTTGCCAGATTTCTTATTCAAAATGCGTTATTGCCAAATGTAAATGTACTTTTGCATCCCTTCAGGTACCGACCACTACGACTAAGACGCTTAAGTTAGTTCACCACTGATCACCGTCATGATCAGATCAATTATTCCTCCAAAATTTATGTATGAAGAATGTGTTTTTTCTATTGTTGAATATATATAAGTTTGTATTTAAATAGTTGAAATCATTTAACCTGAAATCCCTTTCTTCAAAATTTTCAATTTAATAATTCAAACATTTAATGGTCCTTCGAGCCGGATATGTCACATTTCATCAAATAATGTGTACTGTGCTTTCGACTTTAACACTCTTACTTTGAAATCAAATTGCAAAGAAAAACAGTTATTGTTTAAAAACTCATTTCGCAAACAAATAAACTAGTGATTTTAAAGCTAGGACTTTCAATTCAGTGATTTCAAAGCTGATATATATGATCTTCGCGCGGAAAGACTTTTATGACTTCCGTCAAATGAGAACTTTCATCACATTAATTGAGTGGTGAAATAAAACAAAATTTTATCAACATTTAACATTAGTGTAAACAAATCTAGTGTTAAGTGTAACGGCAGGGCTTTTAAAACTGTGACTTTAAGTTTGAACAATCAAAGGTCAAAGGCAATCCAGCAACTCTCCGGAGGAACAATCTCAACAATTATCAATCTTCAAAGATGAATTCATAAAAAATAAAATAGAGAAGAGTCGCACGAGCCCATGGAATCTCCTACAACGGCACCAGTGTACTCAGCAACAAAGTAAGTCAGTCCATTATCGATCTTGATCTAGACTTTTCCCTTGATCCATTCGTTTCCTCGCACTATAATTTCCATTGTAATTAATAAATAGTGTAATTTGAATCGTTTATGTTGTGTAATTTGAAAATATAAAATTAACTAAAATTATCAAAAATGGTTAATGAAGAGGAGATAGAACAAAGAAACGCGGAGTTAAAAGATTTTAAAAGACAACGTGGGGGTATAAAACGCCAATTAACAAATTTAGAGCAAACTTTAATTTAATTATCATTATCTGCTCCCGAAGATGAAAAAACCAATGAAGGAGAACGAACCTCTTTTGAAACAAGGTATTATAAAGCTAGTGGGTTACTCAAAAAGTACAATAAAGTATTAGAAAAACAAGAAAGAGAATTTATTCGAACTCTCAATTCGCAAGGTAGTTCAACGATTGAAAGTGGGGCTTCCGAAACTGTGCCTTCCGAGACTGGAGCAATTCCACAACAATTTAATAATTTTCAACTTCCCAAGCCTCAAGCTCCTAAATTTCGCGGAACCTTTGATACTTGGTTGAGTTTTCATGACGCATTCAAATCAATGTGTCATGAAAATCCAACAATTCCAGAAATTCAAAAATTCATGTATTTAAAGGCATGTTTAAAAAATGAAGCGGCAGAAGTCATAGCATCACTTGAAACTACAAGCGAAAACTACAAAGTGGCGTGGGAACTTTTGAAAACGCGGTTTGATAATAGAAAATATATAGTAGATACTCATGTGAAAGCCTTGTTCAATCTTCCATTAGTTTCCAAAGAAAATTCAATTCGATCATTGCTAGATAACGTACAAAAACGCGTTCGTGCGCTTAAAGCTCTAGAACAACCCGTTGAACAGTGGGACACATTGCTTATCTTTCTTATTCGAGAAAAATTAAGCAATTATCTTAGGGAAAAGTGGGAAGAATCAGTAGGTACTTCAAACGTCCCATCATTCAAAGATATGATTAGTTTTCTCGAAAGGAGAGCGTTACTTGAGGATACCCAATTTTCCTATAAACAAAACAATCTTTTAAAACCTAATTCGGTTAAAACTAAACCTCAAAATTTAGAATCTAACAAAATATCAAAGCTATCATCAACGTGCATGAGTACCACTGTCACTACACCGCAAACTAAATGGCAACCAAAGTGCCCTGTTTGCTCTCAGAAACATTTTCTTAACACGTGTAATAAGTTTTTGAGTCTTTCACCCCACGAAAGATATGAAGAGTTGAAAAAATGTAGAATATGTCATAATTGTTTTTATGACAATCACAGAACCTCTGATTGTCGTAGGTCAGGTTGTCAAAAGTGTCATAAAAAACACCATGCTCTCTTACATTTTGATAGGCAAATAACAGAATCTTCAAACTCTAATTCAGAAAATTCAAGTGCCGATTCTTCTGAAATTTCAACTCAATTTGTAAGCGCACGCCAATTTCCGGCACGCGTAATTCTCGGCACTGCAATTTTGAAGATAGCAGATAGCAAAGGTCAATTTCACACCTGTAGGGCACTCTTAGATAGTTGCTCTCAGTGCAATTCCATCACAAGAAAATTTTCTGACAGATTAGGTCTTCCTAAGAAAGGTATTAACGTAAAATTAAAGGGAGTCGAAAATTTAGAGACAAAAATTCAATTTAGTACCGCGACGAGAATTCAATCTCGCACAAGTGACATCGAATTAGATATATCTTTTCTCGTATTTCAAGAAATTTCTTCTCAAATGCCTTTATTACCGTTGAATCAAAACGCGTTTGAAATTCCAAAGGGAATCGTCTTAGCAGATCCCAAATTTTACGAACCGGCCGAAATAGATATTCTGCTAGGAGCTGAGCATTTTTATGATTTACTCGGTGCTGGTCAAATTCGTATGAAAGGTCAATCCGCCATTTTGCAAGAATCGGCACTTGGTTGGATTATTGCAGGAAGATATTCTGAACCGCTTTCAGGTAAAACAAAACAAGTTTCGTGTAATTTAATGAAATTTCAAGACCTCCCTATTTTATGGGATTTGGGTCAGGAGAAATCTTCTAAATTTCCTTCAGAAGAAGAAATAGAATGTGAAAGTCATTATGTCAAAAACACTGTTCGAAACGATATGGGGGATTATAGAGTTGCATTACCTTTCAATGAAAATAAATTATCCTTAGGGTACTCGTTTAACAATGCCATGCAGAGATTTCACTCTATAGAGCGAAAGTTAGACAAAAATCCTAAATTAAAATCAGAATATGATAAATGCATTCAAGGATATCTCGATGAAGGTCACATGACCTTAATCGCCGACGATAATCCAGACTCAAAACATGGATATTATTTGCCACATCACGCGGTTGTAAAAAGTGACAGTATTACAACTAAAACTAGAGTTGTCTTTGACGGATCAACAAAAACAACTTCCGGTTTATCACTTAATGATGCTTTGATGGTTGGTCCTACCATCCAAGAAGATTTACTTTCAATAATACTCCGATTTAGAACTTATCAATTCGCGATAACCGCGGATATCGAACAAATGTACAGGCAAGTCAAAGTCGACTCTGAAAGTAAATTATTTCAAAAAATCCTGTGGCGATTCAGTCGCGATGAACCCATAAAATTTTATTCGCTCAACACTGTGACATTTGGCACAGCATGCGTAACTTTTTTAGCTATCCGAACCCTCCATCAATTAGCTGACGATGAAAAAGATTCTTATCCAATTGCTGCGGCAATTGTGAAACAAGACTTTTATGTCGACGATGTTTTGACAGGATCGCAAACATTAAAAGACGCGTTAGAACTAAAAAATGATTTAATCGAGCTTTTAAAAAAGGGTGGCTTTAATTTGAGAAAGTGGGCTTCCAATCACGAAAATTTGCGAACTTCAATCACAAATGAAAATTCAAATTCCTTCTTATCTCTTGATCCCACACAGAAAATAAAAACATTAGGTCTGCAATAGAATTCAATCACTGATTCATTTTCATACACGATTAATCTTTCTAAATCAAAAGGGGCTGTAACAAAGCGCAAAATAGTCTCGGAATCAGCCTCTGTGTATGACCCATTAGGGCTGTTGGGTCCCGTCGTAGTCTCGGCAAAATTGATTATTCAACAATTGTGGAAATCTAGTTTGGGTTGGGACGACCCTGTCCCTCTTACAGTCGAATCAACTTGGAATCTGTATAAAGAAAATTTAAAATCAATTAATGATCACAATTTCAATCGATGTATCACAATTCCAGAGTTTGTTGATATTCAACTCCATGGATTTTGTGATGCGAGTGAACGTGCATATGGGGCATGTCTCTATATTCGGTCAACTGACAAAGATGGAAAAAATTTTAGTTCACTTCTTTGTTCAAAATCTCGAGTAGCTCCACTCAAAACAACCACTTTGCCTAGATTAGAATTGTGTGCCGCTAGTTTACTCGTAAAACTTTACAAGGCAGCAGATTCAGCTCTTCACTTAAATATTAAAAAGGTCCTTTTTTGGTCAGATTCAACAATTGTTATTAATTGGATTAATACTCCACCTAATATGTTGAAATGTTTTGTAGCAAATCGAATTTCTGAGATTCAAACTTCTACTCAGCCTTCACAGTGGCGACACGTTCCCACCAATGATAACCCCGCTGACTCTCTTTCACGACGCCAGCCTGCTCAAGATTTTATTCAGAACAAATTGTGGCATTTCGGTCCTACTTGGTTAACAGAAAATCAAGCTAATTGGCCAAATTTAGAAATCAAAACAAAGGAAATACCCGAGAAACGAGCAACACAACCCATTATTTCGCTTAAAATGACTCAAGTCGATTTTAAATTAGTTAAAAAATGTGATTCTCTGACTGACCTAGTAAAAGTTATTGCATATTTTTTTTTCGATTTTATAATAACCTTAAAGAAAAGGTAAAGAATAAAAAACGACAGGTTCGCTGCGTACATTTGAATTAACTCAAGCTTTAAAGGGAATTATCAAATCCACTCAATCAGAATCCTTTCCGAAAGAAATACGTGCGTTATCTCAAAATAAAAATATAGATGCAAAAAGTAAACTTCTCAATTTAAATCCTTTTTTCGATGAAGGAATGGTAAAAGTAGGTGGCAGATTGAAAAATGCAAGTATTCACGATTCTCAAAAGCACCCAATAATTCTGCCGAAAGGTCATTACGTCACTAATCTTTTAATTCGACAAGAACACTTCAAACGATTTCACGCCGGTGTGCAGTCAACGCTATACGTAATTCGAGAAAAATTTTGGATTCTTGACGGTCGAAATGCCGTTCGACATATTATCCGCCAATGTATTATTTGTTTTAGAGCAAAACCACAAGAATCCAATTATTTAATGGGAAATCTTCCAAAGAATAGACTCTCTTTCTCTCGACCATTTCTTAATACCGGGATAGATTACTGTGGTCCCTTTTTCGTAAAGGAACACAGGTATCAGAATAGAACAAAGGTAAAAACTTATGTTGCTGTATTCGTTTGTTTAGCAACAAAGGCAATTCATTTGGAATTGTCAAGTGACTTGACCACTGAAGCTTTTTTATCATGTTTGAAAAGATTTGTAGCTCGTCGGGGAATGATAAAATCTTTATCATCCGATAACGCAACCAATTTCACGGGTGCAAATAATGAATTGAAAAAAATGTATGAACACATTTTTGAGTTAGAAAAGGATAACAAAATTCAAAAATTCCTTTCTGAACAAAAAATTGATTGGCGTTTTATCGCACCAAGAGCTCCACACTTTGGTGGATTGTGGAAAGCGGCAGTCAAATCTTTTAAATTCCATTTCACTAGAGTCACGGGAACAAAACTGTTAACTTACGAACAATTGCAGACATACGTTGTTCAAATTGAAGCTATTTTAAATTCTCGTCCCTTGACTCCATTATCATCCGATCCCAACGATCTTCTCCCTTTAACTCCAGGTCATTTCTTGATCGGTACTGCCATGACGACGCTTCCAGAAGCAGATCTACCAGAGGTTCCACCAAATCGACTGAGCAATTGGCAATTAGCGCAGCAAATGGCTCAACATTTTTGGAAGCGATGGCACAAAGAATATCTGAACGAGCTCATCAGCAGAACCAAGTGGCAGAAGACAACTGATCAAAGCAATATAAAACAAGGAACTTTGGTCGTCATCAAAGAAGACAATGTGCCGCCCATGAGTTGGAAGCTTGGACGCATTCTCGAAACACATGCTGGGGAAGACGGTGTAATTCGAACAGTGACGATAAAAGGTAGTTGCGGAATATCCAAACGGGCTCTTAAAAAAGTGTATCCACTTCCAATTGACGATTAATCAATAGTGGAAAGTGAGTGTAAAATGTCTGTTTTGTTTGTTTTTTGAACTAATACTTAGTTCAAGGGGGCCGACATGTTCCATACTAGTAAATAAAAAGTAATAAAGTTTAGAAATCTTTAGAATACGAATTTAAAGAATATTTGAACATTTGTAGTTTTAAGAAACATGTGGTCGGCAATGCTAATTTAATAAGAAATATTTTTTGTAAACTAGACTTTTGTGAAATTCTCCTCTTATTTACTAGCTGCTTATAAAAATTTGTATACTACGTGAGAAAAACTAAATTTGGTATTTTTAGAAAGAAGCAACCGAAAGTCTGAACAAACATCATTTAGCAATCTTATCTCAGGCTGGGACTGACCCTATCGCCGTAAAAGGGACATTTATAAGTTAAGTACTTCAGGTAAACTCGCACCGTCCCAAAAATTGAAAACTCCCTTTTTCAACTAAATGCAGTGTTGCCAGATTTCTTATTCAAAATGCGTTATTGCCAAATGTAAATGTACTTTTGCATCCCTTCAGGTACCGACCACTACGACTAAGACGCTTAAGTTAGTTTACCACTGATCACCGTCATGATCAGATCAATTGTTCCTCCAAAATTTATGTATGAAGAATGTGTTTTTTCTATTGTTGAATATATATAAGTTTGTATTTAAATAGTTGAAATCATTTAACCTGAAATCCCTTTCTTCAAAATTTTCAATTTAATAATTCAAACAATCAGTAAACGTGAAATTATCCGGTGGCTTTCCTCAATCAAGGATTATATTTTCTCCAGAGGAATGGGAACTCTTTACCAGTCATTTTACATTGATTTTAAAAATTTTCCAACATGAAATGAATCCACAAATGTTTGACTGTGATGCTTTTCGAATGACATTTACAATCTTCCTGAATGAACGCTTGGTTACTCTGCAACGAACTGATGAGAAGGATACATCATACCCATTTTCATTGAATGAAAGAACGTTTAATGTATTGAAAAATCTTATTCTATGTATTAGACAAAATTTAGTGGATATAAAAATAGGACCAGTGCAGTTTGTTGTAAACAATATTATATATTTAACTTCACGATTAGTGCACAAGGAAAATGACATTTGTACAGTTGAAAGTGTAGAAAAGTTTGTAAAAATTAAATTTCGAATGCTTTTAAAAAGACTGCAAGAAGAGAAGTTACGTTATGTATATATTCCAAGATTGTTTTATGAACTCATTACGTTTCATTTAAACAATTTGTGTAAAAACAATTGTAAATAAAGAGAAAAAAAATGTGTTAAATAAAAAAATTTTAAAAATTAATTGTGTATTATTATTTGAGTTGTTGAATTGAGAATATGCGCATAATGAAATGAGAAAAATTTGTATTTATTAAAAATCATTCTTTATTAAACTAAACATTTTGTACACAGTATCTTTATTAATCCAGCTATTGTGAGAATTATTAAAACCTAACCATTTTACATAAATTTGATTTCCACGTTTTTTAAGTACTTTTTTAATTAAATATACATCAGAATTTTTAACTAAATAAATTTCTTGTTGATAAAAACTACCAGATACAGGATTATCTTGATAATCTTTCAGCAAGTACGTCGTTGGTTGAGTGTTGTCAATACGTGTAATTGTAAAGATTTCTGTCGTCCAGTTTGGTGTATAGCCTTTCTCAAAAACATATTTGAATTTACTGATTCGTACTTTATCACCAATTTTAAATTTTTCTCTCTTTTTCCGGGATTTTACAATGAATTTTTTATACACATTAAATAAGATTCTTCTCTCATTCGTTTTATTTACATTTTTTGGTTTTATTTTAATTGTTCGATGTACAGTAGAATTGTATGAGAAAATTAAATTTTCTAAAATATCTAACCACTTGTAACTGCCTTGCAGTTATTCTTGCAGTTTTATTCTTTACAGGTATAGCCCAGGAAAATTTTGAGAAGATATCAATGACTGTCAGGATGTATTTGTAGCCCTTATTTTCCTTTGAATAGGGTTGCATTTCAACTAAATCAGCTTACCAGGTTTCATCAATGCCTCGAACATCAACACTTCTGCGTTTATAATTTTTTCTTGCTGGCTTATGCAACTCCTTCACTAACTGCAGTTTTAGATCCACCATATTCTTTTTCCAATGCTTTCAACTTGGTTTCCAATTGAGTAATGAGTACTAAATTTTTTTTAACTTCTTCACTCAAATACCGTAAAATACTATTGGTCAGATCGGTTTGAACTTTTATCAAGTCTTGTGTAGATTTTAAATTAATTGCATCATTTGGATCTTGAGCATCAGCTATATTGCACATTCTTTTCCCTCAAGATCGTCATGGCCCTGTGAATTAACCTTAAAACCAGCTCCAGAAAGTCCAGGAGGTCCTCGCTGTGCTGTCAAACCTCCACTACGATCGAGATGATGTCCGAACACATCAATGCTCATCTTGAAACTGATGTAAAATAATCGAAAACACCTTCTAATAAATGATGTTTGCCATTCGAAGCTCCTCGATGATTGATAGAATTTCGTTTGAATGACTCGGGTTTCCAGCCGACTGAGATGCTAAAAGTAAACGTAATCGATCCACCAATTCATTCGGATCATCCCAATACACGTAGTCCAACTGATTTCCCTCTCTTGCAGTCATGTACTGTGGTAAGATACCTGTACCCGAATAACTCTTCCTACCACCACTTTTTCTCGCTGTTGGTTTCGAAATTAGTTTATCAATAAAATTTGTATATTTATAGGATTTACTCTTACTTATTTCACCTTCTGCACTGTAGTGTTTTCTGTGAGCGTTTGTTGTTAGAAGAATTTTTTTATAATTTTTCAGATCCTCAGCTGTTATAATGGATTCTTCGGGAATTTTTTTAAAAATAAGTTCAAGTAAACCTTTACTAGTTGGTAGAGTCAAATCACCAACGTGAATAGAACTTTCACTAAAATTGATCGGTGAATCACCAATGACTAATCTATCTTTTGATAGTTTTCGTACACCATACGTATAATCCAGATCTTTGCTCCTTCCTATCAACTGTGTAAGGTACATTTTTGTATCTTCATCGAGTGAGGTAGTTGGTTGCTCATCAAAACTTTTTAGAGTGCGATCTCCATCATTGAAAGCTGATTTAAATGACGATTCATGCATAGTATCATCATAATTATACTCATAGCTATCAAATTTTTCTTTTTTTTTTCATTTTTCACTGAATCATCGTCTTTTTCTGCTTTTACATTATCCTTGAACGTCTCCATGTCACCGACAAGTTTTTCCAGAGAATTCACTATAGGCCTAAAGTTTCACCCAGTGCCTGCTCATAGGTCTCTTTACCCAATTTCATCAATTTATGCTTTCGACGAATGACGTCACTCGCTTTTGCCAATTGCTGTGCGAGATCTTTTTGTCTCTGGAGCTGTTCAGTTCTCGAGGACGACATCTTGATTGGACAAGGTCTTGAAGAATACTGCTTTCCACGATTAGTTTTACACCCTTTATTCTGGCTTCAGGTCGTCAGGCTTTAGAAAACAGTCGAAACATTTTCTATACCGACCTTGTCCAAGTTCACTGTCCTTATTAATCACAAGAAAAACGCATGTTTATCACTATTCCAGCAAGTTGAACACAAGTCTCTAAATTTTGTAAATGTCATGTCTGTGTTGACATGATCATCATAGATGTGCCTGAGGTTCATTTCATCCTGCCTAAACAGAACCAAAAAATTTGCATTGTCTCGAATTAGATGTTTTGGTATTCGTGTATACGTCTGACACAAATAGAAACAGTCAATGTGTCTGTGACGTCCCATTGAGAAGAAGGCTCGAATTCGATCCTGCTTATCGCAAGCCACGTCATCAAAGACTATTACAGAGTTAGGCTGAGCTTCACTCGGTTGAATTACTTCCTCATGTTCACAGTATTGAAAATATTGAATCTCTCCGATTGGTTGAAGAACCTTCTCTAGAAATTTGCACTTGGGTTGATCAAGCGATTTCGAGAAGATATAGACATTTTCAAAGCGTAGTCCGTTGGGATGCAAGAGTAGAGTCAGTAATGCTTTTGTCTTTCCACAATTGGATGGACCACAAAAAATGGCTCTTACTGTGCTGGGTAGAAGATTTCCATGACGTTTTCTTGTACGCTGACTTCGCGTTACTTTGTCAAAATTTGTCACAGGAAGTTTCGTAGTTTGCGCTTCAAACTCCATCTTGATTAGTAGAAAACTATAAATATCAGGTCTTTTATAGTTTCCGTAGCAGTTTGTTTAGAGCCTTTAAACGATCTGGTCAACATCTGTCTCTGACGAACAGTGCTCACATTATTAGACTGATAATTCCTGAGAATGTTTTGTTCAACAGTCTTATTATAAAGGGTGTTGAACTCACTTTGAGATAATTGTTCAAGATTTGGAACGGTTTGTTTCAACTCAGCGTACACTTGTTCAGAAAACCAGTCTGAGACGCTGATCTGGGTAAACTATTGATCCGACTATTCGTTGGAGAAGAATGTTGTAAATCATTTTCAACTTGGATATGGTAGAGTGAAGGTCTGGTGGTTCGTGGAAAGGTTCTGTGCAATAAGAGAGGACTAGATCAACTGACACACAAAACCATAAATACCAACCTTTTATAAGTTTTCAAGTCAGTCTATACTTTGTTTTTCACGAGTGTACATAATAAAAGCATGATTGAAACGAGGAAGTCAGTTAGTCATCGAGAGACCGGCAAGCGAGTTAAACGTGGTCAGGGAGTTTTCAACAAACTAATAAATAATTTACCCTTCGAATTACATATTCCCAGCTATCAGTACTGTGGACCTGGTACGAAATTAGCTACACGATTAGCACGTGGTGATCCTGGCATCAATCCGCTTGATCAAGCTTGTAAGGAACACGATATTGCCTATTCTCAGAATAGGAAAAATCTTGCAGAGAGGAACGCAGCTGATAGGATTCTTGCTGAAAAAGCTTGGAATTGTGTACTAGCCAGAGATTCAGGGGTTGGTGAAAAGGCAGCTGCTTGGGCAATTACAAACGCCTTGAAAGTAAAAACCAAATTCGGAATGGGGCTTAAAGCGAGTATTAAACGACGAAAGAAGACCAAAACAATGCTACCATTGAAAACTATTGTAGCAGCAGCAAAACAGTCTTTAGTATCTGGAAATGACGCACGATCTGTTATAAAATCAGCTATTAAGGGAGCCCGTTTAGCTGTAAAACAAGCAGGTGGAAGGGCAGTGTGAAGAAACCTCGAATTTTGCCTTTATCGAGAAAAGTTGGTGGTTTTCTACCGTTTCTGGTGCCACTTTTTGGAGGCCTCAGTGCCATTGGTGCTCTGTCAGGTGGCGCTGCTGGAATAGCTAAAGCTGTTAATGACGCAAGTACAGCGAAAAAGAAACTTGAAGAGAATCAACGACATAACCAAACAATGGAGTCGATAGCACTAGGCAAAGGACTCTACCTCAAGCCTCATCAGAAAGGATTAGGACTCTACCTCAAACCTCGTAGAGAAGGATTAGGATTAAAAAAAAAAAATGTAAAAAAAAAAAATTACCGTGACGAGCACTGACTGATGTTGATTTACTAAAATATGCTTAATTGATAAAGATACCACACTTTCGAGGGGTTTTTATGCGAGATGAGTTGTCAAAGAGGAGACCTCTAAAATTTGAATCAGCAGTTGTCAACTTGGATAATAAAAATAGTAGTGGTGCACACTGGGTTGCCTACAAAAAGAGTGAAAATAAAATCCTGTATTTTGATAGTTTTGGTAACCTTAGACCACCTACAGATCTTGTAAAATATCTCAGTGTTGCGCGTATAAATTATAATCACGACAGATATCAAAATTATAATACATTTGTCTGTGGTCATTTATGCTTAAAATTCTTGTGTAATCAGCTTGAAGTAAAAAGTGTATTTAATTTATATAAATAAACTTATATTAACTGCATTAACTTTAGTCCAGTGTAAACCACCATCATGAACGATACACTAACGTTAACTGTATCGGGTACTTCCTCCATCTTAGAAGCTCAGTATTTTCCACCTATTGAACTTTCACCTCACAAAAATTACGCTCTGGGACTCGTTGAATTTCTAACCTTTAATTAGATTCCTAATGTAGACATTAGTGAAAATAAATTCTATGTTGGTAAAGAAGAAATTACTATACCGACTGGTAGCTATGAAATAGACGATATTCAACGCTATCTGCAAACAATTCTCAGTCCAAAGGGAATCGACATACAGATTCGGCCAAACAACAATACTTTACGTAGTGAGATATTTTGTAATCGTGAGATAAATTTTCTGAAAGAAGATTCAATAGCCCATTTGCTAGGATTTGAGGCACAAAAACTAGAAGCTGGTAAATTCTATGAGTCTGACTCACCAGTCTCTATTATAAGAGTTAATGCACTGAGAATTGAGTGTAGTATTACTACAGGTGCGTATGTACCAAGTAAAAGTTCACTTCACATCCAGGGAAAATTGGTGAAAAACAATGGAACACCTGTTACTAGTACCAGCTTTATTATTAATGGGATCTGTCATTTATTTGAGGAAGCTCGTTATGAGATAAACGCTATTGAAATAGACAAAATCAAAAATGTCGGACTCACGAGTCTCATGAAAAATTACGTTTCAGTTTCCAGTGTACAAAGTAAATATTTGGAGAATGCAGGTTGGTTTACTTCATGCAATGCAGATAACATCACATTAATCGATGATGCTGGTAATTTTGACATATCCATACCGCTGAACCTAATGTTTGGTTTTGCTGAAGATTATCAAAAAATTGTCGTTAACGCTAGACACGAGTTGATTTTAACACGAGCAAGAAGTGATGTGAATACAATCATTCAAACAGCAGAAGAACAAGTGCAAATTATAATTAATAAAATTGAATGGCTGCTGCCCAATGTACGCTTATCAGATGCACGAAAATTCAAGTTGCTCAAGTATATTGAGAAGGATCCTCTCATTCCAATTAGCTTTCGTACGTGGGAATTGTATGAATATCCATTGCTACAAACAACAGCGAATCACGTTTGGACTGTCAAGACGTCAACACAATTGGAAAAACCTCGATTTGTCATTCTGGGCTTTCAAACGAATCGAAAAAATGTTACAACTAGAAATGCCAGTCACTTTGATCATTGTAGAATAACAAATGTTAAATTGTTCCTAAACAATCAGTGTTATCCATATGGTAATTTGAACCTTGATGTTGATAAAAAACAATACGCTGTACTGTATGACATGTACAATTGTTTTCAATCGAGTTACTACGCTAGAGATCTACAACCATTTTTAACAAAAGCAGAATTTTTGAATTTCGCACCACTTATCGTTCTTGACTGCTCAAAACAAAATGAATCCTTGAAATACGGTCCTGTTGACATTCGTCTTGAATTTGAGGCAAAGGCTAATTTTCGCGATCAAACAGCTGCCTATTGTCTAATTTTACATGATAGAATTGTAGAATATCGACCAATCAGTGGTAGTGTTAAAAAAAATAATATAAATTGCATTAAAAGAAAAGAGAGAAGTGGTGGGAGAAAATATATAAATAATTCTGTTTTCGTTTCATTGTAAACAGTAGCAATCAAGATGGATTACATAGTAGACCTTCAAGGCTTCAAATTGCCCGTTAATCAATTTATTTTAAAAGAATTGGCCATTCTACCAGTTGTCAATAAGGAAATAAAACCTTACAGCTTCTCCTTCAAATCACCTTGTGCATGGAAAGACGTTCCAAAAAAATATAAATCTATCAATTGCTGGATAAAGAACAATCATCATGATATATCATGGGGTGATGGTACTTTACCACATGAAGTAATTTCAGAAGTACTGAATTGTATGTTAAAAAATTCTTCTATAATTTATGTAAAGGTGGAAGAGAAAAAAAAGTGGTTAAAAACTGTTTTAAATACTCCGACAGAAGTTGTTGATATGCTTAATATTGATTGTCCCTCACTACAAAAATTGTATGAAATGTCTGGAATGATTGAATGTAAGCATCATAATAGTAAAACAAAGTTTACGTGTGCTGTTAAAAATGTAATTTTACTGAAAAAATGGTTGTGTTTATATTTCACTTAATTTTAACTAAAAAACTAAGAAAATGTTAATTTAATCAATTTCATTTATCCGTTGTTGTATAAGAAAATGTATCTAATTTGTCTTAAAATTTTACTACTACTCCTGTTAAATTTTTTTACTGATTCTAACAATAAATAATCTTTAAATTTGAAACATTTACATGTATTTTCTTTTCCTAACTTACCTCCATTATAACGCAACATTCAGCTTTTTTCTTAATTTCAAATTATTTAACGTTGAAATTTAAAATACAAGTTCTTCTAGCTTTTTAAATTTAAAAAAACCATTTAAAATATTGACCAAATATAGTTTTTGAATAAAATTAAATTATTACTGTCAAGTAATTTTTATATTTATTAATTCTTTACTTAATAAAGGTTTTTCAAATATTAGTTTTCCTTTTGTTAGTTTTTTCTATTTTGTACAAGACTATATAAATATAAAAAGGCACTTTTTTTTACATAATAGATTTATAATAAACACTTTTGTGGAAAAAACGTAGCTCTGCTGATATGTGGTTTACATAACAAAGAATGTTGACATGGACAGTTTCTGTCATCTCAGCGTGAATAATTAACGCAGCAATTGCTTTCTGCAGCATCTCCATTTTAAAAACTTGGGTCACCTTCAGCAACTCATAGAGTACAGCAATATTGTTAGTTGCACATATTTAACTCTGAAAAAAAACATATATTTATAAACAATTTATATTATTTATTTACATTAAATACAATGTTTGAAAATTTTAAATATAATAATTTATTAACAATTAAGAAATTGAAAAAATATATTTAATAATTTAATAAACAAACTTACTCGTACTCGTATATCCAATTACATATTTTGAGGACTCTTATAGCCCCAGGGATATGTATCTGTGGTGTTTGAAAGAAGCTGTCTCTCATCATCCTGCCAACTCAAGACAATTTTTCGCTGTTTCACCGTGTGGACTTTATGTTTGCGACTTTGAATGAGGAATTGATCTTTCACCAAATTATTGTGGGCATTTAGAGAATGCTCGTAATCTTTAAAAGTTATTGTTTTTAGTGTACCCCTTTTTACACCTTTTGCTCTCTTCTTTTCAGCATTTTGTCCGCAAATTTTAAATGTGTACAATTTTGATCGTAGCCCAATAAATTCTTCAATAATTTCTCCACAACATTCATCCTTCATTAGTCCCAAAAATTTTTTATTGACTAGAGGAAGACCGTAGACATTGTTTGGAGGATAGTCTGAGGTGTCGAATTTTACAATATCTCTTTTCATATACTGATAGAAATCGGGTACTTGCATTTCGTAAATTAAACTATCAGTGTCGGTGTAGAGTAATTTTGCCTTTTCACCGAAATTCTTTTTTATGTAATTGTAGTGAAAATCATAGGTGATAATTTTTGAAATATCTAAAACGCTTAAGCCTGCATAAATTGGTTTATTGAAAGTTACTTTTGTTCTATTCAATTCAATAATCACCATATCCTCGTCAAATATGGTACAGCTATTGAAATTCGGTTTACCTATTAGAGATCTTGCACCGTATCGCCCCTCCCATTTTGTCACCAGTCGAACATCCTTGTATTTTCGAACGTTCTCCATGGTTTTGCCAAAAACTGAATTGTTCATTAATTTATAGAAATTTTTTTCAAACTCATTAGAGGATTTTTTACGCAATTCAGTGTTTAGATCGATATAACTCTTTAACCAAGGCTTCTGTTTAAATTGCAAAACTCTGTGAATTTTTGTTAATTTCATACCTAAATTAAGATATAATTTCGAATTTCGATAATGTACTACATATTGCTTCTTGGTGTAAAGAGTTGTCATCAGTTTCGGAATTTTGCACTTTGACAGGGGTGGTACAATGTGTTCAGGACACAAGGGTAAATCCTTGTGTAAATCATGCAATTCCTCAGGATATTCCAAATCAACTTCGAGAATATAGCCGACTGGTGAATCATCAGCTACATTCAGGTACATGATATATTTCTCGGGTTCGGAAGGATTAAATTTCGATTTCATCTATCTATTGTTTGCCTTTGAGTGCCTATTGCAGCATTGAGAGACGCCACCCCTTATACCGGATTCGATAAATAACAACATTTCAGGATCGATCAATAATTCAAGTTTTATTCCTGTAAATTTTAACATTGCATCAAAAGCAAGTCCCGGTGCAGTGTAGTAGTGTAAGGGATCTAGTTTATAGGTAGAGATGCAAGTTTTACGGAAATTTCCAAAAATGTCAGCAAGGAGAAGAACGTCTGTTCTGAGATAAAGATCGGAATATTGACCCAAATTTTGTAAATTAAACGCTTCCCATACGTTTTGTGCATGAAGATAGTCTTCATCCGAAATAGCTTCATTGTTCAATTTTGAGAAAAATGTCTCTTTCGGAGGAAGACACTCTTCGTCCAATCGCGACCATGCATCAATGTACTCATATGGGAATACACCTTTTCTAGTAAGTAGTTGAAATTCTTGGTCATTGTTACAGTGCTTTTTAGTAATTGTCTTTTTGTCGTCTGTTAAGTAAGATGCTAATTTTTCTAAACTACTCGCCATAAAGCGAAAGGAGTCAATAAATCGGAATTGAATTTTTGTATTATCTACATCTTTTGTGAAAGAAATATATTTTTCTTTATTAATGGGTAATAAGCCGATTTTTCCCTCAAAACCAGTTGCCAGAGCTCGAATAAAAAAATGAGAATCGTATCCCGATAGATTGTGAAATACAACGGGAATAGTGTGTGAATATGTAAAATTTACATTTCAGGCTTGATGAGCTGGACCTCGATATTTGCTAGTAAAGTGACAATGATCACGGTGCTTAATATCATCTTTTTGAAAAGGTTTTTCGCAAATGTAACACAATCTTGTAGTTTGAAAATCTATTTCCTGTTGCCTAGTCAGTTTTTCCATGGGGACAATCTTGGAAAAATACTCTCGGTTTACATTCTCAGCAATACATTTTAATTCATTAATGAACCACTGCATGCAATCTGGACTGCGATAGAGATTTGTTTTGGACAGTGACTCATCAAAACTGCACTGTAAATTGTAAGCTATACTGGTCGGAACATGCTTTTGAATGTTGCATGTGTTGGCGTCTGTCTCTGCAATTGGCTCTAAAAGACATTCAATATCCGCATATAGAGCAAATGGGACCTTATCTTTATAGCGATAATTTTTAAATTCAACAGTTTTATTTTCCTTGTCAGGCAAAATTACCCTACACTTGTTCACCTTTTCACAGGATAATCTGTGTCGTTCAAATGAACATTTTTTCACAAAATGACACAGACATCTGTCACATATAAAAATACGGTGTTGGTGTTTTGTTACTTGTGACCTTACTAAACGAGTAAGATCTTTTATTAACGCAAAATGATAAATGGGTTCATCGTTTTCGTTTTCTTTCTTTTCAATTAATAATAAATGTACTAGCCTAAAATTTGGATTTTCTTTACTCAAATAAACTGGAACAATATTTACTTTACCACTTTTGGAATCTTCATCTAAACCGTAAATATTTATTCTTAAATTATTTAATTTCTCAAATTTTCTAATATTGGAAAAACTAATTGGAAATGTAAGACCATCGTATTTTAATATGTTACTGTAGTGGGGATATGAATCAGTAATAGATACGTGATCTCTAGCAGGAAACAAAAATGCTGTCACTGACCACAAAAAACAATGAGGATCATCATTTTTAATATTAATCACAGCTTTTTTATTTTGAATAAATACTGGTAATGTTACATAAGTGGAATTGCCCACTAGAAATGCATCATACCGATTTATATTTACAACTAAATTTAAAACTTCCTTTAAACTCCAACCTCATTCTTTTTCTTGCAAGTTCTCAAGTTCTATCAGTACACGGTCTTTAACTTTATTATCGTACCAATCGTCTAAATCTGTTGAAAGGGAAATTATTGAACTTTTAGTACTGACATGCATTATATTCTCAATCATTTCACCTTCCTTTAAACTTTCAAATTTACTATAAAAATTAACATTTACCTTCAAATTTAAATGCTCATTTAAACTCTTTTTTACATTCTTAATGGTTAGTGACTTTGCATCCTCCAAAAAATGTCGCACCTCTTTATGCTTTAAATTCACTATTGAACCCGTTCTAACCCGATTTTCAAAAGCATTCTCTAAATTTTGCCACTTTATGCGATTTCCACCCTCTTCATTTTCATTTTCTTCTTCTTCTTCTTCTTCTTCTATCTCTTCTTGTCTCGTAGCCGCCAAACGTCCACCACTTCTTTCTAGCAATTGTCAAAATTTCTGCTGATAAGTCTTGAGTAATGATAGAGATGCAATGACACTTCGTCTCTCATAAACTGACAAATTTTGTTTATTTTGTCGAAGATATTTATTCACTTTGTAAACACTTTGTTTGTTTAATTTAATTAATGTTTCACACTCCCAAGGGCATGGTCCCTCTTCATTCACACTAATAAGCCGATATGCTTTCTTGTGCACAACTAACAAACGTTTTGCACTTTTTGGAATCCATTTTTTTTTAATAACTTATCCAACTGATGTCTTAATGAAAAATGATGTCAAGACGTTTCGCGAACACTTTATATAGCTAAAATTCGCGACGTCATTTTAATACATTGAATGTTCTAGAAGCTTTTAAAGGGTTTAGGGGGGTCACACAGACACGTACACATATATTAAATTAACCAATGATTCAAATTTTGCACAATTGTGCAATATAGTTTTCACGTAAATTTTGAGGTTAAATGAGCCTCACCTTTGTAAAGTCTTTTCCCAAAATATCTCGAAAACAGTGAGAGATACGCAAAATCTGACAAAATTTACAGCGTTCCTAAGGGCAGACTACTTTTATGAAAGCTATTTAATAAGATTTTTCAAAATCAAAAAATTCAAAAATTTTCAAAAATTGTAAAAACCAATAAAACACGTCAAATGTCACGTAAATTTCTTAATTTCTTAAAAGGATATAACACTGAATATAAACTCATGTTCTAAGATGTGTTAAAAAATTTGAAAATATCAACTCTAATACTACCCCCACCCCTCCAAAAGTCTTTTTCCAAAATATCTCGAGAACAGTGAGAAATACGTAAAATCTGATGAAATTTACAGGTTTTCTAAGGGCAGTCTACTTTTATGAAAGCTATTCAATAAGATTTTTCAAAATGAAAAAATTCAAAAATATAAAAAATTTTCAAAAATTGTAAAAAACGTTAAAACACGTCAAATATTACGTAAATTTATTAATTTCTTGAATGGATATTACACTGCATATAAAATCATATTCTAAAATGTGTTAAAAAATTTGAAACTGTCAACTCTAATACTACCCCCCCCCCACCCCTCCAAATGTCTTTTTCCAAAATATCTCGAAAACGGTGAGAAATACGTAAAATCTCATGAAATTTACAGTGTTCCTAAGGGCAGTCTACTTTTATGAAAGCTATTCAATAAGATTTTTCAAAATGAAAAAATTCAAAAATATAAAAAATTTTCAAAAATTGTAAAAAACATTAAAACACGTCAAATATTACGTAAATTTATTAATTTCTTGAATGGACATTACACTGCATATAAAATCATGTTCTAAAATGTGTTAAAAAATTTGAAACTGTCAACTCTAATACTACCCCCCCCCCCCACCCCTCCAAAAGTCTTTTTCCAAAATATCTCGAAAACGGTGAGGGATACGCAAATCTGATGAAATTTTCAAGGATTCTGTAGTTTCTTGAAGGCCATAAAAAAAATTGCACGCAGAATAAGACAATATGCGTTTAGAATAACCACCCCCCCCCACCTCTCTGACCCCTATAAAAAAGTTCTAGAAGTTTCTCGAAGATTAAATTACGCATCAAATAAATTAAAAATACCCCCACCATCTCCACTGAAATCGAATGTTCTACCCTACTGAAAAATCCTATATAGGATCCTACATAGGATCCTATATAGAATCCATATGGATTCCTATGAGAATCCACGTAGGATCCTATATAGGATCCTATATAGGTATTGTCCTATAGGAATCCACGTGGATTCTCATAGGAATCTATGTGGATTCCTATAGGTCGCCTATAGGACAAGTCCTATATAGGATCCTATGTGGACTCTCCTATAGGAATACATGTAGGATCTCATATAGGATCCTGCATAGGCGTCCCAAAAAATTTTTGTACACCCTCCTACATATGATCCTACGTAGGTTCCCATATAGGATCCTATATGGGAACCCATATAAGATCCTACATGGGTACCCCCAAAAAAATTTTTTGTACCCCTTCCTTATGCGCAGTCGTCTTTTACGTATTCTACAATACTTACGCCTGCGCAGTAAATATTTTTCGTCCTTATAATGGTGCTTAATGTATATTTGAATAAAGTTGCTAAAAAAAACAATTAATTCTGGGTACATAATTTTTTTTGGGCGCCCATAAAAGATCCTATATAGGATCCTATATGGGAACCTACGTAGGATCCTATGTAGGGGGGTTTACAAAAATTTTTTTGGGACGCCTATGTAGGATCCTATATGAGATCCTACATGTATTCCTATAGGAGAGTCCACATAGGATCCTATATAGGACGTGTCCTATAGGCGACCTATAGGAATCCATATAGATTCCTATGAGAATCCACATGGATTCCTATAGGACAATACCTATATAGGATCCTATATAGGATCCTACGTGGATTCTCATAGGAATCCATATGGATTCTATATAGGATCCTATGTAGGATCCTATATAGGATTTTTCAGTAGGGTAGAAGCTTCTGGAGGGTTATGCAGGGGTCACACGTGTAAAAAAGTAACCCCCACCACCTAAAATCGAAATTTTTTAGAGGGTTCTGGAAGGTCACACACACGTATGTAAAATCGGTGATTCAAATTTCACAGAATTACGCAGTATATTTTTCATGTAATCCCCCCTTTTTTCAAGGTTAAATGAGCCTCACCCCCTTGAATGTTCTAGAAGCTTCTGGAAGGTCAAACACGCGTATGCAAAATCGGTGATTCAAATTTCGCAGAATTGTGCAGTTGCCCCCCCCCCCTTTCAAGGTTAAATTCCTTACCTCAACTACCTGATTGGGCTCTGATTAGTCATCGCGTTACATACCTAGTTTAAAACGAGGCATACACTGTGACGTCATCAAAATCCTGGCCCCTGATTGGTCCATTTCGTTGTAAAGGTCGCTTCTGATTGGCTCTCACATAGACACACACATACATAGCTCACATGTACACACACTAATCTGTCCAGAGTCGCCACTGTATATCTACTCTTGTGAACACGATAATTTGAAATATGTTTGACGGATTCAAAAAATATTTGTTATGGTTATTTTTACTACTAACATGTGGAATCAAACACAAAGGTTTTTAAAAATAACCATTAAAAAAAATTTAATTGGATTTTAATTATTTTTAAAATTCTTTTTGTTCAAAAAAATTTTTTTAACCTATAAGTTTTATTTAATATATATGAATATGAAAAAATGTTGTTCCTTGGCTTTAAAAAAATAGATTAACTTACATAATATATATATTTTTGCAAAATTTTGAAGGATAAATATTAAATTTTTAATTTTTAAACAATCTAAAATTAAATCTTTCAACAATTAACTTATTGTACTTTATTTAAAAGGAAACAAATCTTTTTGCTGGCTAGAAAGAAAATATTCATGTAGTGAACATAATTTTCAGTTTGTTTTTGTATGTAAACAAATTTGTGACGCCACATGAAAAAAGGTAACCATCGACAACAAAATAAATTTTTATTACATTCTGATCATAATTGAAAAGGTCTTAAATTTAATACATTTTGATTTGTTCCTTTGCTAGCGAAAATCAAAACTTGAATTAATAAAGTACTTTTTGTTTTACTTCAATCAAATAACTCTGTTTCACATCAGAAATGTTCATAGAATGGCATCCAGTAATGTATTTTAAACATTTTTGTTAATAACTATTTTTTAAATAGCTGTAAAAAATACAATCAATTGCAATATGGTGGAAAAATTATTAAAAAACATTTTTTATTATTTGTTTGTGTGTTTAGGAGATATTTTAAAAAAAATTAAAAATTTTTATAAATATTTTATGTAATTATTAATTTTTTTTAACAAAGTGTTACTAATATTCTTTATAACATTTTTGCAAAATAAAGCTATAAATTTGAAAATTTTGATGAATTTTGGAAGTTTTTATGCTAAATGAACTGCTAAAAAAACATTTACTTTGATATTTATTTATGACTATTCTCTAAACGAATTTATTTTTTTTTATTTATCAACTTTTGATGAAATAAACCTAGAAGCTTTCGGTTTTTGCTTAATTTTTCACATTTTTATGATGGAAATAACAGAAAAATGACAATAATTTTAAAATTTAAAAAATAACAATAATTTTAAAATTTAAATATGGTTCATTTTTTAAAGTAAATATAATCATATGGACAGAGGAAATAGTAATTAAAATTTTTTTTAATATCATGTATTTATAACTATGAAATTCGAGAATATGAAAAGTAATTTTGAAGACCAAATAGATGATTTAAATAGCAAGGGTAATTATTCAAGAGAAAGTCTTCTTATCGATGTGGGAAACAAAGAAAAAACCAAAGCAAATGATTTTCAGGAGTGCGTGTAGAACAAAATTTTTTAAATTATTCTAAATAATAATTATTATCAAAATTATAGCAATAAAAATAATAACAGCAATACTTCCTTTATGAGGAAGCAATAATAATGTAGTAATATTAATAATAATAATAGTAATAAACTATTAAAATTCAATAATAACAACAAAATTAATATATTTAGAGTTAAAAATCCTAATGCAATGGATTATACTTCTGGGGATTTGGAATACGAATCTTTTTCAAATGAAGAATTGGATCAAATAAAAGAAAATGATGATAGCTTGTATGTATCAGAAAAATTTTATTTAAATGTTTACTATGTAAAATATAAAACTTTCTTTTGTAATATTAGATAAGCCATTCTTTTAATTTTATTATATAATGGAATAATCTTATATTCAATATTGTTGATAATTAATATCTGAGGATAAGACTTTCTCCCAATTTTTTTTTATATATAGAATTTAAATATTTTATTGATGAATATAAAATAATACATATAAAAATATTATAAAAATACGAAAATTTTGTTCTATTTATCTTTTCCAGTGCTTCATTTTTAAATATTTTGTTATTATTATTATTATTTAAAACACATTTTATTATAACTAATATTATATTAACTATTATATTATACAATAAATAATAATAAAAAAAATAATTTAATTTAAATAAACTAATTAAATTACAATTCTGAGAAGAAAAGCGGGATTTTTTATAATATTTTTATAAATATTAATTTTATGTTTAATAAAATATGTAAATTCCGATTGCTAAAATAAAAATTAGAAAATATCATCGGATATTAATTATCAACAATATTTAATTTATTACGTAAATAATAAGTACAAGAACATAAAATAATAATAATACTAATAATAACAAATTAATTTAATCACAAAATAAATAAATATATAGAATCAAAGAACCTGATTTAATAAATTTTTCATATTTGTAAAAAATAAAGTAATAAGTATAAATTTAAATTTTAGGTTGTACACATAGAGAACGTGACGGCAATAAAAATTAAGTATGAAAAGTTTAATGATGGAAATACAAATTATGAACTTCTTTTCAAAAAAGATTCGAAGCTGACTATATTATTAAAAGAAAATAATGATACCGAATACGTACCGTCGAAGCCAATTCCAAAAAAAGTTGTACTAAAAGAATTGGGAAAAGAAACTGGCCTTATTAGTAAGAAAAAGGAATTTAGAGATTCTTTAAAATTAAAAATACTCTTTCTTGAATATACACAATTAAAGAACTGTTAAATTTAAATAATCCCTTTAATAACTCTGATAAATTTTTTTGTTTCTCATTTTAATATTGTAATTATTTTCCAACATCCTAGTAATTAAAAAAAAATCTTTTTCATATATATTTTTTTACTTTATAATGCAGTAAATAATATCCATTTTAAAATTTAATTTCGTTTACTTTTAATTTTAATTTTATTAAATTCTTGTTTTACATAATCAAAATTTTTTTTTCATTTACCCTATTTAAAATTAAATTGTTTTTTTTAATATTATTTTTATAAATTATTTTTTTAACAATTCAATTTTATTCTTTAATTTATATATATTTTTGCTTCATCAGATGAGGTTTTTTGATCATTAAATATTCAAATTACGAAAAAATAAGATTATTTGAGTCATTTTTAGTTAAAATACATAAATTTTCACTTTACATTAATACTCAAAATCCTGACGTAATATCGATTTTTTTTTGATTTGTGATAAAATAATGGACGGAAATAGATTAAATTCCAAAATGTCATTTTTAATGGCCATCCTATTGTGTAACAATATTTCTTTATGTAGAAAAGACATCTCAAAAATGTTATAACTGATTTCAATAAATTTTTATAAAAAAAAAATTTTTGTAAAAATTATTATTTTTTAATTTTTTTATTTTAGGCTACATGCATTTTAGGTTAAATAGAATTTAGGTTAAATAAAATTTAAGCTGAATGGAATTTAGGTTGAATAAAATTTAAGTTAAATGGGATTTAGGTTCCATGCAATTTAAGTTAAAAGAAATTTAGGTTAAATGAAATTTTGGTTAACTGGAATTCAGGTTAAATGGGATTTAGGCAAATGCATTTTATATTAATTGAGATTTAGACTGAATGCATTTTTGGTTAAATGGAATTTAGGTTAAATCGGATTAAGACTAAATGCGTTTTAAGCTGAATGCAATTTAGATTAAATGGGATTTAGGCTGAATACATTTTAGGTCAAATGGGATTTAGTCTGAGAGCATTTTAGGTTAAATGGAATTTAGTTAGGTTAAATTTAATTTAGGTTAAATGGAATTTACGTTAAATATGATTTATGTAAAATGCGTATTCAGCTGATTGCCTTTTAGATTAAGTGAAATTCAGGCTAAATGGGTTTTAAGCTGAATGCCTTTTAGGTTAAATGGTATTTAAGATAAATTCATTTTAGATTAAATGGAATTTAGGTTAAATGAGATTCAGGTTAAATTCATTTTAGGTTAAATTACATTAATAGGTTAAATTATTACGTCCTTTATAACAAATAAAATATTTCAAATTACATGAAAAGAAAGTGTTCATGAAATCTTTTTTGGATATACTTCCGAAAAGGTCCCCCCTTCAAATTTAATGAAACTTAGTATACTTACGTATTTTGATGCGCTGATTACGAAAATCATAGTGAAAATTGGCGCAATTTTTATTATCATGGTGAAAACCATAAAAAACACTATAAAATCATAGTTTTTTAGCATTTTCTTGTTAAATTATTAAATTTATGAAAAATGATTATAACAAAAGTTGTAGATCTCATTTCAACGAACATTTTATGTTGTATGAATTGTTAAATTAAAACGAATAGTTTTCGAGAAAACTGCAAAACCCATAAACAAACATAAGGGGGGTTACTAAGGGGGAGTTGGGGTGACCACTGGCAGTGGAATATGTCCAACAGTGGAAGAGGACAAACGCAACAATTAAATGTAATCAACAATTGAAAAAACCTATATTTCTCTGATTTTTCATTGTTTTTATTATAAAAATGATCCAGTTGGCAATTTTTTAAAAATAATTTTCGTAATTACGCATCCAATTACGCAATTACGTAGTTACGTAATGTAATTGCGTAATATTACGTAGTTACGCAATGTAATTATGTAATTACGGCTGAATGTAATTTAATGTTCATATAATGTGCGTATTTGGTCGCATTTATGATGATTTATATTTTTTGCAATTTTCTCGTAAAATAATTAGATTTGGTAAAAAATGTATCAAATAGAAAATATGTATATTTACGAGACCTACAACCTTCGTATAAAGAAATTTTTTAATATTTATAATATTTAAAGAGATAAAAGCAAAAAACCTAAATTTTTATGATTTTTTATACATGTTTTTTACTATGAATATGGCCTAGTCGCCAATTTTTACTATGATTTTCGCAATCAGGGCATCAAATTACGTTAGTATACCAAGTTTCATTAAAATCAGAGGGGGGACCTTTTCGGAAGTACAGCCATCTTTTCTAAACTACAAAATATAATATTGTTCTTTTTAGAATGTAAAGGGTACATCGAAAGTGAGTTGAACTTATTGCACTATACAATAAAAGACCAAGAAATTAAATATATGATAGGATCAATGACGGATGGCGAATACAAAGTTGATATAATTATGAATTCAATAAAAGAAGATAAGGAATCTTATAGCAAAGGCCAATTAGTAGAAGTAACGGGGAATGTTAAAAATCGAAGTAAATATTATTATTATATTATTAATATTTAAAATTGTTAAATTTGTATTGACATAATCTAACAAATAAAACAAATTTACTTTTCAGAAAATGGTTTGGTGTTCATCGTAACCGATTACGAAAAAATTATTAAAATATCTAATGAGATGATGTCTTTTAAAGATATATTAAATGCTCATCAATCAGTAACAAAGTAAAAAAAAATTTGTACTCAAAATAAAATTTTTTAATTATTTTCATTCAATACTTGCCTTACCTTTTTTTTAACAAACGACCGCAATTAGGCCAAAAACGAAAATACAAAATTGTTGTTTTGTTTTTCTATAATAAAATTATTGGCTTCAAACAGAAGATATTCTCTTCAATTATTATTACGTATTATTAATATACATTAATTATTAGTTATACATTATTAAATATTAATAATATTAATATAATTTTATGTTAAGGCCGTTGGAGACACAGAGTCCGCAGAGAATCTGTAGGGGGGAGCAGTGGTTCTCAAAGACTGTCCCCATGCGTTTTGAAGACTTAGGAATTTTTCGCGACAAAGTCTAACACTTTTCCCACAAAAGAACATCGTACTGCAAATTCTATTGAAATAAAGATTCAGAAAAATACTTACTTTTGAATAATCAAGTATTTCCTGAGCTTTAGTGTCTCGAGGAAATTCGTGGGATGAAAACAACCTCCAATGATGTTCCATGTTTGGCAATTTTTTCCAATAAAACCAGACACTTTTTCCGAAAATGAAAATCGTAGTGAAAATTTAAATTTAATTAGCACTTTTTCACTTATTTTGTTTTTGGCATATGAGTTTTTAAATCGCGTCAGTCTCTCGAGGAAATACAAAATCACTTGACACTTCACTCACTGATTCCCACTTTGACAATTTTTTTAGGCAAAATCCGACACTTTTTCCACAAATGGTCATCGTAGTGAAAATTTAAATTTAATTAGCACTTTTTTACTTCTTTTGTTTTTGGTATTTGAGTTTTTAAACCGCGTCAATCTCTCGAGAAAAGTAAATTTTTTTCAATTTCATCAATGAAAATGTCAAACAATGTAGCAGAATATAGTTTGTCGTGCGCTGTTCTGATACGGCATTTTCGGGTACTATAATTCAAACGGCGCCGCCTTTGAAATTATAGACAGGCTTACATTATATTCATTATATTAATCAACCTATTTATAAAATTCAATGTTTAAATATTAATTGTAAAAATTTAATATAAAAAATTAATGTCAAGTTCCAAACATAATTTTGCTAACTTTGTACAAAAAATAAAAGTTGTTTGTTATTTCAAGTGTAATTAGCTCTATTGAAAAGACGCATTTAAAATAATTTAAACCATTCAAATGCAACAAGTACATTATTTATTGTAAATCATGCATTAATAATTTCTAAACAATTTAAATATTTTTTAAAATCTAAGAGTTGAAGGAAAAACAGTAGAGCTTATTTAGTTTATCAGAAGAATGCAACCCGACTTACAGAGAAGTTGGGAAATAGATATTGTATAGGAACTGAAATAAGTGTTTCTTTTAATTTTTTAAAATTAAATAAACAGAGCATTCGATAAATATTTTATACATAACGTAAAAATTAAAGAAATAATTAAAACGCAAGAAAGGACTAAAAAAATAGTGTAATATCAAAAAAATTAAATGAACAGGAAGAAAATGGAGAAATGTTTTTTTCTTAATCTAACAAACTGTAAAAAATGTAAAAAGTAAAAAAGAATAAGTAAGTAAGTTTGTAAAAAAACTCTCAAGAAATAGACAAGATGTGAAAAGAAATTGAATAAATTTACAAAAAAATAAGTGTATTTACTTTTAAAAGTATAGAAATAATTATTAAAATTAACGTAATAAAAAGTTTAATGAATGTATAAATAAGAAAACTGTGTAATATAATATTAAATAATTTTTATAAAAAGAAGAAAATTAAAGAAAATCCTAAAAAGAACAGAGACAAATACCAAAAAAAAAATATCAAAAATACCTAAACGGAGAAAAAATTTTAAAAATGTTGTAAAAATAATAAGTTATAATATAAAAATGAAAGTAAAATCTCTTAAAAATCTTGTAAGAATATTACCAAAGGAAGGATTATTGTGAATATGGAAATTAATTAATATTATTGAATTAAGATGCATTGAAATTTAAATTAATTTAAATTTCAAAGTTGGTACAAATTGGAATATGAATTCATTGACGTTTGGAATTTATACACTGAGAAAATTCTATCTGTGATGATTACAGAACTAACCTGTACTGCTCGGACGAAATGACCATTTCTGTTTTATTTACTTATTAACCTTGTTCTTCTTAAGAATATGTCTGCTAATTTTACAAAACGTTCTGTAATCTGTCATAAGCTGTACTATACTTCGCATCAAATTTTTGTTCTGTTATTAATACAGGATTAGGAGGAAAGAAATTACCTTTAAATACAGTGGTCTGTCATAAAACAAAGTTAAATTATTACAAAACTCATTATATAAAGCTGTAAGGTTCCTTTAGGCACAGAGTGCAGTATAGGCAAGTTAATTTTACAGAACTGCTTTGTAAGCATTACATACGCACATTAAAGAAGGTAACATTCGGCAACTTTCGGCATCTTACGGCTTCACTCGGCAACAGACGACGCTACACACGACGTTGTAGTTCATATAGACTGTTCAAAACTAACTGACATGTGCTGTGATGGCTGTGGTCGTTAAGGCGTTCGTGATAGGGTCGGGTCGCGCGAGTTCGAATCTTTCACCATGCGAATTTGTTTTCAAATAGTTAAAAAAATATATTTGTAAGCAACAGGAGCGAAGGTGTATCAGTAAATAAGTGTAGGTTAAGTGCGAGTTGCGTACATAAATTAGCTGAAAGAGAACAACTGAAAAACTGGAAGAGAAATTTTTTATATGTGAACAGGTTAAATTACAGAACTGTTTTGTAACGATTCACGGTGAGTTTATATCTTTTTCCAAGTTATAACATAAGTCTTTCTTAGACTCTTTAATACTCGTTAAGTATATTTTGTCCTGTAATTTTATCATTACGTACGTTAATTTCTTTGTTTCTGTAACATTAAATAGTATGAGACAATCTCGTTTTTTTTATAAGATCATTTTATTTACTGTTTACTGAAGGTGGCATTTCGTCCGAGCAGTACCATAGCAGTTCTGTAATCGTTACAGATATAATTTTCTCAGTGTATAACTTTTAATGACTTGAAGATATACAAATCTAATATTATTTTTTGATAACTTGATACCAAAAATTTGTAAATTGTAGGTATTTTGATCATCTGTATTAATACAATTTTTTAAATTTTATAACAAATAAAATATTGAAATTTTCAAGATTTATCCACAAATTTCTGTTTTTTTTTATGATTTGCGATACTTTACATGCAATATTGGACATCCGGAGAATTGAAAAGTTTTTTTTTCATTTAAATTAATAACAGCCCTGTTTATAGATTACATTTATTTTATTTATTTCAAGCAATCTATACATATATCTTTGATGAATAATTTGATCTCTGTTTCCGAACTTCTATGTAAGTCGGGTTGCCTTCTTTCTCTGCACTAAATAAACCATAAGGATTTATGATGTAACTCTTAGTATTTGAAAAATAATTTAGCAAAAAGAAAGATAAAATTTTTTCCTACATAAATTTTAATTTGTTAATTTTAAATTATGCAATTCTTTATTACAATATTAAATATAATAAACAAATTAATAATGTTCTAAAACAAGTATTAAAGTAAATTTCTTATTTCTTCAAAATAAAAGAGAGAATTTTTGTTACATAATATAAATATTATATAATTTTTTTTTAATATATTGAATGTTTTAAAAATAAAATAAATTAGTTCAAAAATGATATTAGATTAAACTACATATCTTTTAAAAATAAAATGTAAGAAACTACTTGGTAAATAAATTATATTTACTTATTTAATTTTAAATCATACATTTTTTAAACCACGTTTTTTTTCTTATAAAAAAAGAGATATACATTTGTCTGTGTAGCATAAAATACATACAATTTATTGACAACATTTTCAGAAAAAGCTGTCTCAAATTCGACCAATTCAGATGAAAATTCTAAACATGACAGTTAAATTTCAAAAATATTTGTTAACATGCCCAAGTTATTAAATATTTAACAAAAAAGATCTATAAAAACGATTTAGCTTTCAAGAAAGTGCAACATTCGCAGTTTACAAAATTCTTTCCACGACATTTGTAGAAAAATTTAATTTTTCTTCCGTCAATAAGCACAAAGTTTCTTATTTCTGATCTAAATTTGTTAAATATTTGATAACATGCACAAGTTATTGAATATTTAACAAAATATAGACCAATAAGAACGATTTACCTATCGTGAAAGTGAAAAATTCACATTTTACAAAACTTTTTCCACGACATTTGTAGAAAAATTTAATTTTTGCTTCGGTCAATAAGCACAAAATTTCTTATTTCTGATCTAAATATGTTAAATATTCGATAACATGACCAAGTTATTAAATATTTAACAAATTAGATCTATAAAAACGTTTTATCTTACGAGAAAGTGCAAAATTCGCAGTTTACAAAATTTTTTCCAAGACATTTGTAGAAAAATTTAGTTTTTCTCCCGTCAATAAGCACAAAGTTGCTTATTTCTGATCCAAATTTGTTAAATATTTGATAACATGCACAAGTTATTGAATATTTAACAACAGAGAGAAACTGAGAGTACGCACGTAATGCAAATGATTGTTTCCTGTTATCGTATGCGCTCTTGCGGACAAAATTCGAAGCTTAGGTGGTTAGCTATATATATTGCTTAAATCGGTGAGGCAATACACACACGCAAAACCTAATTGCTAAGCCGAATCTCGTTCCAAATCGATCGGTCGTCTTCGTGCTTCTTCGCATGAATTCATGAAACGTAAGGAATAGAACCGTAGCTTGTAAAATAATTGGAATTACTGTTTTTCCAGTTTCTTGACATATTATATTTCAAAACATAACCTAATTAATCAACTTTTACTAATCATCAGTCTTAGTAATTGTTAATATGTTTTTAAGCAAATTATTCCTGTTATAATTAACTAATTTTGTTAACGTAAAGATAAAAGTGCAGTCTTTTTTAAAGTCTGTAAAAATTTATGTCATGCTTTGAAGAACGAAAAAAAAGTTTACAAATTTTTAGATTTTAGCTAAAATTTAACAATTTATTAGACTTTTGAATTAATTTAAAAAAAAATTTATTCTTTAATAAATTCAAGAACAATTAATACTATAAAATAGACTCCAAACAATTTTGAATTTATTATAATACATACTAACATAATAAATTCCAGAATATCTTGAATTTTCTATTGAATTTTATCCAATCAAAATAAATTCTAGATCATTTTAGATTTTTTCTATAGGTAATAGAATAAATCCCAAATACTTATTTATTTATTATTTAGTTCTAAAGTATTTTATATTTTCTCTATAATTTTTAGTTTCTAAAGTGGATTCTAGAACATTATTCCAAAAAGAATTCTAGAAAATTTATGATTATACTGTAAATTATAGAACATTTAATATTTTTTTACAATTTTGGACTCTAAATAAAAAATTGCAGTATTTTCTTAAAAATTTGGAACAAAAAACAGAATATTTAAGATTCTAGAGTACAGAAAACTCTAAAAGTTATAATTAATTTCAGAACATTTAAGACTTTTTTATATTTAAATTTTTGATTAAATCCAAAATCTTTTAGACTCTAAAATAAATTCCAGGTGACTTAATAGTTTAGAATAAATTTTACAGAATTAAAAATTTTATAGTAAATTCTGGAATATTTAGGATTTTTTTTTCTTATTATTTAGATTTTAAAGTAATTTTAGAAATTTCGAGTTTTTAATATAAATTACAGAAAATTTTAGATTTAAAAATAAATTGAAGAAGATTTGAGATTTTCTTTTATTTTTAGATTTTTAATAAACTTGTAGAATTTTTTGAGACACTAATGAAAATTGGAGAACATCGAAGATTCTAAAATAAGTTTCAGAAAATTCAAAATATTTATTAAGTTCCAACATTGTTTAGATTTTAATTCTGTAAGATTGTCTTTGTTAAGATTTTTTTTTTATTTTTACAATTTTGATAAACAACTTCAAATTTTACATTCTACAATAAATTTTAGAAAATTTTAGATTTATAATAAACATCCAAATATTGTGATTTTATTTTTATTAGATTTCCCAAAAGAAAATTAAAAGTCTGAAATTAATAGATTTTAATATTTTTAGAATGTTTAAAGTTATAAATAAAATGCAGAAAAGTTTAGTTTGAAAAATAAATTTTATAAAGTTGTAGAAGTAATAAATTCCAGAACATTTAAGAAATTAATTAAAATTGCAGTTTTTTTAAATTCTTAATGAATTGTCAAAACCTTCTTAGATTCTAGAATAAATACCCAAAAGTTTTTTTTTCTTTTTTCAAATTTAAATTTTTTCTCCTTAAAAATATCATATTTCTAAACTTTTTAGACATTATTTGGAAATTTTCAAATTCTAAATAAAATTCTAGAATTCATTTCATTCTTGAAAAAATTCTCTAAAATTTGAAATTCTAAAAAAAAAATACAAACTTTTTTAGTTTTTAAAATAAGCTTTCTAAGCATTTCAGTTTTAGAATTTCTAAATTAATTATTTAGAATCTATAACGAATTCGATATTTTTTCTGAAAAAAAATATTGAAATGAAAAAAACAAATATGAAGTTGTAGGTGTTTATTCTAGAATCTAAAAAAGTTTGAAATTTCATCCAGAATTTTAAAAATGCGGAATTTTGTATAAGATCTTTAGTGTTCTGGAATTTCTTACTTCTATAATTTTGTAGAATTTATTTTTCAAACTAAACTTTCCTGCAATTTATTTATAACCTGTAACATTCTAAAAATATTAAAATTTATTAATTTTAGACTCTTATGGAAAATCTAATAATTAAAAATAAAATTAAAACGTTCAGATATTTTTTATAAAACCTACAATTTTCTGAAATTTATTTTAGAATGTAAAATTTGAGGTTCTTTATTAAAATTCTAAAAATAGAAATAAAATCTAACAAAAACAATCTTACAGAATTAAAATCTAAACAGATTTAAAACTTAATAAATAAACAAGAATTTTTTTTTAATTTGTTTTAGAATCTTGAATATTCTCGAATTTTCATTAGTGTCTCAAAAAATTCTACAAGTTTATAAAAAATCTAAAAATAAAAGAAAATCTCAAATCTTCTTCAATTAATTTTTAAATCTAAAATTTTCTGTAATTTATATTAAAAACTCGAAATTTCTGAAATTACTTTAAAATCTAAATAATAAGAAAAAAAACCTAAATATTCCAGAATTTAATATAAAATTTTTAATTCTGTAAAATGTATTCTAAAGTATTAAGTCACCTGGAATTAATATTAGAGCCTAAAAGATTTTGGATTTTAATCCAGAATTTAAATACGTATAAACAAGTCTAAAATGTTTTGAAATTAATTATAACTTTTAGAGTTTTCTGCACTCTAGAATATTAAATATTCTGTTTTTTGTTCCAAACTCTCAAGAAAATTCTACAATTTTTTATTTAGAGCCCAAAATTGTAAAAAAATCTAAGGTGTTCTATAATTAATAATATAATCATAAATTTTCTGTAATTTATATTAAAATCTTGAAATATCTGAAATTACTTTAAAATCTAAATAATAAGAAAAAAATCCTAAATATTCCAGAATTTACTATAAAATTTTTAATTCTGTAAAATTTATTCTAAACTATTAAGCCACCTGGAATTTATTTTATAGTCTAAAAGATTTTGGATTTTAATCCAAAATTTAAATATAAAAAAGTCTTAATTATAACTTTTAGAGTTTTCTGTACTCTAGAATCTTAAATATTCTGTTTTTTGGCTGCACTCGAGTTGCGGCAGCGGTCACAATTCTAAGCGGCAATAGGGGAAGCTCTGTTCCCCCTCTTCTGCCTACCGAGTGCAGAGTTGCGGCAGCCTCCCCTCAACTACGAGTTGCGGTAACTTCCCCTCCACTATACGTTCTTCTACTCTTCCGTACGAAGCAAAGACTTACATTAGATAAGTCATATTTTGACGAAAAATCAGTTTTTAGTAACAATGAATTTGTCAGAAGAAAACGCGTCCGATACTGGAAGTATGCATACGTACAATTTTTCCTTTACACTTTCCCCAGGCTTAGGACTGGCAGCATCTTCAACTTATTTAAAAAAATTTTTATTTCTGGCGTGTTTAAAAAAATGTGGGCCACGATTGTATAAAAATTTCATTTTTTAACAATTGTTTTACTAAAAAAAAAATTGTTAAATTAATTAACTGTTGCACTTCGATTAATATCCGCATTGTCATGTGAGAAATTATTTACTTTTTCAATTATTTTTTTTTTGCATTTAATTTAATAAAAGAATTACACGTTTTTTTAGAACACACCCACCTTTCAATATTATTTTGTAAAATATTTTTGAATCGAAAACTGCACCCATCAATTAAATAATAATAATCTCCGTAAACTCCTGAAGTTAGTTACTATTTATATTTATTCATCTTTTTCTGTCCACGTTTTAAAATCCAGAGTGAAGTTAATTCCTGTTTCTTTTTTTTTTATTAATTTTGATTCTCTTTATCAAAAAACTTTAAAACTGTTTTAGTTTACAGACAAAATATGCAGATGAGGTAGCCTTAATGACGAGATATTAATTATAAATAATAGGTACTAATTTATATATTACACAATTATATGAATTTTAATAATATTTAATAAATCATGCAGGGTTGCCATTATTGTGCCAATTTTCAAGTATCTTTGCGATTCTGAATTAAATTTTTTCAAATATCAATTATTCTTTTCAGTCTTTAAATTATTGGCATGAATATTTAAATTTATTACACAAGTTTTCATTTACTTTTGTCATTTTTCAATTTTTTTCTCAACATTTCAATTATTTTTTTCCATCTTTTAAATTATTGCCAGAAATATTTAAATTTTTAACACCAGTTTCTATATTCTACTTTTGTTAATTTTCAATAATTTTCTTAAAATTTCAATTACTTTTGTCATTATTCAAGTATCAAATTTTAATTTTATTGTTACTTTAAATAAATATTTTAATTTTATATTGTAATGGGCTTTTGTCCGTAAACAACATTTTTTTTCAATTAGTTTAAAAAAATTTCAATTATTTTCTTTAAACTTCAATTATTATCTATAAATTTTTTATTTATACACCATCTTTCAATTATTTATGTCATTATTAAATCAGATTTCTAAAATCTCAATTATTTGGTCAATTTTTCAAGTATTGTCTTTAAATTTTTAATTTTATGCACCAGTTTACAATTATCTTGTTATTTCAATTATTTTTGAAACTTTTTAATTATTTTTTTAAAATTTCAATTGGGTTCTTCAATCTTCAAATTATTGTCAGGAATATCCGAATCTTCTACACAAGTTCAATTCACTTTTGTTATTTTTCAATTATTTTCTTTAAATTTCAATTACTTTTGTCATTAATCAATTATTTATGTCATTTTTGAATTCTATTTTTCATATTTTTGTTATTTTTGCCATTTTAGAATTATTTTTTACAAATTGCAATTATTTTATTTAATTTTTTTTATTGTCATAAACTTTTAAATTTCTTACACCTATTTTCAATTATTTTCATCTTTATTTTTATTATTGTCACGAATTTATTAATTTTTTTACACTTTTTTTAATTATTTTCTTCAAACTTTAATTCTTTTTTTCATATTTGAATTTTTTGCCATTTTTTAATTATTTTCTTCAAATTTCAACTATTGTCTTTAAACTTCAATTAATTTCTTTAACTTTCAATTATTTTTATCAAACTTATAATATTTTTCTTTTCTTTACAATTATTGTCTATAATTTTTTAATTTTTACACTAGTTTTGAATTATTTATTTCAATATTAAAATTGCTTTGTCAAGTTTTCAAGTATTTTCTTCAAATTAAAAATTTTTTTAAAGTTATTAATTATTTTTGTTATTTCTCAATTATTTTTCCAAATTACAACTATTTTTGTCAATATTCAAATATTTTTGACACTTTGGAATTTTTTCTTCAATCTTTTTATTAATGGCATGAATTTATTAACTTTTGAAGATCAGTTTTCAAATTATTTATGTCATTATTCAATTAGTTTCTTCACATTTTAATTATATCGTTAATTTTTCAATTATTTTATACAATTTTTCAATTAATGTATTTGATTTTTTATTTTTTTACTTCATTTTTGAATAAATTTCTCAATTTTCATTAATTTTTTTTTCAAAATTTCAGTTATTTTGGTCATTATTTGACTATATTCTATACATATTCATTTTTTTGATATTTTTAAATTATTTTTTTCAAGTTTCAATTAGTTTCTTGAAAACTCTATTATTTTTTTCAATTCTTCAATTATTGTCTAAAAAGTGTAATTTTTACACCATCTTTTATAATTATTTATGTCATTATTCAATTAGTTTCTTTACATTTTACTTATTTCTTTAATATCTCAATTATTGTGCGAAAATTTAAATTTTTTACACCAATCTCAAACCTTTGTTTCAAATTTTAATTATTTTTGTCATTCTTTAATTATTTTTTTGTAACTTCAATTATTTTTGAAACTTTTCAATTATTTACTTTAAATTCCAATTATTTCGTTTCAATTTTTGTGATCATTTTTTGATTTTTTTATCAATTTTTCAATTAGGTAGTTTTGTCAAATTGAATTATTTTTGTCATTTTTTAATTATTTTCTACATATTTCAATTATTTTTGCGATTTTCGAATTGTTTTTTTCAATTTTGAATGGCTTTTTCTGCTGGCGCCCCCCAATTTAATATCAGTAATATAAAACTCGATTTTGCTTATTCACTTTTTTTTATTCAAAAACTTACTATTTAATCACTTTCTTTTCTTTTTTTTCACTATTTTCAATCTGTAAGTCCACTAAAAGCCCTCCTTATTCGATAAATATTATTCATCGATTTGTTTTATTTATTATTATATAGTTTAATTTCTAAAATGCATAGAAAACTAATCGCGCGCTTGCGCGCGTTCTATTTTTCTAGTAACTAAATAAATTACATAGAGAGTATGATAGAGTAGAGGGACAGGGGATGCAAGCGCAACTCTGTAGGGCAGTGGGAGGCTGCCGCAACTAGGTAGACGGCAGAAGAGGGAGAATAGACATTCCCCTATTGCCGCTTAGAAATGTGACCGCTGCCGCAACTCGAGTGCACCGTGTTTTTTGTTCCAAACTTTTAAGAAAATACTGCAATTTTTTATTTAGAGTCCAAAATTGTAAAAAAATATTAAATGTTCTATAATTTACAGTATAATCATAAATTTTCTAGAATTCTTTTTGGAATAATGTTCTAGAATCCACTTTAGAAACTAAAAATTATAGAGAAAATATAAAATACTTTAGAACTAAATAATAAATAAATAAGTATTTGGGATTTATTCTATTACCTATAGAAAAAATCTAAAATGATCTAGAATTTATTTTGATTGGATAAAATTCAATAGAAAATTCAAGATATTCTGGAATTTATTATGTTAGTATGTATTATAATAAATTCAAAATTGTTTGGAGTCTATTTTATAGTATTAATTGTTCTTGAATTTATTAAAGAATAAATTTTTTTTTAAATTAATTCAAAAGTCTAATAAATTGTTAAATTTTAGCTAAAATCTAAAAATTTGTAAACTTTTTTTTCGTTCTTCAAAGCATGACATAAATTTTTACAGACTTTAAAAAAGACTGCACTTTTATCTTTACGTTAACAAAATTAGTTAATTATAACAGGAATAATTTGCTTAAAAACATATTAACAATTACTAAGACTGATGATTAGTAAAAGTTGATTAATTAGGTTATGTTTTGAAATATAATATGTCAAGAAACTGGAAAAACAGTAATTCCAATTATTTTACAAGCTACGGTTCTATTCCTTACGTTTCATGAATTCATGCGAAGAAGCACGAAGACGACCGATCGATTTGGAACGAGATTCGGCTTAGCAATTAGGTTTTGCGTGTGTGTATTGCCTCACCGATTTAAGCAATATATATAGCTAACCACCTAAGCTTCGAATTTTGTCCGCAAGAGCGCATACGATAACAGGAAACAATCATTTGCATTACGTGCGTACTCTCAGTTTCTCTCTGTTGTTAAATATTCAATAACTTGTGCATGTTATCAAATATTTAACAAATTTGGATCAGAAATAAGCAACTTTGTGCTTATTGACGGGAGAAAAACTAAATTTTTCTACAAATGTCTTGGAAAAAATTTTGTAAACTGCGAATTTTGCACTTTCTCGTAAGATAAAACGTTTTTATAGATCTAATTTGTTAAATATTTAATAACTTGGTCATGTTATCGAATATTTAACATATTTAGATCAGAAATAAGAAATTTTGTGCTTATTGACCGAAGCAAAAATTAAATTTTTCTACAAATGTCGTGGAAAAAGTTTTGTAAAATGTGAATTTTTCACTTTCACGATAGGTAAATCGTTCTTATTGGTCTATATTTTGTTAAATATTCAATAACTTGTGCATGTTATCAAATATTTAACAAATTTAGATCAGAAATAAGAAACTTTGTGCTTATTGACGGAAGAAAAATTAAATTTTTCTACAAATGTCGTGGAAAAAATTTTGTAAACTGCGAATGTTGCACTTTCTTGAAAGCTAAATCGTTTTTATAGATCTTTTTTGTTAAATATTTAATAACTTGGGCATGTTAACAAATATTTTTGAAATTTAACTGTCATGTTTAGAATTTTCATCTGAATTGGTCGAATTTGAGACAGCTTTTTCAGAAAATGTTGTCAATAAATTGTATGTATTTTATGCTACACAGACAAATGTATATCTCTTTTTTTATAAGAAAAAAAAACGTGGTTTAAAAAATGTATGATTTAAAATTAAATAAGTAAATATAATTTATTTACCAAGTAGTTTCTTACATTTTATTTTTAAAAGATATGTAGTTTAATCTAATATTATTTTTGAACTAATTTATTTTATTTTTAAAACATTCAATATATTAAAAAAAAAATTATATAATATTTATATTATGTAACAAAAATTCTCTCTTTTATTTTGAAGAAATAAGAAATTTACTTTAATACTTGTTTTAGAACATTATTAATTTGTTTATTATATTTAATATTGTAATAAAGAATTGCATAATTTAAAATTAACAAATTAAAATTTATGTAGGAAAAAATTTTATCTTTCTTTTTGCTAAATTATTTCTCAAATACTAAGAGTTACATCATAAATCCTTATGGTTTATTTAGTGCAGAGAAAGAAGGCAACCCGACTTACATAGAAGTTCGGAAACAGAGATCAAATTATTCATCAAAGATATATGTATAGATTGCTTGAAATAAATAAAATAAATGTAATCTATAAACAGGGCTGTTATTAATTTAAGGAAAAAAAAACTTTTCAATTCTCCGGATGTCCAATATTGCATGTAAAGTATCGCAAATCATAAAAAAAAACAGAAATTTGTGGATAAATCTTGAAAATTTCAATATTTTATTTGTTATAAAATTTATAAAATTGTATTAATACAGATGATCAAAATACCTACAATTTACAAATTTTTGGTATCAAGTTATCAAAAAATAATATTAGATTTGTATATCTTCAAGTCATTAAAAGTTATATAAATTCCAAACGTCAATGAACTCATATTCCAATTTGTACCAACTTTGAAATTTAAATTAATTTAAATTTCAATGCATCTTAATTCAATAATATTAATTAATTTCCATATTCAGTAAAAAGTCTACAGTGACAAATCTTTTATGTTTTAAACAATATGTTAGCAATGCTTTTTTAAGAAAGAATCAAGTTGACGTCATTTATTTAGATTTTGCCAAAGCTTTTGATTCCATCGATCATGACTTATTAACTAAAAAACTTGACGGTTTAAATATTCCAGTAAACTTAAAACATTTATTAATTAATTATCTGGCTAATCGACACCATTATGTCACGATTGGGGAATTCTCAGCACTTCCTTTTGTACCAAATCGCGGAGTTCCTCAGGGTTCTTCACTAGGATCTCCGTTGTTTTCTGTTTACGTTAATGACGCGATTGAATTGGTCGGGTCCCCTGTGCTGGCGTTCGCAGATGACATTAAGTTCTATCGGGAGATTCGATCGGTCCACGATTTTTATTTGCTTCAACGTGATCTGGATTTGATTTTTGACTGGAGTAAAAAAAAAAAACTTCCCTTAAATGTAACGAAATGTCAAACTATGACTTTTAGTAGAGCAAATAACCCTTTTCATTTTAATTACAACATTGATAGTGAATTATTGAATAGAGTTCAGACGGTTAAGGATCTTGGAGTTATATTCACCCATGACTTAAATTTTAACGATCACATTGATACAATTTGTTCTAATGCTTCGAGAGCCCTGGGAACTTTGATCAGAACTACGACTCATTTTAGTAAAACTGAGACATTGATGGCACTGTATAACGCACTTGTTCGATCTAGATTGGAATATGCGTCCATTGTATGGAACCCTAGATATAATATTTATGCTTGCAAGATCGAACAAATTCAAAAACGTTTCCTGAAGTATCTGTGCTATAAAAGCGATAGGGTGTATCCGCTTCGTGGAACTGATAATCTTGCATTATGTCAAAGATTCAATTATTACTCATTAGAGGAAAGGCGTTTAATAGCATCTGCAATATTTATTTTTAAACTTATTAACAACAATATACATGTGCCTCAAATCTTAAGTTGTATTAATTTCAAAGTGCCTAGGTTACATCCACGCCGAAAAGAACCTTTTATTCCCGATATGGATTTGATGCGTTATAACTCAAAACAATTATTGGCGGATAATTTGGTATTTATAAACCGCATGTTTTATATTTCAAACACTACGTGTGATTTTTTTTCTTCAACTTTGACTATTTTTGTTTCTTTTTTGGTAAAATTTATACTATCGCTCAGGAGAACTTATTGATTGCAAGCTAGTACTAAGAAAATTTGTTATTGCTTAAATAGCACAATGTCGTCAACAATACTCATATGTACTTGCGGCTGTCGTAAATAACATTATAATATTTTATTATCTTATATTTTTGTAATCATGTACCCCATTTATGGTCCTAGTGACTGCGGGGAGAGAAATAAATAAATAAATATTCACAATAATCCTTCCTTTGGTAATATTCTTACAAGATTTTTAAGAGATTTTACTTTCATTTTTATATTATAATTTATTATATTTACAACATTTTTAAAATTTTTTCTCCGTTTAGGTATTTTTGATATTTTTTTTTTTGGTATTTGTCTCTGTTCTTTTTAGGATTTTCTTTAATTTTCTTCTTTTTATAAAAATTATTTAATATTATATTACACAGTTTTCTTAGTAGTAGAGCAAGGCGGGTACGGGACCACTTACCGACCGTCGGTAATGTAGATTTCTACTTTAATCTTTTTAATCGCCCAAGAAAAAGGCGGTTTTTACTGGGTATTTTGAATTTTCCCAGTGTTTTGTCCGCTTATAATGGGGAATTTCAAATTCCCAGCCCTGTTTTAGTCGTTTTTACAGGGTATTTTGAATTTTCTCAGTGTTTTGACCGCTTATAATGGGGAGTTTCGATTTCAAAACCCTGTTTTTTTTTTGGGATTTTGAATTTTCCCCTTACCGACAGTGAATGGGGATTTACCCAATTGTGTGAATTTTTAAACTCCCTACTTTACCGACCGAGCAGTTCCGACAACCACCACTAGATGATGCCACTTTTTTTTTAAATAAAAGACAGTTTTTATTGATTATTTTAGAATTTCCCAACCATGGTTTGATTGCTTAAAGTCGGTAATGTCAATCCGTAACATAAGTTTCAACATAGTTGATATTTCAAAGTTTTACCCTACTTACATGTCATTTCAACCTTTCCCTCCCTGGTAACGTTTAATTATACCACAACAATTTGAATTTTCTTCAGGTAAGTACATATTTCTATTTTAAATCGCCCGCCAGTGTTGGATTTTACTTGTGAGGGGATTCCCCATTGTATTTCAATATTTGAATCTTACCGCGCTGAGTTGCGAGATCAGCCGGGGATTCCCTGTGACTCGAGGCGGTGAGGGGAGTGGTAGGCGGGTCGAGTTGCGCGCGACTTCAGAGATGCGCGCGGCTTCGGTGTTGCGCGCGACTCCTCCGCCTCGCGCGGAGGGGTTAGTGGTGGTGGGGAGCAGAGTATAAGTCACGGAGCGCGAGCCAAGAGCGTCATTCCTTTCTTTCAGGTCTTCTTTTCAGGTGTTGCAGCAGAATCGGTCTAGCGCTAAGCGTAGTAGCTTAATATTATTTTCAGAGCTTTGTTTACTTTTTTCCATATTATTTTCTAGGTTTTTTTTATATTTCAGTGTGTATGTGTTTATTTTGATATTTTAGATTTCAGGCTGTGTATGTGTTTATTTCGATACTTTCTTTTCAGTTCTTTTATTTCAGGTTTTTTTTTTAACTTTTCAGGTATCTTTTTTTAAGTTAAGATGCCAAAGTGCAAGATGGCGAAGAAATCGCGAGAGCGAATAAATCTCGACGAATATAATGAAATCTGTGACGAGTCGGAAAACTTTGTAAAAATTGCAGAGAGAGAGTTTACTCAAACTGTGGCAATGACTGGTGATGATAGACTCATCAATGCATTTAAATGGGAAAACAAATGTCAACGATATATTAATATAATTAAAAGATTTTTGCATAAATCTGAGTTGTCCTCTTCTCAAAAAGCAAGATGCCTTAATTTAAATCAAAAAGTTGAATATTTGCGTTGTCATTTTGATGCTATTATGAAGCGTGGTGCAGGTATGCAAATGTCGAATGAGAGAATTAAATGGGTTGATTTTGATGAAGCATTTAATAGTAGATTAAAAACTAGCGCTATTATAAATCTTAGTCATTTAGATATTAATGAGTTCCTTGATGATGCGTTTTCTTTGTTTAAAAATCATATAGAAATAGCTTTAAACAGGTATGGTTCACTGAAAGTGTATGCAGTATTGGGTGCGAAATTTAAAAAAGATTTAGGTGATGGAAAAGAAGAGTTCAATTTCATGACTTTTATTGCTAAAACTGACGAGATATTTGTTACAACCTTGTTAAATGACTGGTATAATAATAATGTAAAGCAAATTATTTTACAGAAGATTGAAGAATTTCAGGAAAAAGATTCCAATTGGAAACTTGATTCTATCCACAGATTAGAGATAAATATCAACAAGTACAACCCCATGCGCGCAAGTTCTTACATTGATTTGCCACTTTCTATTAAAAATAAACAAGCATGTATTAATGTTCAGAATAGAAAGGATAATGAATGTTTCAAGTGGGCAATTTTATCTGCTTTACACCCAGTTGAAAACCACACAAATCGAGTCAAAAAGTATTTACCATTTAATGATGAACTTGATTTTACAGGAATTGAGTTTCCTGTTGCACTTAAAGATATTGTAAAATTTGAATCTTTAAATAAGAACATTTCAGTTAACGTTTATGGTCTTTCAAAACAAAATAGTAATTTTAATGTATTCCCTTTACATCTTACATCACAAAAGAAGTTTGATCATGTAAATCTTCTACGCATTGAAGATCACTACATTGATGAAAATCTTGTTGATGATGATGATGATGATCTACAAATCACGTCTTTTAACTACCACTATGTATATATAAAAGATTTATCAAAACTTGTAAGTTCACAATTGTCAAAAAACAAAGCCAGAAAGTACATTTGTGATCGTTGTCTCCATTATTTTGACAGTGAATTAAAGCTCTTTGAACATGAAGAAACTTGTCGAACAATGAATGAGACAAAAATTCGACTTCCGCAACCAGGTCAACACATTGTTGAATTTAAAAATTTTCAAAACAAGGAGCGTGTACCGTTTATTATTTACGCTGATTGCGAAAGTCTTCTAATTCCTGCTGAATTACCACAAGAGGAAACCAATACTTCTGTTTTTCAAGACCATAAATTGCTTAGCATTGGCTATTATTTAAAGTGCGGCTTTGATGACTCGTTATCTGTTTACAAAGCATCTCCAAAAGATGAAGATAATCCTTCCAAATGGTTTTCAAATGAGTTAAAGCATATAGTTGAAACTTTAGAGCCTATTTTTAAAAATTTTAAACCGATGAATGTGTTGAGTCCACAAGAGTTGAATGATTTTAGAAATTCAAATATTTGTCATATTTGCCAAAAGACTTTCGCGCATGGGGGGTGTAAAAGTAAGAGACCACTGTCATTTAACAGGGAAGTACAGGGGTGCCGCGCATCAAGACTGTAATATTAATTACCACGAATCGCCAACCATACCTGTTGTTTTCCATAACCTCAGCGGCTACGATGCTCATTTTATTCTTGAAGCTATTGCAACTGAGTTTGATGGCAAAGTTGATTTGCTACCAATAAACAAAGAAAAATACATTAGCTTTACTAAAAATGTAAAGGATAGTTTTATCAAATTGAGATTTATCGATTCATTTAAATTTATGGCATCATCATTGGACAAGTTAGCATCTTATCTGGATGAGTATAAGATTGTGAAATCAGTTTTTTCTAGCTTAAGTAATGACAAAATCGAATTGTTGACGCGCAAAGGTGTCTTTCCTTATGAATATTTTGACTCAAAGGAAAAACTCGATGAGACACAATTACCTCCTAAAGATAAATTTTATAGCACTTTAAATGATTCTAATATCTCTGATGAAGATTATTTACATGCGCAAAAAGTGTGGAATGAATTTAACTGTCAAAACCTTAGTGACTATGTATACTTGTATATGAAGACGGATGTACTGTTGCTTGCTGATGTGTTTGAGAATTTTAGAGA